>JADPYG010000001.1:600000-923002 GCA_017654735.1 Vishniacozyma victoriae
ATCGTCGTCGTATTCGTACTCGCCTGAAGTCTTGCTCGTGGAGGTAGCTGCCGTATTTGGCGTAACAGACCCAGAGTTAGGTTGAGATCCAGATTTCTTTGAACGTGGGAAAATGCCCAATATCTTTTTACGATTCTTCTTTGCTTCTTCCTCTGCCTCGTTGACGATAGTACGTTCCTGCTTGGTCATATCCGCCTCGGGGTCCTGTTGATCAGCATTGTCTTCTAGATTGGAAAGAGACTTACATCAGGCTCATCGAAATGATCTGCGGATACTGGGAATCCAACTTTGGCTAGCAGTTGAGGCATCATAGATCGATAACTCATATGACCCGTAATGACATCCGTACAGTCGATGTTCTCTAGCCCCGGAACCATCTCGACAGCTCTGAGTCCAGCGACAGTATTGAGACCACCAGAGGTAGCTCGAAAGAGGTATCCCAACATCCAATCATTCGATGCGTAGCCATTGACGAATCGACCAGCGACGACTGAACGGACTTCGAGCCAAGTTGCCTGAGAGGCAGTGACGGTCGTACCGAAAATAAAGACATCTTGGACTAGACCGAACGCTTTGTTGCGGGCTAATTCGACGAGGGCGTAGAAGATGGATCGCGCACCCAGTGAGAATCCGATGAGCGATATAGGACGGACACCTGCGTGACGCTGTTGGATGACATCCGCCAAAATGAGTCCAGCAGCTCGAGATCGATCTAGCGCGTTCGACCAGGGATTATCGATCAAGTATCCAAGCTTGGTCAAGACTGTTATCAGCTTTACCTATTAATGCGACTCACGAATAGGCCATTGGATAGCACTCATCAATGCCGTCATTGCTGTTGCAGCTAGGACTTGCTGGACACCAGAAGTCAATACCTCAGAGGTCAGGATTTTGAGGGCAGAACCCATCTCCGCCATCATCTCAGGTTCCCAGAGAATAGAGTAGACATCTCCAACAATAGCATCCAGGACCGAGAATGGTAGTGTGACATCATCATTTTTGCTCGCCATGAACCTGCCATCAGCCAAGTCACTCGGCACATATGACTGAACTTACCCTGGCATACACATATAACAGCTGACCCGCTTGAGGTTATGGATAGGCCTGAATTCGAATGTCCGAACTTCTCTCGTACGTTTCGCCATACCCCTCCCAGCGATATTGGCTCCTGTCAAAACTCCGGTTGTCGTGATCATGGCAGCACCTCCTGCACCAGCCAAGAAACCAGTGGTTCCAGAGATACCGACAGTTGCGAAAGCAGCTCCCAGTCCAGCTCCAATGACGGGTGCCAATAAACCGGCAGATAATCCAATAACGAGACCTCCGCCTAGGGATCAGCCTCTTCTCGGCGCAAGAAAGTTGAGACGTACCAGCAGCGGCAAGACCCATATAAGCGTATCTACGTCTTCGAGCCTGAGTTCTTCGACCCTCGATGATTTCCCCTTGTTCCGTCTTTTCGACTGCCTCTTGGATCTCCAAAGCGTCGGTGACACGATTCTCGAATCGGACAACATCCACCCATTCGAATCCAAGAGCTCGGGCAACCAATTCGAGAAAAGCTCGTGATCGAGAATCGTACACCGAGTCGGCAATGAGGACCAGAAACAGGTCGCAAAGCTATCATCAGTTTCAAACATCCCAGGACTCAGGTACTCACTACTGTCCAACGAATGTCTAGCACGACATTCTCGTCTGCAGTCGTGAGAGATGTCGAGACTCCCGGTAAGGAGGGGAGTGATGGTGGTTCCTCTTCTGTCTCCTCTTTGCTATCCTCAATCGGGGCCTCTGATATCTCTCCATCATCCGGTAGCTTGAAATGCTCTTTTGTAGGTGTTCGCTCCGGATCTGCATCCTTCTTCTCCTGCTTCGTAGGTTCGTTGTCCACATCTACTGTAGAGTCGGCGCGAGGTGTAGGGCTGGTCACCTGAGGCTTAGGCTCTGGCGAAGCCGGACGCCCAATATCCCCGTCGTCATCTTCCAGGTCAAAAGACAGTGTCCTTCCAACAGGCGGCTTAGGACTCGTAATCGACTGGCGAGACGACGAAGCAAACGACGGCAAACCATCCTCTTCATCATCGCTCCCAAATGGATTCGTCGACATTTTGCGGGGCTGGGGTGATCGGGATGAAAGGGGTGATGTGGATCGCAAAGAGGCTGTTGTGGGTTTAGCCGTCGTCGGTACTTCTTCTTCGTCGGAATCCTCTCCGAATGGATTGATGGGTTTCGGACGTGGTTTCAGAGTAGGCAACGGAGTAGTCGATCTCCGGGGTGTTGTTTCTCCTGTCTTCTCCGAGGTCGAGGTGGTCGGCAGATCAGGCAGTACGGTCCTGGGCTCATATGGCGGCGGAGCATCCTCTTCTTGACGACGTAATCCATCCTCTCCTTGCTCATTATCCTCCTCTTCGGCCTCTTTGGCTGCTTTTGGATCGTACTCTGGATTCTTGACTGTATGTGTAGTCATGAGTGCCGGAACGAGATCTTCAGCCATGACCCCATGTTCGGCAAGTGATTCAATCATCATTTGTTCTACCATCAGCTCCTCATTCCAATAGGGGGACTCACCCTCTCGAAGCACCTCCATATGCTGATACAATCGAGCCATAATCTTGATCATCCAGATATTGGCACTTTCCACCACTGGCACCTCCTCCTTGCCCTTTCCCTTTAATTTATTCTTTAATCCTTTCGCTTTCCATCCCTCCCACCCTCTACCTGCATCGCGTACCATCCCCTTTGCAACAAGTTGACATAAACCGACATATGCAATCCTCTGTCCTTCCGTCAAAAGTTCTTTGGTAGCCTGCATCTGACTTAGAGGGGTCATTGCTTTATCTTCATTAAACAAATATTTGGTCCGCATATGCACTTCCTCCGATTCTTCATCTTCATCAAGTCGTAGACGTGTATAATCGCTGTCATCTTCTTGAGCTCCTTTTGTACGCCAAGAATCCGTTGCGAGGGTATCGGCCCCAACCTCTAGATGTTGTCCTGTAGCGTTCGAGGGACCAGCGGCGTCAGACGTAGATGCCCGGTAGTGATACAATTCCTGGTCCTCTTCATCTAGGTCCATGTCCGTCTTGTCAGACCGAACTACTGGCATATCTACCCATCAGCTCGCGTGGATGGTAATGACCGATAGACTGACCTTGCCATCCATCATCATCGTCAAAGTCGGCCCATGACTGCGGCGGGGCGGGTGTCGAGACCGTCCGTCTTGGAGCAGCAGGAATCATCTTCGAACCAGCATACGAGAGTACAATGGGCAAGCGAAAGTGAACGGAATAGAACGAGATGTAAAGTGTACAAAGAAAGGTGTATTTATCGAATTAAGTCAAGCGGTAACGTTAAATCACGTCGATTCACCTTGGCGCGCGAACCACCGACTATGCTTCCTCCACTGTGCTGATGGGTAAGACAAAGGGTGTACTGCTGCCTAATGCATATTTGATCTACACCTATAGGTATTCACCTATTCTACAAGTCCAGAGTATACAGGTACATTACATAGTCCCATTGACCCTCACCTCGGAGAGGCTAGGTCTCTCAACGTCCATCCCCAACACCATGCTAGATTCCATCTCTGGGCTTTTTGCCATGGGGCCATGTTGTAGTACGAGCATCCCACTATTGACTAGGAAGTCGAATACACGACCTGACTTGTTGACGTCCATCTTGAAGAATTTCCTGGGGGTCAGCAGAGATACGCTATGGAGGAAGATGGACATACCTGGCATCACGTCGCTTGAGGAAGCCACGACGCCGCTCGTTCTCACGGAAGAATGTATCCTTCATGGCGAGATATGGTCTGGGTAGAATTCGTAATGAAGAGCATAGCTGCTGTTCATCCGATGACAGCAGATCCAGCGAGGCGGCATTGGACAGGTTAAGTGGGGTGGCTAGATATCAGCCAAATTCATCCGGACAATGAATGAATAGCGTACGAGGTTTACGACCTGGCTGACCAGGTAGGCGAGGCGTGACTTCACGACTATCACCATGCTTTGATGTAGGTGTCCCAGTCCCATGCAAGAAACGATGTTGGCCAGCATTAGCTCGTGCGCCGGTCGGCAGCACATCCATGCGAGGGATGAGTGAGCGGTATCCGGCCTACATAATTAGCTTGATCTTGACCAAATCGTGAGGAAGCTCACCCTTGCAGCCTTTGCAGTCTCGTACGCGTCTGCTTCTTGAGCCGTAGTAACCCCCATGCGACGATACTCCTGTAGCTCGGTAATTCTCTTGCGCAAATTTTGTTCGTCTATAAGGTTAGACGACTTCAACAGAACTGAACATGTGACTCACACAGCAGTCCCTCGATGAGGACCTCGTAGTCCTGAGCAGTCTGTAGCTTTGCAAAGACCTTGAACCGCTGAACCATCTCTCTTTCTTCTTTGGGTCGTTTTCTTTCAATAGCTTGAATCTGAATTGTCAGCTGCATTTAGGCCATCGTGAACAGACGCACCTTCTTATAATCTGTCAAGCACCGATCAAATATCAGATCCTTTGCTTCCTCCCTCTTATCCAGCTTTGAGAAATATATCTCCATCAAAGCCAATTTGACCTCCAACTCATCTTCGTCTTCCACCACATCTTCCCCTGGCGCTTCCTCCTCTTCTTCATCCTTCTCCTTTTCCTTTTCTTTAGCTTTACTTTTCTCTTTACCCTTCTTCTTTCCTCCTGCAGTACCGTTCGCTTTCGCTAACGGCTTTTCATCATCCTCTTCTTCCTCTTCCTCTTTAACTTCTTCCTCCGCCTCTTTCTCTTCCTCTTCTGCTGGTTTTATTTCTGCCGGTTTTGCAGCTGGTTGTTGGTCTCCTCCGTATTTGTAGACTAGACCGAATTCCATATCTTTGACGGGTATTTCCGCTTCATTGTCAACTTCGTGTTCAAATTCCAGACGACCAGGCATGAATCCTGCGACTTCGTGATTTGTCGGTGCGGACACGAGTGGTGCAGTGGGTGCTGGAGGGATTGCTATATAATCAGTGACTGTACCTCAAGTCTATTCTGAACCAAGACTCACCTTGAGGTTTCCGCAGTTCCTCTATACGTTCCCTCTTGTTCTCCTGGAAAGCACCATAATCGACCTTGATGTCCATATCCATCGGCTAAGATGTCAGCTCAAGCAAAAAAATATATCTTGATGGTACGCACAGGCATGAAGTCGCGTCTACGCTTTTTCCGAGGTGGTCCATCGACATGTCCCTGCCCATCCTCCTGCGTGTTCTCCCAAACATGATCCAGCTCTTTCCCATCATGTCCCACACCAAGGTAAACAGCATTATAATGTGTTTCGCAGTCTTCCTTGGTCCGTGTTCCGATATGTGTGGCTGCCTCTTGCCAATTCCCTAATCCATCTTTCATTAATCCGGAGACTAGCAAGAGTTCCTCGTCGGCACCCCAGTCCGGGCTGAAAATTGGGTAAGAATGTTGCTCCTACTGATCAGCCCACTCATACACCTTCCAAGATGGCACTCACGACGACCTTGTACGCGTGCCATGCTTCGTGCTTTTGCAGTTCCTTGCCTTCCATGAAACACGGAACGCAGAGGTCGATCTCATCGCATTCCTTATGAGCACACTTGATTCGTACGCTGTGCGTGATATCCACATGGCCTGCTCGTCAGTTATGATCTACTCGTCGAGGTCCTTAGCTTACATGCGTCACAGGTGTACTTGATACCAGGCTCGGTAGCTATCCGTCAGTCCAGTCTCCCTTCGCTGCCAAGCGTATAACTCACTACCTTTATCGCCGGGTCGTGATGGGTCCACAGCCCTCACTCTGCGCTGAGTAAGAGTCATGTCCCCCAACTGTCCAAGCCGAGGCCTAAGGACCGCTCAATCAAGAGCGATACGCTCAATGACCTTCCAATCTCCAAGCACAAGCACTCCCGTCTTGTCCTATACTGAGTTCTCCTCTTACTCTAGTAGCCTAGATTGCTGATTGTCGAGTAAAGGGTTGACCGAAATTACCGGCTGAAATGGAATCGATAACTTGAGTTATGATTCCGGAGACCCGGTCGCGTGGAGATCAACAGCAGTGGCAAGTATGATGACACGCGTCGTAGAAGTCGAGTTAAGGGTCGAAGTAGGTATGAATCGATAGCTTAGAATGGAGAGAGTACGATGAGCCCTACTTCGAGGTGTAGTGTAGTATAAAATACAAGAGTTATAGCGTGATGAATGGATATGAGGTATGGCTTTCGCGGGGTAAGGATACTGGTGGACTACATCAGCTCAGGGTCCTTGTTAGTAGGATTCGGGTAATTGCCGAGATCTTCCGGGTGTGGCACTTCCTTACCTAGGCTCTATGCTGTTCAGATCTATAGTGATTTCTGTAATTCAGCTGCATATAACACCCAGAATGCCCGAATCATCAACAACACCAAAGGTCATGCTGTACAAGCCGTACTTCACTCCTGTAGAGGTAGAGAAATTGTCAGCGAAACAAAGAGGGAAGCTTAGCGTGTCGAGGGAAGAGCGGTGCAGGCAACAGGCTTGCAGTTTTATCGATGCCGTTGGGACGCGATGCGGATTGTGAGTCACCTATAGCGTCGCAAGGGGATTCAGCTGACGAGGGTAGTCCACGGAGAACGATAGCTACCGCCCAAACTTTATACATGCGTTTCCACCTCTTCTTTCCATATAGAGATTTCAATTATACCGTACGTCCACCCATCCTGGCCCAGCTAATTATCAGGAAGTCTCTCTATCCTGCCTATACGTGTCCTCCAAACTACACGATACACTCAAGAAACCACGCGATATCATATTGGCTTCGTACTCCCTACGATACCCAAATCTAGTCAAGAAGGGTACTATCGACCCAACAGCGCTGGACGCGAGGATGTTGGAAGATGAGAGATTGAGGGTATTGACCGTTGAGCGGTTGGTATTGGAGACTATATGCTTCAAATTTGGAGTGGACTCGGCGCTCAGTATCGTCATCAAAATTGCGAAAGCGCTGGAACGTACGTCCCAAAATATGGATAACTGCCTGGTGCTGACCTTCAGTGGACAAGAGAATGTGTCAACAAGCGTGGAAGGCTGTAGTGGACTTGTAAGCCTCCTCTGTCAGACCATACTGCGAGACAAGCTCATGGAAAGCTATCGGACATCAGCACCACTATCATATCCCCCTCACCTGGTTGCTGTTGCAGCGATATACGCATCTGCTCTACTATCCCTGGAAACCGCCGACCCAAGTACCTTTGACGCGTCACAAGCTACACCAGAGAGTAAACGATACAAATCCATGGTAGATCAATTGAGTACAAGTGGGACATGGGAAGAAGATTACGCTACAACGGCCGATCTCGTAGATGGTCAGTCACCCCTTATTCACATTGACGAAACTGACATAATAGAAGTAACACACTACCTCTTAGACTTATATATCACTGTCCAATCACTACCTCAGACCCAAATATCAAACCCATCGCCAGATTCACCTTCCGGAAAACCAGCAACTACAACGGCAACATCATCAGGGAATACCGCTTTCCCGATTCCCGCTTATTGGACAGCTCAAACCCTTACCGAGCTGAAAATCTTTTTGAGGAACAAAAGGCCTGGGAGGGTTGATGTATCTTCATGGCCTATGTTTACGGAGGAGGAGGGTGATGTTGAGCAAAGTCCAGCAGATGGGATTGGGCGAAATGAGGGAACTGTCAGGTTTTTGTGGGATGAGTCGCAGGTTGAGGCTTAGAGCTGTATCATATATGTCATAGCATAGATCATTGTTCATGTATACATTGTGAGCCCCAAGTGGATGTGTACATGCATGTTATCCAGTCGATAGTAGTGTATGAGCACTGAGACTCACTTTGTAGCGTGCCACGAATTTTGGTGGTGCCTGTTTTGTCCGCAACCTAGAGCAACTATACTGTGTCATCTTGATTCATTCTACCTACACCTCTTGTCATCACATCACCGCAGATTCTCACCACTTTCTTGCACAGTATACATCAAAATGGCAGCACTATCCCTTATCGCAAGCACATCCCGATCAACACTCCCCTTCCTACCCCAAATCCAATCTTTCCTTCGATCATCCCTCCCCTCATCTCCGATACTCCGTTCAACACTCAGTACACCAGCATGGTACCTTTCAATCCCCGGTCTCGCATCTTTATTGGAGCTACTACCGCCGATCGTACTTGCTGTACCTAAATCGAAGATTTCACATTCGAGGAAAAGTATGAGGAGCGCTAATAAGGGATTGAAAAATAAGTCCAGTAAGTCTCTATATCTGTTGGGAGTGTGGTGTATCTACATTCGGGCTATTTCCTCGTAATGGAGGGCTGATATGTAGATTTCTCGAATTGTGAAGCATGTGGAGGGATGAAGTTGGCACATAATATCTGTCCTTCTTGTTACTCCCAGATTTCTCGAAAGTGAGTATTCATCAACTTTATTCTTGGGTTGAGTTTGCTGACTGCTGAAGGTGGAAGAGTGAAGCACGTAGTCTGGAAGCTGGGAGTGGATCGTCACCTGAAGCCAGATGAGGTGGGAGTCGGGCTTGAGAGTGGACATGGTTCGTGGCTGTACGGAAAGAGGGATTCTGCTCGAGAGACGTATGCACGTTACATATCGACAACAAATACATGACAACAAGCATATCCAAATGAGTGGAATTGAGCTAATACAACGACGTCTACACCACGATACAAACCTAATCACGACTCCTATTCTCACCCTTGGTCTTGTCCCAAGCATCCTCCCTAATAGGAACAGCCCTGGGGCAAGGTGCCAACCCCTCATTCTGCCTAGATGTCCATCCGAGTAATCGATTCATTAACCACTCTGAAACTCCTTCTCCGGGTAGTGGGCGAATAGTCTCGACTTCGTGGGAAGCGATTAGACCACTGTAAGGCGAGAAGGTGTATAGAGATGATGTTCGCCAGATTGATTCCTAGCTGTCAGCTATGGTATAAAGGGAAAGGTGAAGGGATGTACCTTATGAGGAGGAAGTCTTGGGGTTCCGTAGAGTGACAGTGAGACTCTGATTTGTTTCTGACGATGGGCTGGGATGGGTTTACGAGCAACCATCAACCTTGATAATGCCGAGGAGGAAGATGTGGGGGCTGGGGAGAATGTCATTCTATCCATAACGGTATGGAGGTCTGTGTGGAATGCTGTTCATCAGCGTCTTGTTGACCTACACGACATTGGGAGCGTACCTTGCATCCCATTTCGAGCAATCGAGAAAGCTACCGAGTAGGCTGGGAGGGATATGATCTGATATCAGCTGTTTGTTTTGACGCATTGGGGATATAGCTTACTCGAATGGGTAGAGGAGCCGGGAGCTTGAGTATGACATTTGAGCTATAGATATCCGGAGGGAAAAGCTCAGCAGATGACTGTCCAGACTGAAGGGTTAGAGGTAGAGTATCTCTTAGATGTATCATCGCGCGTCCTGACTATCAGTTTCGGCCTTCTCGAGTGTAGAATAAGACTCACCGACTCGCATCTGCCATTCCGCATCATCCACTTCTTCCCCATTGCTCTTCGGAGGTTCTGGTCCCTTTCCTTTTCCCTTTCCCTGAGATTCATATGGGCTGGTAGGATTTGGGAACGGTAAGAGCTGTGGAATGGTGAATTGAGAAGGAAGGTATGAAGTGGTGGCAATGGGTGAGGGGGCGGTATGTAGGTACCGAAGGGGTAGTTTTGAGGTCGAGCCTGTCTTCGAAACCCCACGAGTGAGCCTTGTGGTACATATACAGCGCTTTATTGTTACGCTCATAGTGATTGTTGTGTTGAAGGTAGAAATATAGTGATGGAAAATACGCGAACTTTTCTGCGGGAATCAAAGCGGAGCTGAAGCGGAGAAATCCGTTGCCCGTGGGGTAGATACTCTTGCGATGCTGCTATACCTGCTCTGCTTTATACACGATATTGATGCATACTTTTCCATCTGACTACTATCAATGCATGGCAGCTGGCATAGTAATTCATCAATACAAATACAAACTCCTCTGGTAGGATTCCACAAAGTCACGAGATCTGCTAATAGGAGGGCGACGACGAAGATTCCCTGCAAGCTGGACGTCAGCTCCCACCTCATATGTCTACTCTACTGACCTTAGCGACTTTGATCCCAGGGACGACAGGGCTCCATTCTCGGCCCGCGAATAGTCATTGGTCATGACTTGATTCATGACGGTGATATTCTCGCTGATGTTGCTGTTGCTCACTGCAATAGGATTCCCATCCTCAGGAATCTCGGTCGCGATCCAGTTCCTAGCTTATCAGCACTCATTTCCCCAACTGAGTATATATAACATACATCGAGGTCCCGGAGCTTAGACGGACGATCGGGTTTGAGGTGTTACCTTCGGCTCCAGGGGCCATGCGGTCTTGTGATGGATGTTCAAGTCGAGGTGTCCAGATGAAACTGCTGCCGGTCATATTCATCGGGAAGGCATAACACTACCGTAGCATCAGTGTAATCATTATCAAGAGCCTGGCTTGGGTGTACTGACCATTGCCTCTTTACCCGACAAGTTGACGCTTTCTGTCAGCCTGGGAGCCCGTGCGGTGACATACCTGGCATGCAACCTGTAAGGGGGAGTTCCCGGTAGAGTATAGTTCAATGTTCGTGGTCCTATCAATTGCTATATCGCATTAGGGATTGGTACGTATCGTCTAGACAAATGCCGCATACCTTCCGATACCTTCGTAATGCACATTGGGTTATTGGAGGGAGTAGTCCTTTCTAGAGATACTTTCATGTCGCTCATCTTGTGGTGAATTGGTAGAGATTGATTAGTATGAAATACAGACAGGTGATAAGAGACACTCGTTACTAACGCAGTGTACTCGTTAGCAACTTACAGAAGGAGTCATGCTGGTTCTCTTGGCATTACTCATGAGCTTAGGGAGGGAACATTCCTCAAGTCCTGCTCCGGTAAAATCCCTGAATCAATCTAGCACTCTAGCGACAGCACTCTGGTCTTCGGCTAACAAGTAATAGGTCGGTACGTAGACTTTTGCACCCATTTAGGGCGAGTTCAGTGGTATGTTACCCCAGAGCTCAAGCCTTTGAAGAAGGTTCGGATGGTCTTGGTACCCCAAGGTGGGACTTGGAATGACCGGTGTACCGGTGGTGAGCTTCCATGGACTTAATAGATGATCTTTGGCCAGTTTCCCGCCGAACATGGCGGACTGTCGGCAAAGCGTGAGTGATCAGTCTGATCAGCAGGACTACATGGTGCTCACAATCTTCACCTTTCAAAGCCGGCAAGCTCTGTCATGTTTGACCTACCTTGCTACTCACGTTGAACTCATATCAACTGGCAGATGATCGGCCAGATATCATGAACCTTACATCTCCGCTCAAAATATGTAGTATCCGAATAGGCTTGAAGATGCATATGTAATCTCTTTTCTCCTTGGATCTACCAGGTCAAAGATAGAGCCACGGAGACAGATGCTCGACGAGGTACAGTGCCTGTCCCTTGTACCCCTTTCTTCCGCCCCTGTTTGCCCTGTTTGCTCTGTTGACGCCCTTTTGCTGTACTCCCTGAGTTTCTCTGTTCCTGCCCTTACTCTCGTCAGATGCATCCTAGCACTTTAGCGTTCACGTATCACCTCATCTTCTAGTTGATCTCACTAGAATCATTGCATTTAATCAAGTTCATCATTCACTCAGTAGTAAACCGGGTTCACCGATCACACCCATAACATGATTGGCTCGTCTTCGAGTAGCCGATCGGGCAGATCTAAAGATGATATACTCGAACTAGCTCTTCCCAATGAGAGTCCGACATCTTGCAGACCTATCGCACCAGGTAATCCATATACGAGGTTCCGTAAACCATCCATCCTACCTCTCAAGGGACCGACACTCGAGAACCTTAAACTGGCCAGTATTTTGAATAACGAAACATGTTCACCGATCTCTTTCAGGGACTTCACAAGTTTTGTCGAGGGAAAGGAACATAGTACCGAGAATTTATTATTCGCGGTTTGGTATAGAAGTTATGCGGCGCGTTGGAGGGATTTAGATGAGGAAACAAAGAAACGCGTACCTGTACCCAGTACGAAATTGGGAGACCGATATGATCCTTTCACACGCGGGTCCAGGTCGGACGTTGGGACAAGTAGCAATCAAGCGTCAATGCTGCCGATTGGGGAGCAGCCGATGAGGGAGGAGGCTGCTAGGGCTTTCTCAACGTTTCTCAGGTCGGGTGGATCGAGGGCGCTGGGAGTGAGTGATGATTTGAGGCAGTTTGCGAGGACCTGTCTGGCCAAGAGTAGTGCTCCGGAATGCGTAAGTCTACTTAGTTGTCAAAGGACCGTGCTCAACATTCAGTTCCTGCCAATTTATGAGGAAGTCTACCTCACTCTAGAAACCCAATCGTTGCCAAACTTCTTATCATACGCCAGCACGAACGTCAATCACCCAAAGCAGATGTTCTGGTATGTCTACCGTTCTGCATCCCGGCGAAACACTGACAATTAGGTACTACGTCGGCATCTTTGATTTCCTCCTTGGTGCCGTCATCTACATTATCCTCACACTCCTCCTACCGACATCGAACTTCGGTTTCCGCGCAATACGCTTAATATCTACGATCTTCACTTCATTCGGGGCGATGCAGATATATTCCGCCTGGAGGGGGTTCTGCTCTCAAGTATGGAACCGTAAAAGCCGACAACTAAGACCGTGGGAGATGGATGATGTTGTCGATGAGGAAGTTTCAGTAAATGGTAAAGAGGATATGGAATTGGATACTACAGGAAATTGGGGATCAACGCCGAGACTGATCGAACCGGTCACTACTCGAACTACCTCGTCTGGAGGAAACAACATGTTTAACGAAAACGTCTTTGCTACCACTACTCCTCCGCCTAATTTGGATATCCAGTTATCACCCGAAGTCCATCCACTTACCGATATGAACGACATCTCCTCATCGCCCGTCTCAGTCAATGAGCTCCGCCCAATGCCATCCCGTAATACCGATCTTGAAGATGAAGGTCCATCAGAGGAATTGACCGAAACACAAATCCGACAATTAGCACTCCGCCGCCAAACTATCAAAGTACCCGATGCCTCCCTCGCTTTCCCAATCTCAGAGGACGATCACGTAGGGGAATTGTCGACCCCACGTAAAGCCTCACATCGACTTAGTATCGCCGGTGCATCTCTTCGACCATCCGTCAGTTCGGTCAGCTCGACATTACGTCAAAGTATGTCTCCACTTCCTACGCCCATAGCTCGTCGATCGGATATATCGCCATTTGGAGAACCCCCAATAGCGCCTGAATCAGGTCGAGGTTCCGTCGAGCCCAAATTATCAATGACATCGCTAGCTGCAGTGCATCAGGATTTAGGAGCTTTGTTAGGGAGATTTAGGAACTCGACAAACGGGACAATAGAAGAGGGCAGTCCGAAAATGTTTGGACCGGAAGTACTAGTTGAGGATCCGAGGGTCGTTGCGTTATTTGAAGGGGTCGTAAGGGATATCTTGATCGTTGGGGCGATTAGTGCTGTAATTTGGATCGCGCTTTGTCTAGCTGTTCCCTGCGCGGGACTTGTATAAATTGTGTTGTATCGTATCGTATATTGAAAAGGGGGATTCACCTGGCGTGATGAGTTTGTATATGGCAGTGCTTGTCACTTTATATGTATGCCTGATAGATGGCACAACACTGGCTTTTCACGAACGATCAGCAGGTTGATTACTTGCAAACTGGCAGTGCATACAATGGCTATTCTAGCTAGATGTTGAATCCTATGTCCTTGTATACAATATTTAAAACAGCGAGGTATTGTTGAATCCTATTTCCCCACCTCTACAACGACTAGGCAGATGCGCCAGCCTTTTCAGCAGCAGCAACTGCCTCCTCGAACCATTCTTTTAATGAATCGGTATCCTCCTGACCCACACTGATCCTAACAAGACCAGCATCAACACCATACTGCGCCGCCCAGTCCAACTCGGTATAATGAGCCAACAACGTATAAGGCGAAGCCAACGTGAAGCTCGTTCCAAGTGATGGACCCTTGGCACAGGCGATGGTATCGAAGAAAGCTTTGGAAGCAGCCAATGAAGTAAATGTAATGGAGAATAAACCCCCGAAACCACCTTTACCAAGTGTAGGGGTTCGTTTTGCTTGTGCGTAAATCTCGGGCGTGACGTAACGTGGGTAATAGACTTTTTTGATCACTTTTGATGAATCTTGGGTAGGAGATTCGATGGATCGGGAAAAGAGGTACTCGGTGATCTCGTATGCGTTATCGTTGACTAATTTGATTCGACGTCGGAAATCACGGGAATTGCGCTCCATGTAGACCGCATCTTCCGGGTAGTAGATATCCTCAAAATCTGTCGACAAGACGGTTTTGAGAGCATCGTAGAATGGCATATTAGGGTTGAGTACCAGACTAGTTGTCAGCTTCTGCCGAGTCTCGTCGGATGTAAATTAGCTTACCTTCCTCCCATGACATTCGACTCGCCCGAGAAGATCTTTGTCAAACTACTAACGACAATATCGGCATAAGTCATGACTTCAACATTAATAAAGTTTCCAATAGTCTCATCGACCACAACGATAAACCCATGTTTATCTGCCAATTTCCGGATCTGGGCCAGATCAGGTGATCGTAAGAGTGGATTACCGGGGAACTCGCAGAACAACGCCAAAAGTCGGGGTTCATCCGCTTTGCGGGCCTCTAGGAGATCTGAGAGGGGCTGAATATCATCTGCTCCACCCTGACCGAGTAGGATACCACCTGGACCCCATTTCTGGAGGATTTTCAGGGTGTCGATATAGGGGAATCTTATCGTTAGCTAGACTCGTGGATGGATGCACGCCGGCTTACCCGTAGGAGAGACTCTTGCCCTCTGGTTCGCCTGATGCGCGCCTGACTTTACGACATATATCGTGTGCGTGCCAAATAGCGCTCATACCCCCAGGGTACAGGTATACATCGTCCGGTGTGACCGCTTTCCCTTCAGATCCAGCACTAGCTCCTCGTGGTACATCATCAACCTTTCCAAAGTCCTCATCACTAGGCAGCAATCCTCCTGCGATTCTCCGTCTCAGAGCCTGTTTGGCGAGAGGTGCATTGAAAAGAGGTAAATTCCGTCCATACCGTTCTTCCAAGTATGTCGATAGATCCGGAGTCAGGTTCTCACCGTCGACCTGCTTGGCGATCGGGTCTGAGACAGGTGTTGATGGAGTAGCGGGTACTGATGGTGTAGCAGAAATACTGACTGATTGTTGTTTTTTAGCATAATGTCGATTCTTGGAGTAATGTGTATTTTTCGTAGGCGCAGTCTCAAGCACAGTAGGTTGAGGCTGTACACCAGCCGGTGTCTCTCCCATGAAATCAAGTGCCCTTTCCGCTAATCTCGACGAAACTCCATCTCCAGTATGTTGCCAGAATGATTTCGCGAATCCCCAATGTTCTTTATTGAATAACAAGATTTGGAGCTCAATCACTTCCACTCCACTACTTTGGTAGCTAGTTTTAGAGGACGTCGGGTCGACCGGGGATGTCTGGACGTTTGATAGTGAGGGACAGATGACGAATTCGACGATTCGAGATGGGATCGATGGGTCCTGGTGGGCTAGGAAATCTCGAGCTTCGGCTGCGACTTTCGGTGAGGGGAAGAGCATACATAGTTCCGTCTCGGGTCTGCCAAACTTGTTCAAGCATAAAGAGGCAAGCTGAGGTCAGCTTGATCCCTGCCGTCGACTTGGAGGATCTAGCTTACCTTCTGAATAGTCCGATGAACAAAGAAGCGAGGGTATCCAGTTTCCATCTTTTCCACCACCCGCTTCTCCCCTTCCTCATACCCAACATTATCGGCCCAAGTAGGAAGTGAAACCGAGACCGCATGAGCAGTCATGGGTGGTACAGAAGATCCCAATGGGATCCCTGGTGGTCTACCTACTGCCGCTGTCATTATGAATGTAGATATATAGGTTAGATAAATGGGTCGACTCAATCGCCATCCGACTACTCCTGTGCCTGGCTATTCGATATATGAATAATCGTAATCTACGGAATCAAATTCAAGATGTCGTGCTGCTGGAATGCTGTTATACGATAAATACATATCTTTTGGGGGTACACTATTACTTCTGATCTTTCTCTTACCTAACCGAAGTAGGGAGCATCATTGTAGTCATTCAGCTCCTCGGCACCTGACCATCGCTTCTCAAGCTACTGATCAGTTCTCTGTACTCTGATCACGTTATCTAACAAGGGAGACTTACATGTTTTCGACTCCTCTTTTCCATCCTTTTGACCACCCCTCCGACTCCAATAGAACCCAACAAACCCTCCAGTGGCTCAATTGGCATTCCATCTACCATTTCTCCTACCACAGGTATATCTCCAACAGCCTGTCCCTTGTGCCCAGCACTCGGAGCAACGGGTGACCCCATCTCATCAAGTGGTACAAAGCTATTCAAAACAGGCCTAGTCTCTCCAGGGCGTTCACGAACTGCAGGACCGAGGGGGTTACCCCTGTCCAGTTTTGCCATGCCTACTAGACCATCTAGACCAGCTAGACCTCTTTTCAGGTCCATTTCAGGTAGTCCGAGGCCAGAGACCATGTTATCTACGCCGAGTGGGGAGGGGTCGATATTGTGGTCGGGCAAGGCTTTCACCATTGATATAGGACCTTTACCGATGGCATTGGGCTTATCTTCTAGTAAACCGAGGATGGGCGTCCGTTTCTAGACGTCAGCTGAGATTTTCAGGTCAGATGATGAATTACGATTTCGGTGGGTCTGGCATACGAGATGGCTGCGAGGAGAACGGTAATGATACAAGCGGTTTTCATTTTTGATTTTGATTGCTACGATTGGCTTTTAGTGGTAGGTTCCTGGGCAAGATTGATAAGATATGTGAGTGATGTAGTTTTGGTATGATTTGATGAACTTTCTGAGCCCGACGAATCCTTACTATATACCAGCTTCCCATTCTTAGCGCTATAGATAATCAGCGAAACATAGCATGTATCGGATAGTCTTGGTCTTGCAATTCTGTTAGTCTTGGAGATTAGAGCATGTCTCAGAGATAATATAACCTGAGACAGGATTGGTGCACTTTGTACGACTGCCAGTCGCTTATCTTCAGTGTGGATCATGTGTTATACATACATGCTCTAGTCGTTATGATATGATACTTTAAAGAACCTAGACTTAGTGTAAGAGCACTAGCAAGCAAGGATCGAGTCATCGCGGCATTACAGTTCCTCGTCAGAATCGGCTAGTCATTAGCACAATTGAACTCAGCCCTAGCGGCATGGACTCACCTCCGACATTCGCAAGGAAAGCAGCAAAGTCCGCTTCCTTCTTCTGATCCACATCCAACTCCATGCCTCCAGCATCCTTAGCAGGAGCTCTAGCAGCCAACATCTCCTGTTTCAGCCTGGCATCCCTAGCCTTCTTCTTATCCTTCTTCAATTGCCTAGCAGATACCTTGGCCTCGCTAATATCAATTGGTTCTTGAGGCTCGACATCCATGCCCATCATACCGTACAGTAATTCACCTTCTGTCTTTGTTTGCGCCATTTGACGTTTCTTGGCTTTCTTGGCTTGTTGCTTGAGCTTCGAACGGTCGATGACGCCCGGGGACAGGACCGCTAGTTCTTCTTTGGTGAATAATGGATTGTGTGTACCTCGTCTCAGAGGGATTGTCGTTGCTGGAGATATTGACGAAGGGCCAGGTTGGGAGGTGAGGGGTACAGGTGGGCGTGCTGGTCGTGCTGGTCGGCCGATAATGTCGTCATCATCCCTCTCATCATCAGACATGTCCGAGTCCGAGTTGTCCATCGTGAACTGTACTGCCTTCGGGACAGGTCTGATCATGAGCAAAGATTCTCAGTCTGAAACCAGATACTCACTCAGGAACGACGATCTCGGCAGCCTCCTCCGCTTCCCAAGCAGCTCCACCATCATCTTCCTCCATCTCCTCCCCAACCCCATCCTCCTCTCCACTCCAAGCAGCTTCATCCTGTAACGAATCAAACAATCCATCAATCGTAAATGCCTCGCTCAGGTTATTAAGAATCTTGGCATCTCCGACTTCGGTGGTCATCTCCACATCATCGCCTGTAGCTCCTATACGTGGGGCTGCTGAGGAGGTGGAGGGCATTGAGGACGCGTGGACCGCGGGTGGGATTGTGTAGTATGGGATTTTACCGGTGTTCCAGTCACGGAGGATTGAGACTGCTGATCCTTCCAGATCTGGGATACCGCCCTGATAATCAGTCACTGCGATGCGTATCATCGAGGAACACTGACCTTGCCCAGTCGACCTCGGGTGAGAGCAATCCTGATGAGAAAGTCACGGACATCATTATATGGCGGAATATTGTACAGCTTCTGGAGCATCAAAGGGTCGACTTTGGAGAGAATGACCTCAACTGATTCTGTCAGCTATGCTCGCACTGATGATCCGCGTGAAGTAGCTCACCTGGAGCAATCGGATCCTCGACCAATTCAGCCTTGATACAATTCCTCAACATGATCTCTGCCTGCTTCTTCCTTCCCGCCTCTCCATCCGCTTCACGAGCTACATCCTCCAACACAACACCGGGGCAATCAACAATCTTGACTCCTTTATCCAGGACGACCTCTTGTACGACCCTAGTCTTTCCAGGCATAGCAGCTACCGCACAAGCCCTACTTCTCTTGAGCGAGTTGATGAGGGATGATTTCCCGACATTTGGGTATCCCACTACTCCGACCGTGAGGGATGAATGCGGTGTCGAGAGAGCGTACTTCTTCAGTAACTCGAGAAGCGCAGGTGCACCAAGAGATGATGAAGTTGTCGGTAGTGCTGGTGCTGCGGGTGCTTGACCGATACCGTTGCCCACTGAGGATGCTGGGGTGGCTAGTGGTACGGCGTTTTGCGAGAGATTATGTCGTTGAGATTGGGTAGATGACTTGAATGGCATGACGGGGAAAGAATGGCGTAGATGTTTCATCCAAGCTTCCAAATTTGCTCTGGGTACCAAATCTGGCAGTCAGCTACCAATTGCTCCACCGCTGCATGTCTCCAGTGAAGACTTACCAATCTTGTTCATGACAGCCAACAATTTCTTTCCATCCATATCCCTCTTCCTAACCTCCTCCTCGACCCATCTACTCCTAGTCCCCTCTGGATCTCTCGAATCAAGGACCTGGATAATGACATCACTCCTCTCGATGACCTTTCGCAATTCCCTCATGAACGCTTTTGAAGAGGAATCACGCATTAAGGAAGAATCCATAGGTGCGAACGTCAAGCCGTTTGAAGGTCCAATATCATCTGGTTCTTGCTGCATTGCCGCTACTGCTGCTAATGATCGCGGTGTAGGGTGAGGTCCACCGACTATTGCCTGATTGTTAGCTGGTGGCGCGACGAGGGGAGGAGGAATGTACCTTGGATTTACCATATGGCATAGCTTGTTTACCGGTACCTTTTGCAGCTTGGAACTTGGGTACTCCGAAATCTCTCTTTCCTACATTTATCAGCTTGATACTGAATTCGAAGAGGCTGACAGCTTACTGAGAGCAGAAGGCAAGGCATACTTCGTGTCCTTGTTACCCTTGCCATGTGTCTGTTTGCCTTCTTGTCAGTTCGTTTTGCCGGCGGATTGATCTACGAGTAATACTCACTCGCTTTGGGCATTTTGCTCATCAATCTCTTGGTAAGCAACTATGAACTATAGCGTGACTCTGGTATAGAGTAATGGTGAATGTAAGTTTTTGAATATCTGGACAGATTAGGTGGAGGGTATTTAACAGTTTAAGCGGATAGATTAGATGACTCATATGGCCAGATTCGATCTACTCTCTCTCTCTCTCACACTTATCAGTCACCAAAATGTCTTCCACTCTACGTTTATCTAGATCTATCGCTTCCGCTTCATTTAGTAGGAGAGCGTTCACCACCTCAAGAGTGGCTCGTGATCATTTCCTAGAGGCCGACGCTGCCGTAAGCTAGCTTTAACCTTTATCAGATCTCAAAGCTGATGAGTAGGGCTTCAAAAAGCGAGTCATTGATGAAGCTTCTTCCAAACCTATCTTAGTCGATTTCTACGCTTCGTAAGCTGACATCTGAAAGCAAGCGGATATAGCTGCTGATCGAAAGATGGTGTCAGCCCTGTCGAGTCCTCACTCCTTTATTGAAAGGAGTTACAGGTCCAGAGACGGAGTACGACTTGATGACCTTAGATGTAGACCAGCACCCGGACTTGGCAGCTGAGTACAAGGTAGGTGATGTTTATATGTATCAAGGGAAAGAAGACTTATATCAGGTCTCGGCTCTACCTACAGTTGTTGCTTTCAAGAATGGAAAGGTCGCAAACAAGTTTGGTGAGTCTACCACATTGGATGCGCTGATTGTAGTTGGATTCAGGCCGGAGCCAGAGGTCAAAAAGTTCCTTGGGCTCTTGTAGCTCGTGAAAATCTGAACACAGATGCATGGGTCTGGACTGCGCTAGAATCTAGTCTTTCTCATTATACCCGTCTTTTCCGCCTCCCACGCCGCCGGCTTCACCTTTAGGTCGACCCCGCCAGAACGTCCTCTCCCTTCTTCTCATACGGATATATCGCCAGAGGGCTAGCATCAAAACAAGAAAGATGCAAATCGCTGCGATCAGCTAATGTATGAGAGCGAGACGTCAAACTTACACACCACAGTCAGGGCAAGGTACTTCTCCTTAAACTTGGCAAACGCGTCATCGACGATTCTATCACCAGCGGCCTAGAGATGTCAGCCTGCGTATTGATGTTGATCAATGGACTTACCTTGGCACCCGCAGACATGGCTGCGTTGGGAGCATTGGCGACAGTCTCAATCGCTCCACCCGCACCTGACGCAGCGGTCGCAGCGACTCCTCCCGCTCCTGCCACGCCAGTCTGAACGGCTCCTCCTAACCCGGCTTTTGCATCTTGCCCAACTCCTCCTATATCTAGGGGCTGCCGCTGGACAAGTGAGGCTTTGGTTGGGGTAGGTCTAAGAGCTGGCATCTTGTTCTATTTTTGATTCTGAATCTGATTATGATTTACTTATCGATAGGACTGATATATCTAGGGAATGACTAGACGGGACAGGATCTTATATGATTTATTGAACTCATATGACAGGGACAGTATCGCAAAGGAGATCAAGGGGGCCAAGGGGTGGGCGATCAGGTGATCTATGAAAGGACTAAGGGCGTTACATACTTGGATAACATCCTTTGACCGGCGCCGGGACCTTTTTCGCGATATATACATACACACACATACACACACACGCTCAGATACTGCAGAACTGACTTCGCGTCCTGATCACTTTTCTCTTCCTCTTCCATCTTTCGTTCCATTTCATCCATCGTCGCGTTTTCGATACCACGTCCACCCACAACCAGTATGAGCGAAGAATTAGAGGACCGAAAACCGACACTCAGGTTTGATTATGAAGGATTCTCTACTGGCGAGCAGAACAAGGTGGAGGACACATCCAGTTCAGTCAAGCAAAGAAAGTTATACAATTGTGTACGTATCACTTTCCATCGAGAGTTTTCATAAACTGACATCATATCCAGATCTACATGGCCAAACATCCCAACAAATACATTCGCCTACCGGTTCATCTCGCATGCAAAACATGTCCTCGAGGCCAGGTCGACTGCTATATCAAATTGTCACCCGAACACCCCAAGGGCGACTTACAAAAGCGATGCGAAACTTGTATGAGCTCTCACTGTGGTCTCACAAAGATGGATCAAATCGCTCGAGCGGAACTAAGGACATGGTTGGATGAGGAACTGGGAAAGAGGAAGGCGTCAGCGAGAGCGGATACCGGACCGGGCGTGCACGGAAAATATCCCATCATTGGCGCCGACGACGGACCGCCCATGACGTCGGTCAGAGGAGGAAGGACTAAGAGAAATCGAGCAACCTACATCGACTTGGGAAGTGACGGAGACGAAGACGAGAATATCGATGGACCCACCAGGAATAGAGCTAGAGCAACATCATTGGCGGCTTCGTCAA
The DNA here is from genome assembly GCA_017654735.1 of Vishniacozyma victoriae. NCBI lineage: Eukaryota > Fungi > Basidiomycota > Tremellomycetes > Tremellales > Bulleribasidiaceae > Vishniacozyma > Vishniacozyma victoriae. The sequence goes on from JADPYG010000001.1 coordinate 622,000, forward strand.
CAATGGCAGCTGGGTCAAGTAAGGTGGCCAAGGATTCCGATTTCGTTCAGCAAGCTATCGAATTGGTCACCTCCTCGCCCACTGTGAAAGAGCAACTCGCGGGTATACAGAAGAAGCTCGACATGGAGGTAGAAGCTCGACTCAAGGCCGAACAAGAGAATAGAACAACAAGCGAGGCGCTGAACGCGTCCATAGTGGAGTTCAAGAACTCGGAAGGCAAGGAGATAGAGCTACAGGAGAAGCTCGACAAGATGAATCGAGATGGTGGGAAGGATAGAGTAGCTTTGGACAAGGCGATCAGGCGACAATCACTATCGGAGGATACTGCCAATAGGATAAGGAGGGAAAGGGAGGAACTGCGAGACGAGCTGGCTGAAGCGTATGAGCAACTCGAAGTAGAGAGAGGGATAGTTGTCGGACTGCAGGCTGATTTTGATCAGGAGAAGAGGGGTCTGATCAAGGAGAAAGACGATCATGCCAAGACGACAAGTCAGCTGGTCAAGTGGAAAGCCACCTTTGCTGCTCTACAAGGCCTTTGATAGGTAAGTTATGAATGCATGGCGCTTGTCTGTGTAAGAAGGGTAAGACCAGAGTTACGCGTGGCACCCACCCTCAGGGATGGACGGCGAGGCGAGGCGTCACTTCAATACCGAATCGAAAGGTTCAAAGGATGCCTTTTGCTTCGCTGCCCTGACACCTCGCCTTGGTTCTTTGCTTCTTTGCTTTCCGGTGTCAGAAGCTCATTCACCTGGCTATCGTCCGGCAGCGATGTCTCTCACTCTACTCTTCACCTGATTCCGACATCCTTGTCATCGATGCCGCGGAATTACACTGGTAGTAGAGACTACGTAAAGGAGAAGGCAGCCCGTTATGGCAGGCGAGAGAATATCATTGTGAGTCACCTTGAGCGTTGAAGTCGTCCGCTGATCGTTAGGCTGAAATCGAAGCGAACATAGCGAAATACATCCGATTACCCCTCGAATATAGCTGCAAGACTTGCGTATACTACGATGGTCGATGTTTTCTACCTCGAAGCGCAGACTTCCCGAATGGCAACGCCAGAGGACCTTGTGCATACTGCGTAGGACAGAATTGCTCCTTCATAAAGGCTCATAAATCTTCAAGGTCACCGCTACAAGCTTGGCTCAATGATGCTGCTGCCCATCCGGTCAAGCACGACGACCCAGACCCCACCTCGGGAGGGACGAAGCCAATTGTCGATCTCAAAGCCAAACCCGCTACAGCAATCACCCAATCCTCCAAAAATGCTGCCGCCACCGATACTGTGTCCACATCGACTTCGACAACCTCACTTCCTGTGCCGTCAGCCAGGTTCGGCAGACTTTCAGCCACACCTCTGCCATCCCTCTCCAGCTTGTCCAATCGTTCAGACCAGTTCGCACAACAGGTGAACGGCGAATCTTCTGCTTCTGGCTCCAAGAGATCTCGAAGCGAGTCGGATTTGGGACTCGACCCCTCCAATATGACACCAGCGAAAGCTGCCCGACTCGCCACCATTATTCTGCCCGACGCAAACTCGGTTGAAGAGGCAGTGGATGAGACTTTGAAGGATACTCAATTTCGCGATCTCATCCTCGGTCTGGTCAAGCAGCACGAAACGGTCTTGAAATCTAGAAATGACGCAACGACTATCAGAGAGAAGCAAGAGGCGAGACTCAGGACGGACGAAGCCGCCATCAAAGTACTTCAGGATCAGAAAGCGGAGTTAGAAGCCGACAAAGTGACTTTAGTGATAGAGAGGGATGCTGCGGCGGTGCTGGCTAGGGATCACACGACTGTTGCCGACGACAAGCATACATTGCAAATCAACAAGGCTGAAACTCTTATCAAGTCATTGCAGGTTGAAAAGGCGGCATGGGATGAGGAGCGAGCAGGGTTATTGATGAATGTAGCGGCAATGCTCACTAGGGAGAAGAATCTGGATTTCGAGAATCGATACACCGAGCTAGAATTCAAGAACAAGGATACCGAAGCTCTGCTTAAGACCACTAAGAATCTGCTCAAGGAGGCAGAGTTGGCAAAGGAAACCAGTGAGGCGGAGATCAGAGGGAAAAGGAGAAAAGGAATGGAGCAGAGGAAGACAAAAGGGCGAATGAGGCCAGAATGGAGGCTGAGAAAAGGGTGATTGAGGCGAAAATGGAGGAGGAGACGGAAGAAAAGCGTAGCATGATCACGGATCTATCATCACAACTACACGAGAAGGCCAGGGAGATGGTCTCGATCAAGGACAATATCGAGAAGGAGAAAGAAGCGGCCCAAATCAAGATCAAGGAGATGCAAGATCAAGTGGTCGGTATGGTGACGGAGAAAAGGATGATGGGCATCGCCATGAGAGGGATGGAGATACGATTAGAGGAGATGGAGAATCTTGGGAACAGAAACACTTCCGCCGTTCAAAGAGCAAATGCTTGTCGTGACGAGAGAAATCAAGCCCAAGCGTCTCTTGCGATTGCTCAAGGAGAAAAGATCCGAGCCTCAACGAAATTGGAACATACTCAAACCGCCCTCGATGCCGCCGGCGCTACCATCCAAAAACTTCAGAATGATAAAACTCAACTGCTTCAAAAGGAGTCTGCAAATCGAGTCACGGCCACACCCAAACTCGCCAATTTACAGGCGAGTCATCACCAGCTCGAAACGGACAAGAAGCAACTAGAAACCGAAGTTCCACAGGCAAAGCAGCGAATTGGCGAGTTGGAGGTCAATCTTCAGATCTCGGAAGCCAGCTTAGTAGACCACATCAAGGTCGAGAAGGAGTTAGTAGCCTCCAAGATCTTGGCGACAAATTACAAGGAGCAGAGGGACGAAGCTAGGAATCATTTGCTAGCATCTGATAAGGCGAAGACGGATATGAGGAGGAACTGGAATATGAAGAGTGCTGAAATGAGCAGACTTCATGCTGAGATCAGGAGGTTGAAGGGTGAGAAGCCGAGGATCAGTGAAGGGGTTAGGGCCGACTCCGGAAGTATCGGGGAGGTTGAGGGATTGATCGATATGTCCATGGAGGATTGAGGGGGTATTCTAGGAGCTAGGAGAAAGCCGAGGCCGATATAGTTTGATACGATTGAATAATGCAATGTGTATTTCCAGCAAGTAGGCGTGAATGAGAGCGGCTGCACTGGTCACTCATGAAATGCATAATCCAGACTCGCTCCCCGTTAACTGTCAATTGTCCGAGTCACCTCTGGACCAACGTCGAAATAACACGTCACCACTGTTGGGCGATTTCATGAAGTCGATAAAGAAGACCTTACGTCTGATGTTGAGAACTGTGTCTATAGCACGTTGGCCCTTCACGTCTGTCGAATGATCTTACCAGATTAGTATCGCCGGCTGGATATGACGATTTATGATCAGAGGACCAAAGGATGTCTTACAGGATCTTTACGCTAACCCTCGTTCCTTGACACACAGAATCAAAAAGAAGCCTAGCATTAGCCTTCATTAGACAATCAACTGTAACCCAATCGTTACTCTTTCACTCTATTTGTGCACTGTATCCATCCTAAATTGAACGATGAACGGGCCAAATAGGAATACCACATGGACGGAGGATCACGTCAGACGAAGAAAGGACCGCCTGGAAATGGTTGTTGTAAGTGTAATGACTCTTCCTCAACAGCGCTGACCATCAGGCTGAATATCGACTTGATGGACATCACATCGAATTACCTGTGGAGTTTGCATGTCTTACTTGCGAGAGATACAACACCCCGTGTATGTTGAGGAGAACAATCAAATTCCCCAATAGCAGTGCAGGTCTCCGATGCGCTTGCTGCAAGACGGATCAGTGCTCTTTTCTCAAAGACGACGAGTATCGAAAGGCTCCACTCCAACATTGGCTAAACGAAAACTCCGCCGACTCCAATGTCTCGCCTCCCCCCCAACCCACTGTTGCGGATGGTAGTCCTGTCCCACCCAATTCAGCCGGTAGGCGCATCAAAGTCGTTAGAATGCCGCCGTCGACAACTCCCCAATCACTGGCATCATCACCTCAGCTCAAATCCGGCTTCAAATCCGACTCCTCCTCCACACTTTCCACTGCTCCTTCAGCTTCAACCGGCTCTGACGCGCATTCTCCCACAACAGCGACAAGCGAAGAACACTCGCACTTGAAGAGGTTGCGAAGCCATGGGGGATCTTTACTTGATGGGACCCCAAATGCAAAGGCTGCAAGACTTGACGCCACTGCCACTACCGCCACTACCTCGACGACTGAGGAGCTTTTCGATCGATACCAGGGCCAAGATCCTGAATTTGGTCAACACATGCTCGGTCTACTTCTGCGCCACGATAGGACCTTGAAGACGCAACGAACTGCACTTTCGACCGTTGAGGAGTTGAAACAAGAGAATAAGAGGGAGAAGAAGGAGAAGGAAGCTTTGCTATTGCAGCAGTCGGAGTCAAAGAAGAATCATGCGGCACTTGTGAAGGATAGGACCGCTGCGACATTGCTGGCGGAGGACAGAGCGGCCGAGATGGCTCGTTTCAAAAAGGAGCGTGACGAGGCCAAGACTATCCTGGTTGACATCAGTTCCCAGCTGAAGGGAGCATTGGAGAGGGAGGCGAGTGCGCTTGAGAGGGAGGAAAAGAGGAAGAGGGAAAGAACAGAAGAGAAAGAGAGGGAGAAGACTATGATGAAGGAGGCTGTTGCAGCAGCTACCAAGAAGGAAAAGGAGGCAAAAGACATCACGATCAAGGGCCTTGAGAACCAACTTGCCGAGGAGGAAAGACAGCACAATCTAGCTGTCAAGAACGCAGATGCTTCCCGTCACGCCCGAAACGAGGCTCAAAACGCTCTTGCAGTCATCCAAGCGGACAAAGGCCAACTCACTCAAGCACTCGAAACGATGACCGCCAACCATGAGAATGTCGCAATCGATCTGGAGGAAACACGAGTCTCCCTCGAACGAGCCCAAGCAGACTCGGCACAGCTGATCGACGTCAAAGCTGAACTTGTCACCGTCCGCTCCGAGGTACAACGTCTCTCATCGGTAAACGCTCAATTATCAATCTCTGCAGAAGCTATCAAAGACTTGGATCAGAAACTCGAGAACATGAGAAACGTGGCGCAGGACAAACTTGACGATAAGAACCAGTTGGAGGTTAGGCTTCATTACGCCAGGGCAGAAGCGGTAGAGTGGAAGCAGAGGGGAGAAGAATATGGGAAGAATTTGAATGTTGCTGTTGGCAACCTTCTCGAAAGCCAAATGAAGTTGAAGGAACTCAAGAGGGATCATAAGGAGGTCAAAAGGGAAGAAAGTGGCGAGGGCCAAGCGGAAGGGAGTAGGGCGGAGAGGGAGATCATTGACATGACTGAAGCCTGAGTTGTGAGCCGCTGGGAGCGCTTCCGAAGCCGGATGATGTGAGCTGCTTCATTCTTGACGACGTGTTGGACAGGACGGTATCCTGCCTAATGTAGATATCTAAATGCCGTTCTATGATGCAGATGCTTGCGACTTTGATTCTGACAGGTGCCTGAATTTGCCGTAACTACACTCTATCTGGTGTTGTCTGCTCACTCCCAATCAATCATATACCTTACCCTTTTGCTGTTGCTTTAAGAACGTATATCGCACTCGTTATCACCGCTTGGACCATGCACACACACATGGCTGGAAAGGCACCAGTCAAAATGGTCAAAGGGTACCTTTAAGGACGACTAACAATTTCAATTTTTACTACTCCCTCAAGCCTTCACTTGTCTATCAACAGTTGATGATCTTACCGTAGGATGGAGACTAATTATGGACAGAAATACGATACTGCCGCACAGAGACACAGGGACGCTAGCAGGATGAGGAGAGCCAATGTTGTAAGTACCTCCAAACAAACAAGAGGACACCGCTGATGCTATTAGGCTCTATGTGAGGCTGATCTAAAAAATCATGTCAAACTACCACTCTACCTACGATGTAAGCCTTGTGTATATGCGCATGAACCATGCTATGTGAAGAAGATATATACCCGACCAAATGGCGATTCGAGACGTAGCTGCGCTTGCTGCCAGAAGAATTGTGATTTTGTAACAATGGGCCTCAACAATCAATCGATACTTCAAAGATGGCTTGATGGGGATCGAAGCAATTGGATCACCACGAAATCAACCGCCAGTTCCGGTATTTCCACACCAGTAACTACTAGGGGATCTGGTTTCTCACTTCCCAACACGCTTGACTCGTCGACCACGTCTTCCGTTCGATCTGCGCGTAGTAGTGATGGTACCCCAACAGTGTCTGATGCGAATAGACCCGAATCGATCCAGCCCTCACCCGACCATCATATCGACGCGAGCATTATCACTGATGAAGGCTCCCAGAGACCCAATCCTACAATACCCCATTCCGACGCCAGTCAGACCAATCATGGCCATAAGAAGCGATCCCGTGACGAAACGGAACCAACGGAGACTTCATCAGAGAAATCTCCCAAGTCTACTCGAAACGATACAACCACAACTCTCGCAAATATCACCAGTCTAGCCTCACAAGAAGCCGGATGTGGACCTGCTCATTACATCCTTGGTCTCTCGGCCTGGCTCGAAACGGTTTCTGAAAAGGAGAAGGCATCAGAGGTGGCGATGAAAGACGTCTTGCAGCGATGTGAGCGACAGAGGGTCACCATCACGTCTATGCAGGACGAAAAGAAGTCACTAGAGGGAAGGATATACGAATTACAGGATCAGCGAGATGACACCATTGGGGCAGTGGAGACAGCTGAGGCGAAGGTCAGGGAATTGGATGCAGAGTGTATCCAGCTCAAATCGGACAGGCAGGTATATAAGGAAGAGATGGATACTCTCCGTTGTCAGTCGGAGGAGGGAGTAGAGAAGTGCAGACAAGCAGCGGAGGCAGTAATCCGATTGGAGAATGGAAGGGATGCGGACCGACTCGCTATTGCAGATTTGAACTCTCAAGTTGGCGAAACAACCGAGTTAAGGAGACAGCACGAAGCAGCGATCAAGAACGCCGATGCATCCCGCAAGCAGCGAAATGAGCTACAAACCACCCTCACCAGCAGTCAAGCCGAGAATGCGCAACTTGCCGAACAGCTTACGACCATCACAACGGAATACGAGACGGCGACGATCGAACTGGATGAATATCGCACCGGATTCAAGAAATCGCAAGCTGTATCAGCGGAACTGATTAACACTAAGGCCGACCTCACGATTCTTCAGAGTGACTATCAACGACTCTTAGCCGACAATGCTCGATTGTTGCGTGAGACCGGGAGCATGGAAGAAGTAAAGGAAAAATCAAAGGTCAATCAGCGACTAGCAGATGATAGACTTGAGGAAAGGCAGGAGATAGAGGTTGAACTTCGTCAGGTCAAAGGAGAGAAGAAGGATTTGGAGACTAGGGCAAAGAAGGCGGAGGGGAATGCGGAGGAGATCAGGAAGAATTGGAATATTGCCAAGAACGAGTTGTTGGCTGTGTATAAGAGCAATAAGAAATTAAAGGTTGAATTGAAGAAGCACGCGAATTGTTCTGGGGGAGACATTGTCAAGAGGGAGTAGAGGCGTAGATCATTGATAGTAATTTCGAGGAAGGAGAGTTGATATACGTAGAACAAAATATACCATCATGCAGACAAGATTGCGGCTTGATCTTTGTGCCTGGATCTGCACCAAACGTCATTCTGATCGATCATACTTGAACCTCAACATCGTACATCAACAATGTCAATAGCAGTGATTCAAGGAGCATCAGGCGGACTCGGCCTAAACCTAGCGGCCCATATACTCCGTCATACATCTTTGAAAGTATATGCCCTCACCCATCAAAGCTCCACGACAGACCTTCAACGACATCTCGAACAATCCTCCGATTCTAATCTCAAAGACCGTTTGACAGTCCTCGGAGGCATCGACAATACCCAAGAAGAATCCCTTGCAAAGGCATCAAAGACTTTAGAGGAAAGGGAAGGGAAAGCATCTGTTAGATTGATTGCTTGTTTAGCTGGTATTGTACGTCCTCCCCCCGACCCAGCTGATAGGTAGTTACATCCCGAAAAATCGCTATCAGCCTTCGACGCGAAAGCAGCATTAGAGACATTCAACGTTAATACCATAGGTCATTTATTGACTTACAAACATTTCGCTCCCCTTATACCTACACGTAAAGAATTTAAGGATCTTTCTTCGAAATCTGAATGGGAAGAATCTGATCCGGCGAGAGGGCTGGTCAGTAAGGATGGAAGTTTGTGTTGGAGTCTGAGTGCGAGAGTGGGTAGTATTACGGATAATGAGAAGGGTGGATGGTACTCTTACCGTTCGTACGTCTCCTAATCCTCACATACTCTATCACGGACTAACAACCAGGTCAAAGGCGGCATTGAACCAATTCGTCCGAACATTAGATCATGAAGTATGTGATCCTCTACGCACTCGGTCGAAGGCTAATGAACAGCTCATCAATCGATCCTCATCGGCAGTAGCAGTTGCGTATCACCCCGGGACAGTCCTCACATCATTCAGTAAACGTATATTGGGCGATAAAGCAAAACCGAGTCTCGAAAAGGGTATTCTTTCCCCGGAACAAGCTATTGAACATATGACGAAAGTCATGAGTCATGTCAAAAGGGAGGGAGATGCTTGGGGTGGGAAATGCTGGGACTGGAAGGGAGATAGGGTACAGTGGTAGGATGTACATAGCGGGATATATGTAGATTACGAGGGTACATGTAAATTACGAGGATATGATATATTGGTTCTGTCGACTAACGCTGGACTTTTTCGAAGGCGAAACCCATATACAAATCTACACGTCAGCTCAAGCTTACGAGCATGATAGAAAACTTACTGGCTGCCTCCCACTGAGCTTCATCCATATTACTAGCCCCTTCCGCATTCAACACCCCCATCTTGGCAAGAAGCGGTCCGAAATCTCTCGAACTCTGCTCCTCACTTAGGATCTCATTGAATGCTTTCTTGTAGACCAACTGAAGGCCGTATTCAGCAGCGAGCCTTTTCGTTAGCTCGCCTCCACAAATAGATGTGGGTGCTTACGAGAGGAAGTTCTCCCAGTCGATGACATATTCCGGTACATCCTCAACTGCGTCCTGTAGGAAGAAGTAATAGGCATGCCCATATACACCCTTGTGTTTCCTCTCGGCGAATTTGACCGAATAACAGGCATTTCCAAATTCCGTTTCTCCCTCGGGTAAGTCATTCAGTCGGCGCCTGCTATATTAGTTGGGGCTCTGTATAACTTGATGGATCTCACAGTAACAGATCCGAGTCGGGGATTGTACCGATAAATTGACCGCCTATACGTAGATAGCGAGTAACGTTTTCCAGCATAAGTCGGACTTTTGAGGATGATTCGAAGGCGTAGTGCATACAGAATTGTAACGAGACATTGTCGAAGTAATCTTCACGTTGTGTGTCGGGCGGTATGATCTCACTGATGGATCTCTAATACATCAGTGAGTATTCGAATACCAGTAGGAGGTAGGACATACACCAAAGCAGTCAAAAGCAAAGAAATCGGCGCCAAAGCCAGGTCTATATAAACCCTCATATCGTTTTCGAGCCTGCTCAATCGATGTCGCTGCGATATCTACCATCTGCATCACGCTCGAAAAATGGAATTGGTGAGCTCACCTAGTCCGACCATACGACGGATCCTAGCTTGTTTCCATTTCTGCAAATCTCCTCCTTTTCCACATCCCAGATCGAGTACATTTGCACCAGGGGCATTATGTGGTCTATGAGCGAATTTACCGATGAGAACCGACTTGATCCAGTTGTTGAACTTTCTCAAACCGATGATTGGAGAAAGTTCTCTGGCGTCAAGACCTACTTCCTGACGCGAGTTGTCTGATCGTCAGCCAAACGCATGGGAGATTGAGTGGACGCACAGTGATCAGCTACTAAGCCATTATTCCCGGTATACTTTGCCTCGCTGACTTTTCTCCTTGCGTAATCTGGTCCACCATTCGAGCCTTGCGGTTGTGATCCCTTCCGAGCGGCGTCGTTGCCGCTCACTTTCCTTTTCTGTGCTGAGCTACTAGGCCCAGCTCCATTGTCGCCAGGATAGTAGTTATTATTGCTTGGTCCAGACCCTCGATTATCGCCAGGATAGTACGGTGCGCTGTTGCTCGGTCCGGCTCCATGGCTTTCTCCTGGGAAATATGAATTCCCACCTTCCTGAGGACCACTTGACCGAGCTAAGCTCGGTGAAGGAGTGACGCCAGACCAAGAAGGTGGTGCGGGGTTCATCTTCTTTCGGAGTGGGTTGTTGGCTAGACCCTCTAACTTGAAATTGTCGAGTTCTCGTTGTGAAATTGGAATCATGACTGATTCAGGAGCAGTTATCCTATGAGGGGCGTAAGGTATTCGAGGAGGCGGAGAAGGAGATCTATGTCTAGGTCTATACGATGCTGGAATTGATGCGGGGATGGAGGATGATGTTCTGCGTGATGGAGGATCTGTCGCCCTGCTACTTGATCTTGGACGAGATGGTGGGTCGTTCATTCTACTATTTGATCTTGGGCGTTGTGGGTGTTCTGAAAGTTGTTGATATGTATGTGAGGGTGATTCGTAATGATGTTGACTATATGGGTATCCACCTGCACTAGATGAAGATCCTGGTCGAGAAGGTAGATTTGGCGGTGGGAGGTTATGTAATTGATGACGGGGTGATACCGAGACAGAGGGCGAACGGAGGGGTAATGATTCGAAACCGTAGGGATGAGGTGATCGGTAATTGTTTGTACTGATCTCATGCGGGAGATTGTGCATTGATTGAGCAGGCGAATTGGCTGGGTAAGGTGATCTACTTGATCTTGCGAATCCAGAGGCGGGCGTGGTGGGGGCTAGGAATCCATCATGGTCGAGTAGAGAGTAAGGTTTAGGTCCAGGACTAAGGTGCGAATGTGTAGTATAAGCGGCTGAAGATGCCGAGCTCGATTGTGATATAGGTATAGCTCCTTCATTCAATAATGAATTGATACCCCTATTCCTTGGTGGGTTTTGATGATCCTCTGGTCCAGCAGATGAAAAAGATCCATGAACACTTGATGGTCTCGAATCCTGTCCTGTCTCCTCATTTATCAAATTCCTTATACCTCCAGAAGAACTCCTGAATACTCCTGGTGATCGCCTATCCTGGAATCCGGGTGGGTAAGAGGTGGAAGCGCTAAGTCGTTCACTGCCCGGTGTTGTGTCCGCCCATGGGCTAGGGTTTTGAAGAGATGCCGCCGGTGAAGGGACATCACAATCGCGTATTGGGTCGTATACCATTTTTGGATATTCTAGATTGATATGAAACCCGAAAATAGGGTGAAAGGGGCGGGGTATGACGCGTCCAGGTCCGTGTTGTAGATTGTAAGATGCCTTGTCGGGATGTGTTCAGGGGGGTCCTGTAGTGGTGTTTGACCAGACTCCGGGCGTTGAAATTCGGTGATTACAATCGGATTGTATTCCTTGTTGACATCGTACCCTCTATGCACGATGTGAAGTTGATGATATGTAGTAGAGTTAGGTATAAATGCAAGAAAGATGGTTGCGCGTGTCACTTAAACCAACTAACAGGTTTTCGTCGGCGATCGCCGCTTAATCATTCCGGCTAGAGTACTTGTCCCCTGTTGTACCCCATTGCTCCTCTATCATATAGTACAGATACCTCACATCATGGTAACAGCAGGTCCATCAAGAGGACCTGATTTATGGCAACCTACACGATACTTGGAACCGAATCAGCCTGATAATGAAGAGGTCCTAGAACAAGCAGCGTACCAAGCAGCAGTGACCAAGTTGGGAGGAGATGCGCGAGCTAGGAGATACAAGCCTCGTCGGACTGTTGATTATATGGGTCCAATGACCAAGTGGAGATTGGATGCAAAGTTGAAGGCAGTGGAGTACATGGCTCCAATACATCCGAATCCATCTGATCTTATCGGCGTGAGTTGCTCGGAGAGTCAATTGGACATGACGCTGATGAGATAGTTATTACCGCCTAGAGCGTTGAAGAACCCCTCGACGTCTATTTGTGATTACTTTGTTCATACTTCCATCAATAAAGAAAGATCTCCAACTCGTGTGGTCCAGGTATGTCAGTTATGATAGGTAGTGAGCTAATAATCAGTGGACACCAGATGCACGTAGATTATTAACAGGAAACGATAAAGGTCAATTCACTTTATGGAATGGTCAATCGTTCAATTACGAATCAATCACTCAAGTCCACGACGATTCTATTCGACAATTAGCATACTCCCATAATGGTCAATCACTCGTCTCGGCAGACAAGTCGGGTGCGATCAAGTACTTTACTCCGCATTTGACCAATGTGCATGGATTCCAGGGGCACAGGGAGGCGTGTCATGGAGTGGCTTGGAGTCCGAATGATGAAAAGTTCGTCACTGGAGGAGATGATGGGTTGGTCAAGATCTGGAATTTCAGAGCTGCAGAGGAGGAGAGGCAATTGAGCGGTAGGTCCCTATCAAACCGCCAAGAGACGCACTGACGAGTAGGTCACGGATGGGATGTCCGATGTGTCGACTGGCATCCAACAAAAGGACTTATTGTCAGTGGAAGTAAAGACATGCTAGTCAAGTTCTGGGATCCAAGATCAGGCAAAGAGCTCAGCACACTGTTAGTGATATTTCGAAATAATACAGGAAAGAAAACTGACAAGCAGGCACTCGCACAAGCAGACGATCAATTCTGCCAAATGGAGTCCGGATGGTCATCTTGTCGCTACTGCCGGTGGAAATGGTCAAGTCCAGTTGTTCGACATCCGTACATTCCGTGAACTCGATGCAATGAAAGGCCACACACAGGAAGTCAACTGTAAGTCTCCTCGTCACCTCTCGTACCTATGCTTATATATTAGGTATCGAATGGCACCCAATACATCATTCACTATTCGTAACAGGTGATTCAGCAGGTACGATAAACTACTACTCCCTCACCAACCCCGACCCTTCGGAACCAGCCGCATCCCTAGTGGAAGCGCACGAAGATGCCGTCTTCTCCCTCTCTTTCCACCCCCTCGGACATCTACTTTGTTCAGGCTCAAAGGACTTTACATCTCGATTCTGGGCCCGTGCAAGGCCCGTAGGAGGCCACGAAACGGATAGATGGCATGTCGGAGAACAGAAGTCGATCGAGATGAAGATGGACAACAACAAGATGAGGCAGTGGGGTGCTGGAGGAAACAATAATGTACCTAGTAAAGGAGAGGAGAGGCGGGATGAGAAGGCTCTACCTGGTTTGCCTGGTCTCTCGGGATTAGGCGATATCAAGATGCCTCCACCTACCTCCCAGAATGGTTCGAACTCGCTACCAGGATTTGGATCATCTAGCGCTGGAGCTGGAGCTGGTTGGCAAAGATCACAGCCATTACCAAGTCAAGATGCGATTCGAAGTAGCGGATCCGGACCATCTCGCTCGGGTGGCAACGGTTTCGACTCTCGCGAAAATAGTGGACCAATGCGACATCCTGATCGAGAACGACAAATGCGATCAGGACCATACGACCGTCCACCACCACCGTCAATGTCACAACCTCCACAAGGCCCACCGCAGGGTTACGGCGCGCCCCCTGGAGGTGGGTATGGCCAATCAGCGCCCTATGGCAATGGTCCCCCACCGCCCTCGCAGTTCCCGTCATTCCCACCTTCGAATAATGGCCCACCACCTCCGCCTGGAGGTATGCCTCCTTTCGCTGGCTCGAGACCACCTTTCCCTCCTTCCCAATTCGCACCACCGCCAGGCAACAATTACCCTCCTCCGCCGCAGGGCGGATTTGGAGCACCACCGCCCGGTCCTCCCGCGGGCTATGGTCGAGCACCACTGCCGCCTGGGTATGGACAGAATCAGAATCAACATGGCCGCTAGCGTAGTGTTCTGTAAGAGTTAAGTCGTTGATTAGTTGCATTGCATGATTTTACATATTACAACAAATGATGAATATCCCTGATGATCCATGAATGCCATTTTTATCCTACTGTCTCGAAACCTCATGCTCGGCTAGCAGCTACGTTGTCAGAAAAGCTCTGATCAATGATGGCACGACTGACCATATTGGGAATCCCGTTTGCGATTTTGTAGACGTGTCCACAGCCTCTACATGTCATGTTTCCCTCTTCGACGTGCATCTGACTCGTTAGCTTCGAGTCCCCAGAATGAGTAGACAAGCGCACCTCCATGAGAACATGATGTAATGCCTTGAGCTGCTCATCCGTCCATGTCTCTGGCATGTCATCCGGTAGGACCTCATCACCAAGCTATATGTCAGCTGGGAGGTCTCTTCGAATATTCATAAGCTGACGTACTGAACGGGCAGTATCAACCAATGCATTCCACTCAAGTTTCGGTAAGAATCGCCTTAGAAAGTCGTAATTCTCTGGTGCTGGACGTATAACCAATTCGACATCTGAAAATACGAGTGGGAAGTTGTCCTTGTTGCAATTACCTATTTGTTAGTCTCGTCTCAATATCGAATCAAAATTTACTCACGGACATGGCATGCTAGCATGTTGTGTGTTATTAATCTAACCATTGTATTTATAGAGTGCTTTATATGCTATACTACTGCCCAAAGTTGATTCAAAATAAGAGTACTCTAGAGAGGTACAAGGTGGAGGTGCCACTCTTACATAACTCCGGTGTAGTAGTACACGTGTATATAGTCCCGTTCCAAATTCACTCTATACTATACTCGCTTGAAATAACCTGATTCCTTTCCTCTCTAGTAATAGTCACTGAGCCTGGGATACCCCTAAGTCGCTATTACACCTTACACCAACCAACCATCATCAAAATGGCAGAATTCAAAGAGGATCTAGACAAGTCCGCAGGACAGGCCGGAAAGACCCACAAGATCAGGATCACCCTTACCTCCAGGAACGTTAAGCCTTTGGAGAAGTGTAGGTCACCATCAATTTTTGTGATAGGACGCGTACTCATTCATCAGTCTGTGGTGATCTCATCAACCGAGCCAAGGACAGGAACCTCAACGTCAAGGGACCCGTTCGACTCCCCACCAAGATCCTCAAGCACACCACCCGAAAGACGTAAGTATCACCCATTAGATATAGAAGGAACAGAAACTTATATCTAGCCCCTGTGGTGAGGGTTCCAAGACTTGGGACCGATACGAGATGAGGATCCACAAGCGATTGATTGACTTGACCTCTTCCGCCGATGTCGTCAAGCAGATCACCTCCATCTCTCTCGAGCCCGGAGTTGAGGTCGAGGTCACCATTGCCGCTGTAAGCTCTTTTATCCTCGACTCTGCGATGTAAGCTGACAATCTAGTAAATGCGACATGGTCCTTACGCTTGATCACGGAGATCGGATTTATTCTACTTTTGGATGCATTCGTTTTCTACCCATATTCCACGCGTCGCAAGCAAGAACAGAGCTTTTGCCGGTCAGGAGCAAACACTGGGGCACGCTGATCTCATCTCACATGCTAATCAGATTGGCTATCAAAGTATCTGACTACCCGGGCGGCTTCCCGCTGACCACTGACTACGGCTCCAGCAACACTACCCCGATGTTCCATCTCTGTGTGCTCTCCTGCGAATCCCAACTTCCCACCCCAGACAGGCCTACTCAACTCCTTGAAATCCATCGGACTCCTCTCTCCATTCTCCGAGACAACACTGGGCGTAGTCGTAGCACCTCTCGATAATGGGTCGCTGAGCCAGTTGGTCAAGTTGTAGCTGCTTGGTTTTGGAGCGTCTGATGCTCCAAATCGCTTGACCAAGTACTCGTGGTATGCGATGGCGACTTTCTCAGTTGGATATTGGAGGAGTAATCGAGCAGGGGTTTCGGATAGGTAAGTGAGTAAAGTGGGGTTGGGACCTGGTAAAGAAGGACAAGCAAAGTTTGCAGCTGTCAATGTCGATCCGGCAAAGATCTCTTCCAGTGAAGAAGATTCGGTAGGCGTAGGACCGGTCGGAAGGAAGGTGTATGATCCAACAGTCTCGTGATTGGGCCACCAAGCGATTTGGTAGTTGAGCAATAATTTCTCCAGTACACCCACATGTGTCCCTTTGATAGCCTCTTGGAATTGACCAGGTAAAGCCGGGGCGAAGAATCCATCGGGGAGAGTCTTGAGTACACCAAGTGGGATCGTACAGATGACGGTACTAGCTTCGAAAGACCCATTATCCGAATCAACAGTGACTTTCCCATCACTCTCCTTGATCCCCTTTACAGTAGTAGACACGGAAACTTCCGCTCCGTTCTTCTCAGCCTCAGCAAAGACTTTGCCTACCAACGCTTCATATCCACCTTCGGGGGCAGCATCAGATCCACCAAAACTAGTAGCTCCTTCCCATCCTGACCATTTCAAAGAGACCTGCTCGAGCTTGACTCCAAGTGGAACTTCGAGGGATCGAGCGAATGATTTAACTAGTTCCTGGTCTACCTGTGGGTTTGAGCCAGATTTAGGAGCTAGGGTGGGGTTGGCAGGAGAGGTGTTGGCGGTATCGGCTGATGAATCGGGCTTGCTGTCGGTAGTAAAGAGTGGGGAATCCTGGGCGAAAAGGACGGAAGCTAGGGACTTGGAAGGTGCAGGCGATGGGTGGGGAGTCTTGAATGCAGCCTGAGCAGCTGATAGGGAAGCACGTAGCGCATCAGCCGTGGAAGATGAAAGAGGACCTTTACATCAGCTTACTCCACTCTCGGCGCGGAAGACATACCGTCGGGACCATAGATGACGCCCTCGGCGGGCTTAGGTAGATGCGCAACAACTCCCAGATCCTTTGCAATTGTCCGTGCGGGATTACCCTCTTTATACCCATGAATCCAACTACATCCCACATCGACATTGACACCGTCTTTAGACCATGTCTTTGCTCGACCACCCACTCGGTCCCTCGCTTCGAGTATCAAGACTTTGCGTCCTTTTGAACTGAGTTCTCGGGCTGCGGCGGCTCCTGCCCATCCGGCGCCGATTATGATAGTATCATAGATCGATGATTGTCCTCCACGCATATTGTTTGTACTGTTGATAGAGATATTGCAGAAGTTAAGTGGAGATTACTAGGTGGTCAAAGGTGAATATCCGGAATATATATGTAGTTCGGCCCGATATTCCGGTTAAACGCGGTTATGCATCAAACTACCATCTTCCAAGGGTGTCTCTGTAC
This sequence comes from Vishniacozyma victoriae, assembly GCA_017654735.1. NCBI lineage: Eukaryota > Fungi > Basidiomycota > Tremellomycetes > Tremellales > Bulleribasidiaceae > Vishniacozyma > Vishniacozyma victoriae. Next base: position 639,136 of record JADPYG010000001.1, read on the forward strand.
TATTGCATCTACCATTTAAGTTTAGAAGAGCATATCAAGGGAGTTGCGAAGGGATGTCTGATAGGCTTCAATTGGCAGTACCAATCCAGATTTCAACAAACCCCTCTTCTTCTGCCCCTTTGACTTCATCCACCTTCTTCACATCAATGCCCTCAGACTTTAACATTCCCCATAATTCCCTTTCGGCCTCGTCTCGTTGTTTGTACGCTAGCAGTAAAGGTGGTTCTTCGCCGGTTGCGGGTAGCATTAAGTTCCGTAGGGTGTTTACTAGAGATGGGAATGATGAGGTGTTGTATGTTACGTCTGCTGCTCTAACTTGTCAGCTTGTTCCTCATCACGTAGATTGACTGACATGATGATGTCTGGATGATTGGTTGTGACCCAATCGGGGAGAGGTTCATCCCAGTCTAGAGTCTTCGCCGAAAGTGTCGGTATGACCTGAGGCTCCCCTTCGTCCACTTCTGTATCGGTCGTCTGCTTTGGAGATGGTGGAGAGTCGTTCAAAGCCATATTCTCTCGCATCAATTCCATAGCAGAGTCTGACTGTCAGGTAAGTCAAGAAAGTGATGACTCACCCAAATCCGTAGCGGTGATCGCTACGCGGTTGCGCGTACTCGATCCAGCTAAATATTGCCGTAGCGCTATAGACACTAGACCAGTCCCGCTACCTATCTAGTCAGTAGAAGTAGCTCCGACTCAGAGGAGATTGACTTACCGAGCTCTAAGATCCGACGTGTACCCTCTCCTTTTTGTCCACTCAGCAGGCCTAGGCATTCTGATACACCTCCCTCGACTTCACCCGCGCCGTAGTTGTCCAGACTTCTCCGCAGCCAAGCGGCCAAAGCCAATCCCGAGTCCCATATTTTCTGATAATCAATATCTTCGGTCCACCATTCAGGGTATATCTTTGACTGACCTTGTCAAGGTCAAATGAAGTTTGCTCAATGATTCTCAGCATGCCCTGCACCTCCTCCTCCGCAGCCGTTCCCGATTTCCATTCACGTTGTATCCTAGTCTGCTTCGGTCCTTCATCCTTCTCCTTCTCTTTGCCTTTTCCTTTCCCATTCTGTTTCGATCCGTCCTTACCATCCAATTTGGCTCTTTTCACTGACCGTTCCTCCACTGCACCTAGGATCTCGATTGGTCCACTCCATACTCCTAGCACCTCGCTTCCCTCATCCAGAACTTTCGCTAGAAGTTGTTGATTTGGTCCATGGTCTGTCGGAAAGAGACCTAGGCGCCACGATTGACCTGGTCTTGCTGAGGTGGGAAGAGGTACGGGTATTGATTTATAAGTACTCCCAGGCGAGGCGTAGGTCGTTAGGTGCTCTGCTTTGGTCACCTTGCCAGACCCGCCATTGGAGATATCTTGCCAGAGATAGAAGATCTCCGTAGGGTCCCTTCGAATCCTGGTAAATGAGCGCTTCATCAATGGTGAGAGGTGGTAACCCACTCTGTCCTGAGATCGTTGGCGACTTGGGGAGTTATCGTTATACTCTTTGTACCTTTCGATACCGATACAGGAGGCGGGCGTAGGAAGGAGAGGTACCAGTACATCCTCACCTATGTACAGATGACAAGTATTGGCGGAGTTGGTCTGACATTTTGACTTTTGATTTCTAGTTCGGGCCCCACACTTGACTTTTGTTGTTCCATTGCGCCGACTGCAGCTCTATGCATTGTACAGCCCAATGGGCTTGGTTCAGTACTCGGATTCAGAGGACGAAGATGTATCGATCAAGCTGAGGAAAGTAGACAGTCCAGAACCACCGACTAAGCGGTACGTCAGAGACCCATCGTAGCTGATAGTAGCCGAAAGGTGCTACCACCCGTTCCATCGAATTATACCGTGGACCCGGGGGATGATCCTTCTCAACACCAAGGTCGGAAGAGATCACGAGCATACGTCCCAGGAGAACTTAACGCTCATGTCTACCTGAGTCGTAGGTTACACTCACAAGCCGAGCTGAAAATAGTGAAAGCTCCAAAATCTTTACGGACCGCTCTGACCGACCTCATCGCCCGAGCTCAGGAAGAGTTACCTCGACATACGATTCATAACCTACTTGAGACTCCTACACCATCCCAGAAAGCAGGGGAATTACATATATCCATCACCCATCCATTACCACTACGCCGGTCCCAAGTCGATCCACTCCGCATTGAGCTCACCACCGCCCTGAAATCTTGGGCTCGAACGAGGCGTCTCGAGAGTATAACATGTAGCTTATCGGCAACGCCTACGGTGTACTATAATGGGAAAGCGACTGGAGGCGAGGGGAGTGGTGGGAGAGGATTCCTAGCTCTCCGAGTGGGGGCAGGAGCGACCGATGTATGTCACCTTCTATGATATGGCTGATGAGTAGCTCGATTCGATCGTTGAGAAGGTTGTCCATCCCATACTTGATCGTTATCATTTACCTCTCTATCACACAAATCCGGAATATCACGCTTCGTTCGCTTGGTGTCTCCTTGATCCAGCCCCCTCGGGGGATCCAGGTGAACAGAAGGGTTCGGACGAGACTGAACAGCCGCCAGGGCTACAGACACCCTTCTCAGATCAAATGGTCAAGAAGGTCGGAGAGGAGTTTGGTGCGAGGGTACTTGGAAAGCAGCCAAGCGGGGGATGGGAGATTAATCATCTGGTACTACGTGCTGGTAGGGCTATACATGAGATACCTCTAGCCTAGATACGAATATGTACAAGTGCATAGCTGATCTAATCTTTCACTCCCGCTAGTATGGCTCACGCTTATGCCCACCAGGGTGAGGTACAGGTACACTCCTAAATTTATCCAAAACAGCCTGTTCCCACTCTTTCAGCGGTGCAGCCCTTCTCCTAGCCAAAGTCGCCTCGGGTCCAAACTGACTATCCATCTCCTCCTGCGAAGTCTCTTGCGCAATCAACTCCTCCTTCTCCCTAGCTTCATCTTCCATCATCTGCTTCCTCTCTGCAATTGCCCTCTCCCAGACTGCCCATGGGATAGATCCAGTTTGTTCAACTTCCGTTTCCTCCTTTGCTCCTACTTCTTTGATTTTCACCATCTTCTTTTCTTCTGGTTCATGTAATGTAAATTCCCCTTGTCGAGTTCGGGTGAGGACAACTACATGTGCTCCTGAACCTAATGCTAGACCAATTTCATTGACGATAGATCGGACGTATGTACCGCTCGAAACTGTCATTTTGAGTTTAAAAGTCGCAGGTCGAATTCCACTAGCTGAAACTTCCGGGACTGGCTCAGCTTTCAAATCAGGTTGAGGGGGATCGATCGCTCCTCCCGCCTCTCCTTCGGATTGTTGAGCTTTGTGTACCATTTCCGTTAATCTGTCGAAAACACCCTTTTGTTCTGCGTCGAGATGTTCTTTGGGCCAGTGGTATTCGTGTCCACCATCACCGGGGGTTTTGGATGCCGGTGTAAAGTCTACCAATTCGACGGCAACTTGGCATGTTCGAGTAGGGATAGCTCGTGGGAGGGGAATTGATTCTCGTGCGTACTCGTATAGAGGCTTTCCATCCATCTTCAGTGCAGAGTAGCTGATTATCAGCATTGAAAGAAGAGCATGCTAGTTACGCTAAGTTTGGAAGAAAGACTTACATAGGAGGAATCTGCTTGATACTCCCCTGGAACTTGCTCACTGCCTTTTCAATATCCTCCCTAGTAATATGCTCAAAAGGTCCAGTGGCCAGAATAGCTCCCTCGGCATCTTGAGTAGTGGTCGAAGCTCCCAGTAATCCAATAGTCTCGTATTCCTGCTATCAGCCCTTCCCCCTCATATCAGACGATCATATCCACCTTTGAACACTCGATGAACCTTGCTAGATGCTTCGTACCCCTATTCACACCCATCACTATGCTCAGCACCCTGCACTATCCTGCGAAAAGCGAAATGAAGCAAGACTCACCCAAAACACCATCGGCAAGCGGATCAAGCGTCCCTCCCTGCCCAATCTTTAATCCCATATGCGTCATATTCGTCTTTCTCTTCCTGTGGTTATGAGCAGCAGAATGTTTGACTCTCTCTGGATCTTCAAATAATCTAGATTCAACAAGAAGTGGAGTGATTGCATCGATTACTTTCATACTATCCTGTCAGTCCTTCTGCACTCTTGTATTAGTGAGGGGACTTGCGAAGGAGGACCGGAGGGCTTTGCTATTGGGAATAGACCTTGTAGGGGAATCGAGTGGGATGACATTGCTTTTGGCATGATCCTGTTTGCTCTAGGTTATATATAAGGAGGAAGTAAGGTAGGCAGATGCTGGATGACTTGCACTGGGATCACAACTTTTGATTTTCAGGAACAAACGTAAATCCTCTACCTATACACTGTAAATGTTCTCATCCTTCGTATATAATTCGTAATCTCGTGTATCTAAGACTAGCCACCACCTTACTCCAGAAAAGCCCTCTTACAAGCATTCACACCCTGCCTAAACGCTTCTTCCCATTCCCAAGCCCCTCCACCCAAAGGCTTCTGCTGTTCAAATTCCCATTTCCGTTTCCTAGACCATTGATCTACGAATCCCAATTCACTAACCCCATTAGGTGAGGAAATGAACATGTACTGATCATCCCATCCTTGTGAGAATGCTGGTGGGAACACTGTATGATCTGGTGATCCGCCGTGAGATTGCCAATATCCTTTATGTTGACCTGCTCATTAGCTCTGAGACAATACGAAACGAGGAGGAATTACCGTAGGCTTCCTGTAATGCGTTGTCCTTGACATCAGATGATGGGGGACCTTTGAACTTCCCACTCCCCACCCAGTTCGGTAATATCTCAGCTTGAGTAGCATTCTTAGCTGACCATCCTGCGTCCCATCCCTCTCCCTTCTTGTATGTCCAGAACCACCATCCCGCTGCATGCCTTTCAAACATCTCCAATTCCGCCCGTACGAATTCCCGCTGATACCTATCTCTCTCTCCATCCGTGATCCCCTTGGGCAACGAGTTTGGGTTTAGCGCAGCGGAAAACTCCCCAACTACCACATTCCCTTTGGCAGCTCCACAATGCCCTCCGAATTCATTTCCGAATGATGATTTGATCTCTTGGACATGTTGATCTGCTGATTTCTTCTGATCATGTTCCGCATGACATCTATACAGATGATGATCTAGGACTACCCAGTCATCCCGTCCCCCTGTCCATTTGGCATAGTGTTGTAAATCCCAAGCATCCGATACGTAAATTGGGAAATCGGGACCTGCAACGGTTCGGCATTCGGCGATAGTTCGCTCGTACCAGCCCTGAAGCTCCATATTGTTATCTGGCTCATTGATGAGTTCGAGACCGACTACATTTGGCATCTGCGTCAATTTCGAAGCTAGGAATTGAAGTGCGAGCGAGGTTGATTGGAGGTTTGATTTGGAAGAAAATAGACCTGCTTTCCCACTTGATGTACCCGAGTGATCGGCCTTGTTTTGCCCACCAGCTGCTGAGTGAAGGTCTTTCATTAGCTCCTTATCATGTGTTGATGAAGGACTCACCAATAAAGACTCCAATCCCATACGATTCAGCTTTACGAATAGCAGCTTCGATCCTGGCCCAAGCACCTTCAAAGACTTGATGATACTGCTCAAAAGGTGTCTTCTTCAATACATCCGGTATAGCCCCACATAGGTGGTAGAAACCAATCTATCCTCAGCTCTTTCGTTCATCTTGACCTCAGAGAGCTTGCTCAAAGACTCACAGGTATTCTGACACTGTTATACCCGTGGTCCTTTATCCAATTCCAATCCTCATCCCCAATCCAACTATCCCAATGTTCCTCCAATATAGCCTTAGCATTTCCACCCTGAGCAACATCCATATCACTAGATTTCGGCTTGACAGCTTCTCGAAATACTGAGTTTGGAGCCATCCAACCTTCTAAAACGAACCATGATCCTAGGTTTACTCCTCGTTGTTTCCGGTACCGAGGGATGAGCGAAGGGTTCGGTGGTTGCGCTTGTGGGCCTGCTGGGAAGTTGAAGCTTGATTGTGCATTACTTCCTCCAGTGTTGAGGTTTCCTACCTTGTTGGTTATCTTGTTCAGTAAGCCCATTGCAAAGTACAGTAGGTATAGCAATTCTATCATTCACGCAATGATCGGCGAATGCCAAGACTTGTGTAAAGTATCCCGCAGCCAGTGCGTCATAAGTCAGAGTATGAGGTATACATATGTACATTGGTTGAAAGCTGTTAACTGGCTGATTCTATTTGTATGATTACTGATCTATGTACTCATTGATCTATGTACTTATTGATCTATGTACTTATTGTTACAAGGGTGCCAGATGTGAATTAAATTGAGAGTGAGCATATAGATACATATATAGTGTACGAATATAAGGTAATTTATCACCCATTGCTGTAACATCATCATATCTTTTTGTGTTTACTGAGTACATGTAATGAATGATTGACCTCAGACTTTCCTTGCATAGGCACAACCTTCAAGACTGGTGCATATGCATATAGTCAACAAATTACAAGATATTGATACAACTGCCACTCCAACTCCGCGGCTCAACATGGCATACTATTGACTCGGTTGTCGCATTTGGTTCTGACCCATACTAGGGGACCTCGAGAATTGGGGCTATTCACTGTTGGCGCTCGTTCTTCCAATATCATGATAATCAAGATGATGGGCTTACCAATCCCTGTGGTGTTCCTTGCTGCGGTGTACCCTGCTGTTGCACTTGTCCTTGTCCCTGAGCTTGGGCTTGGGCTTGAGCTTGCGCCTGATGTTGTTGTTGCTGCTGAGCGATCTGAAATCAGCTTCATACATCTTCGCGAGAAGCATGACTTACGCCGTGCATATACCTTGCCCATTGTGCCCTCACCGCTTCCGGTGTGGGCTGACCACCACTCGCTTGGATTTGCGCGACAATCTGAGCCATCGCAGCTTGGTTCAACTGCGGGCCCTGATTCGGCATGTTGCCCATTTGCGGACTACCTCCACTCGGTCCTCGCAGATGAGGCGCTTGAGCCATTGGCATTTGTCCCGGACGACCTTGTGGCGAAGAATGCATACCGAGTTGAGCATTGATGATCGCCGGCGACGATTGAAGGTGTTGCGGAATACCTTCGCCATTGAGTTCGTTCAGGTCCGACATCCCTTGATATGGCGTAGCGGCTAGATTACCAGGTTGGGATTGTGGTGTACCACCAGCGGAAGCGGCTCGTTGATTCTGTGCTTGCTGTGCTCGGGCTTGGACCATTTGAGCGGCAATCATCTGAGCTTCGACTTGTTGCATTTGCTGAACAGGAACTCGTTGTTGACCTTGCATGGAACCTCCTTGGTTTTGTTGAGGAAGTGGTCGAACCGATCCACCCGGTGTATTCTGTCCTTGTCCCTGGACTTGTCGGTTGGCAGCAGTAGCGGCAGCGACGGCATTAAGGATCTGTTGTTGACTAGCAGCAATAGGCGGTAAAGGTTGACCATTGGGACCCAAACGAGGTTGCTGACCTTGACCTTGAGGCATTCCTGGACCAGGCGGCCCAGGTCGGATCGGCTGTTGTTGAGGTCCATTGCCATTGCCCATAGCAGCAGCCATCATTCGTTGTCGTTGCATTTCGCGCATATACTGTTCTCGACCACCATGTTGTGCCTGTTGGGCTTGCTGTTCCTGGTGTTGTTGCTGGGCGATAGCACGTCGTACCTCGTGCTCGTGTTTGAGTTGAGACAGCGTGATCGGATCTTGGACCGGTAGGTTCAAATAGGCACAATGACTCTCGTGGATAGTAATGACTTGCTTGGCCACATCTGCTCATCAGTCCGTGGACCCAGTGTGGCAAGATGAACTTACTACTCGTCTTACTCTTGGTCGCATCCCGACGTCGACTAAGTCGTCGAACAGCATCAAACATCGCTTGGTGTCGAATAGCCTTCTTCGATCCTTCATACCTATTCCTCGCAGCAGCTTTCGCTTCCCGTTTCGATAATCCAGGTGGAGGCGGAGCATCGGAAGGTCCAGCTTCGGCATTCTGACCAGGAAGTGTCGGTACAGCGACAGCAGATGGTTGACCATTCGGTCTAGGTACAGCAGTATTGATCGAGAGTGACGGCGGACCACCATTGGTCTCTGTCCCACCAGCAGTCGAAGCGGTACCAGGGACAGCTTGGGCTTGGGCGTTTGTCGAAGCAGCAGAAGCAGCCGCAGCAGTAGCGGCAGCGGCGGCTTTAGCAGCTTCAGCAGCAGCGGCAATCTTTCTCTTTTTCTCGGCATCCGGTCCAAAGTTCAGATCCCATCTCTCGTAGCAATCATACGGTAGTCGCCTCTCGGTTGGGATGGTGACGACCTCCGAATTGAAACTATCGGCAATAAGATGCCAATTGAATGGATACATTGCAACGAGTTTTTGAAGTGCGGCATCCTCTTCTGGAGTCCAGACCAACGGAGCGCGGAGTTTATGAGCGCTAGGTTCCGGAACGGCAGATTGATGGTACCCCGTAACTCGGGCGGTTCGACCTTGGAAGATACTCGTACTAGCCGCCAAGACCTCGTAAGGAATCTCGGTGGAGCCTTTATAGTCGTCGTACCAGGGTCCATCTTGTAGATCCCATAATCCATCTCGTTCATTGGTAGCGGGCTGTAATGTCGAGACAAAGATGGGTTCGAGGTCCATTATACGTGAAGTATGTGCTGGGCGATGATATGGCATTTGTCCTTCTTCCAATCGATACTTTGGCGCGTGACCCTCTTCTATAGGGATTGGCCCGGCATAAGCGGATAAATCGGGGAAAACTTCCTCCAGAGATAATGGTCCATCTCCTGTATATTCGCCATTGCGAGCAGCGAGTTGTTCCTCCATGGCCGGAATGTCGACGATACCGGTCGTAATCGCCGAATCGAGTACAGGAGCTCGGACAAGGGTGAGCTGTTCGGGACCCTTGAATCGGTCGCTGAGTATGATGCCACTTGACAACTTGATTCCGCGTGGAGGTTCGACAGGTGCAACTTGTTGGGCGTCTTCCGCGACAACTTCGACTTCGCCTTCACCATCCGCATCAGGATCCACCTCGCCTTCTGCATCGGCACCATCGGCATCGGGAATATCTGAAATCAGTAGGTGTCCGACGTTTTGGGTAGACTTACCTCCCAAGCCGATAACACCGTCCACGACATCGGCAGACTCGCCATCATCCTCTCCTTGGGCATCGACTTCACCCTCGGCATCGGCTTCTCCGTCCGCATCCGCCTCTCCTTCTGCGTCCGCGTCCGCGTCGGCCTTTGGGACGGAATTGGCGGAAATTGGCTTGTTGGCGTCTTCAGCGGCCGCTGGTTGGACCGTGGGGACCTCTTCGGTGCTTTCAGCGGCGGGCTCGGCAGAAGGTTCAGTTTCTCCATTGTCCATCTCGACGTCCTCGCCTTTCGTCGATTGAGGTTCCGGTGTGAGATCCTCCTCTGCATCCGCGCGACGTTTTGGCTTCCTCCCACGGGTAGCGCGACGGGGCATGATCTCATCAAGGACTTGACCACTTGTGTTTTCCTCTTCTGCGTCTTCGTCCATTGCGACATCGTCTTCCGCGGAGTCCTTGTCCTTGATTTCCGGGGCTGGTTTGCCATTCGTCTTCGATTTGGGTTGTGATGCCGAAGCGCGGCGCCTTGCTCCCCAACCGATTCCACCAACCATCAATGATGCTTTGTCGCGTGGGGATGAGAGATGCCATTCGACAACTTGATATGCGAATTCCCGAGCTAGAACGCGTTTCCATCTTCTCTCTTCTGCGAAATCTAAGCGCATCCATTCCTGCCCATTAGCATAGTACAAGAGGTAAAGTAAGGGGGACATACCATTTCCTCCAGTAAATGATCCCAATGAGCTTTTCTTATTGGTGGTCCCTTCATTTTCTTTGGCTGTCGCAGACTCCATCTTCCATTATCCATTTTCTGTTCTATTCTCTCCATTGTCCGTAGATGGCGTAATTCTGCTAATGCAATCTTCCAGTCGGAGGTCATGACGCATTTACTTGATGTTGCTAGGGAATTCGAGATGGGATTGGTAGAGTATATGGCTTGAAGTTTGTATGGATCGTTTGGGCCGTCATCACCTTTACTTCCTTTCCGTTTCCGCCGACGGGGTATAGTAGGTAGATGAGGTAGATTGCTCGAGTACTCGGATTCGAGGGGCATGAGGATATGCGGTGGTGTCGAAGGAGCTTCAGTCGCAGGATTGTAGTTGTCCACTGGGATCCAATCTGTCACGGTGGGAGGTAGGGATGGGGAGAAAACCCTCCGTGAGCGAGGTTGGACATCCGACAAGGAGACAGATGAGATGATAGGAGGCGTCGGAAGGCGAGATGGTCCAGCTATAGGTTCTGCCATGGGTACCGTGGGCGAAAAAGCAGGCGCGACTGGAGCGGCTGAACTTTTCCTAGATGGTCGACGAGTCACTACTGGCGGAACGAGGGCAGCGGGAGAAGGAGCAGCTTCTTCCTTCATTGGCGGATCTGGGACTTCATCTGGAAAGACGGTGACTCCAATCGGAGGTGATGGAGGTGGTATTGATGGTAATACAATGTTATCAGTCTTTGAAGACCTGGTCATTAGTCATGTCTCGGACAAATGGGTTAGATGGTAGCGTACCCTACACCGAGTTCCAATTGTCGTTTCCACTCTTCAAATTCTGCAAATGATGACTCCTTCTCCACATCTTCCAGGTCTATGGCTGGAAATGCAGATCCATGATTCCGTTTACGTGATAATAACCTATACAGCTCGCTGACTGTTGATTCATGTTCAGTCCGAATCGCACTAGACATCAGCCCGTATTCGATAAGCACGTGATGCGGAGACATACGCTATACGCTGCTCTCTATCGGAAAGAACATCATGCACGGCAGACTGACAGTCATCAGCAATGCCCATTTCCGTTGGCAAGTTGAGAACCGCGAAACGAGTAAGACTTACCGTAACATCCTCTCCCATCTTGCATGAATCTCTCCACTTTTTGCTCGCAATCGAAGAGGAGGGACCAGAGACTCCGCTTGAATGGTTTGCGGATCTGTTCGTGACGTTGTTGAGCGATGTAATGGGTCTATAGGTTAGATTATGAGTCTAGGTGTGAGGAAAAGCAAACATGGATCGATTCGACTAGGCGCGCCAATCACTTTCTGCAAAGCAGGCGTGAGAGTTGTTCAGGAACAGGTGCCCCACTATGTATCCCTTGCTCTTGGCTGAAATATCCTTTTGTTCTCTCTTTTCGTCTAAAATCCTGACCCATATGCAGCCAGACCTTGAAGTATGACCCTCTGTTTCTCTTCTTAGTACCTTATCATCTGTACAAACAACATAATGTCTTCGAACGGAAACGCAAATACACACAACGGCCACGCTACACCTCTTGTACCAGAAGTGACGTCCCTCCTCCCCGAGGCAAAGCAATATAAATTACGACCAGATGGTCTACCCAATACACCTTTGACTGTCTCTGTCGTCTCTGCTCTCCTTGGTGCGCTACTTGGATCATGTCTAGCTTTCGCCCTTTATCCCGTGGTACGGACAGTAGGATGGAATTGGGCTAGACCCCAGCTAGGAGTCTATCTAGCTTGTATGGGCCTGTTCCATCTTTGCGAATTTTGGACTACTGCTGGATGGAATGTTCAGAAATTGACCGTTGATGGTAAGGCATCATCTCTTCTACAATTATCTGGCAGCTGACAATGTAGCCTTCCTGTTAAACAACGGAGCTACGTATTGGTACTCCCACGCTATCGGACTTGCAGAGTACTTTATCTCATCATACTACTGGCCATCGAAATATGATCATTTCTTCACATCCTTCCCATTCTCATTTATCGGTATGCCCCTTCTCTACAGTCCTCACTACAACGCTAAACAATAGTTCTGGCTGTACTACTCGGTGCCCAGGCTCTCCGGTCACTAGCAATGATCCACGCTTCCGTTTCCTTCTCTCACGTCGTCAAGGCAGTCAAGCACGATGATCATACCCTCATCACCCATGGTGTATACGCGTGAGTCCATGAAACCGTAGGAGCAAGTACGCTGACGAGGCAGATATTCAAGGCATCCCTCATACTGCGGGTTCTTCTACTGGGCAGTCATGACTCAAGTTTTACTTGGTAATGTAGCTTCAACAATCGCGTTCGTATTGATTCTCGGGAAATTCTTCGTAAACAGGATCAGGGGTACGTGTATATATGCTTATAAATTGGTCGAGCTGACGAGTAGATGAGGAGATATTCCTAGTTAAGTTCTTTGGAAATGATTACATCCAATACCGAAAGAGGGTTGGAACTGGTCTTCCATTCCCCCTCCCAGCTTAGTACTACTTTTACATAGACCACCGCCTCAGATATTTGATAGACCACTTCTGAATGCATGGGATTCACTTGAAAGCAGGTCCCGAAATTGCAGGATGGTATCCAGGAACAGGATTGACGTCAATGGGAAATCGTGCAGGGCCGAAATTGGATTTCCTTTGTCTTGGTCTTCTATCAATCCCGAAGCTTAGTCGAGTAGTCTGACTGATCAAAGCTATGGGTGACGCTCTTGTGAGTCTATCATCTGTTATAGACTTAAACCCCGACACCAGTCATGTCCAGCCATGCTAATCCGCAGGCTATTGAAGAGCAACGCTCTATCTTGAGTACTCACTCCGTCCTACCTCAACCTGTAAGCTGCACCCATCTCAGTGTACTCTTGATAAACTGATCCTCTAGAATACTATCACGAGTCAGTGTCCTCCTGCAGGGCAGGTGAAGATAGACTGATTCGCAGAACTCGTCAAACGTATTCGAGCTCTCGCCAACAAACTCCTTCCCGTCGAAGTCGAACTTTCATCAATCACAGATTCCACTTCCAGTATCATCACCCCAGAAGTCATCGAGACTTTCGCGAGATGTGGTGGAGATTTCGGAGAAGCAGTTCCATTCTGGTCAGTCCCTATCAATGCTATCTCGAAGTTGATACTGATATGTAGTCTACTTCGAGCACGAGCAACATTCATGAAAGACGCATATGCCAATCCTGCTGATTACGATGAGAACCTCTGTAGGGCTACTGCATGTGAAGTTCTGGCTAGGAGGATCGTACATAACCTCCCTGGTGGTCGATTGGAAGCGGTAATGTCGACCCGGTTTAGGTATAGAGAGAGTGATGGAGATGTTTCTGCCGCTACTTCTGCATTGGAGACTGCCATTGATCAACATTGTACCGTCAGTCCCCTTTCTTGAAATCTGAACTTGGACTGATGAGCAGGTATTCTTGTCATCGACTGAGGCTCAATATGTGGTCAATGCACTATGGAAAGGAGATTTGGTTCAAATGAACAACGACGATGAAGATATCGATTATGTCCCTTACGAGACTTCCGAATCAGGATCATTCTGGGATCACATGAACCCCCAGAGAATCTCTGTCCCGAGGTATCAAGCGGCATTCAAGATTGTTGTTTGGATCATCTTTTTGTTTGGTGCGTCACTACTCGTGTCAAGGACTATGAACTGACTTTCAGTCTACTCGCAGGCAGTATCGAGGTGCGTCTAGATAAGAGTGAAGGGACGCAGCTGACCAGTAGTCCCTTGGAGACTGATGGAGGTATCGATCCCCAGCGACGGTTTGATGAGTGGGAGTATGTGCTTTACATCATGACTCTCGCATTCTTGATTGAGGGTGAGTCCTATCTCCATCTTAGAAACACCTTTCTGACCGAACAGAGGCCATCAAAGTGTACAAGGTAACTTAGGTTACTTCTTGATTAACAATGTGCTAAAAGTGACAGACTATTCAAATTGCTACTCGACCCCTCGCTTCAGTCGTACGTATCATCTCCACAAATGAAACCGAGCTGACAACAAGGGTTTCTGGACAATCGTCAACTTCATGACAGACGGGCTACTCCTCTCGGCTTTCATCCTTCGAGTAATGGGTATCAGGATCGATCTTCAAGATGATCCCAAACAAGCTGCCCAGCTACAGTTGAAGAGTTTTCAAGTCCTTAGTTGTGTTGCTCCTCTTATTTGGATGAAGCTTGTCAGTTCCCTCAGCTTCATATTATATGGGTGCTAATGACGTAGTTGACTGTGTTTGATGGATACCAGACTGTCGGTACTCTCCAAGTAGTCGTCTTTAGAATGCTGTACGTTTCAGTTCGGAGACGGTGAATTTTGACTGACGGAGTAGTCGAGAGTCCGCAGTCTTTTTCATTCTTCTCGCCATCATGGGCTTAGGATTCGCTCAGTCAATGTACGCCCTCGACGCTGCTGATGGTGAATCAGGAGGTGGAAAGGTAGTAGCAAACAGTCTAATCCAGGCTTTACTCGGGTATCTCCCTCTTTCAGGCTTGTTTAACCCAAGCTAATGACGCAGGTCACCCGATTTCGACACGCCGAACGACAGATTCGGATACCCATTCGGATTAATCATCTACTATTCATGGAACTTCCTCGCTACCATTATTCTCGTCAACGTCTTGATTGCCTTGTTTGGCTCGGCCTACTCGGACGTTGAGGAGAATGCGACCGACGAGTATCTTGCTTTCTTTGCTCACAAGACTATTGATTTGAGTGAGTCATTCTTACTCATGGATGATATGGCGCTGACGAGTAGTCCGAGCACCTGACTCTTATGTCTAGTACGTAGTTTGACGTTGAATACGAGGAGGAACGAGCCAACGAACAGCCCAGCCCCATTCAACCTTATTGAAGCGTTCCTCATCGCACCATTCGAGTAAGCGGGCTCGACCCAGAGCATCAGATAAAAGCTGACAGACAGATGGGTCATTCCCTCCAAGTTCTACGTAAAACTCAACCGAGCTCTCATGTCAATGCTCTTCTTCATTCCCCTCACTGTGATCGCCCTGTTCGAATCCCAGATAGCACACCCCCGATCTCGTCGAATCAAACTCTACCTCGACGGGCCAGAGATTGACACGGATGATGATCCAAAAGAAGAAGATCCAGATTGTGATGGTGACGACGAAGGGGAGATTAGTACTGTTAAATTCGCTGAACTTGTCAAGGCTTTCCCAAAGTGAGTAATCTTATCAAAAGTGAGGAAAGAGCTGATTTGTAGTACCGCTATTACCGAGAGTGCTGTTGTGCATCGTGAGATGAAGGCTCTGAAGGAGAAGATTGATGAGCTTGAGAGAGTAGTTAGGGAGAATACACCCATGAGAGAGTCTGAGAAGCAGGAGTAGAGTGGGGCTCTATCTTAGCCTGGGCAGAAGACGAAACGTATGAGTAGACACGAGCGATGCATTCACGTAAGAGGCCATTCATACTGTATGAATAGAGTCTATTTATGTGCACCCCTAAACCTCCAAATGCCACGTCATGAGTTTCGCCCCCCCCCGCACCCATATAAACTTGCATATCTCTCTTTCTCTTTCTTCTTTGAACAAATCCATGGTACGTTAATCTCACCCATTTCCTTCATTACTACAAAAGCTAATCAAGTAGTGGACATTAAAGTTCGATGCCTTACCTCACTCTCGATGGAGGGTATCGCGTTCCCGTCTACTAGATTGAGTGGAGTTGGAAAAAGTTCCGACCTGTCTAATTAACGTCTTTTATACCTATTTCTTTAAAATTCTGGAGGCGCCTGGCGTAAAAGCATGTGGTGCTATGATAGAGTTGGGAATGGTGGGGCGTGGACCTACATATCATATCGTTGTATCTGAGTTTCGTTATTTGATGAATTGATTTTGGTCGACTACTTTTGGTTTGCGTTCGCAGATTTTCGACATATAACAGTTCATTTCGTCGCATGCTATCTATCGTCCAGCTTTCAGGCGGTATCTCATCTACTCAGTTCATTCGACTTTTCTACTCTATTCTTTTATAAATAAACTACTCGTTTTAGTGTAGCTCATAGACATTCCTCCCCCACCAAAAACTTCAACACATCGCGCTGAGCTCAAAGCTTCCTAATATATCCCAGGAATAAACTTGTACTTGACGACCTTGCAGTACTCTTCCCAATCCTCTCCATACTTCCTCGCACACTTTTCAAAGTCCCTACCACACCTATGAGTCAAGACGGCAAGGAAGAACGCCGGGTAGAAATATGTGATGGGAGTAACGAATCCAGCGGAAATAGCCCACATGCAACTCTGGATCCAATCGGCAGTGTAGTTGATCTTTCGAGCATACTGCCACCATCCATCCGTCAACAGCTTGTTACCGTGCTTGGTCTGGATGTAGGATGGGTCTTGAATAACGATACCAGGGAGGACAGGGAATGCGTATCGGATCTTGTATTCTCCTTGTTGTTGCATTTTGAAAATTGATTTCTGGGCCATGGCAGAGTCAAAGACCCAGTAGGCGGCAAGCAAAGTAGCGAGAGCGGCGATGGATCCAATGACGGGGAATTCGTAGGATGAGACGGGGTTTCGAACCATTGCGATGACGGGGTAGCAGTAGCTGAATGGGCTAGGGGTCAGCTAAAGTATCACGAGAGGTTGATGAGACCTACACTCCAGCCATGTTCCAGAAGATGAGCATGAATCCAAACTTTTCGTGGAACATGTCCCAAGTCTGAGGAATCATGTGTTCTCCCTTGGCACAAGCGTTGATGTAGAGTCCAGTTCCAGTAAGGAAAATAATCATGTTTCCAGTAACCCTTCCTAGATCCTCGTATTGCTTGACGGTACCGGAAAGCGCAATCAAGAAAAGCAACACCCAAGGTACTCGGACTTCGGCAAACATCTTGAGATCAATGACGCCGATCCTTGGGTTGAGGGATGCGCCCATAAAGATATCGTATAACCAGACATTCGACATTCGTAGGGGTTTACCTCCGTAATGGAATACTCGGGCGGCAGCGTCGATGACCAGAGTAATTGCGAATCCAGAAATGATGGCTACCGACATGATTTCTCCGAAATGTTCGACGATCCAGGGGAGTCGGTATATGTTGAAGTGATGTAGGACGTAAGAAAGGACTAAGGTCGCGTACCAGGAGAAACAGGCGTTACACTTGTATGGTAGTACTTCGTAGTCGAGGGATGGGACTGGTAGACCATTCTGCCAAACTCCAGGCATAACAGCAGCAAAGAAGAGCTGAATGACGGTAAGACCCCAGTATGTGACCCAAGCGAATTTGGTAGGGTATGCTCCCTGTCCGTCAGCCCGCAGCTCCTTTGGTTGTGTATAGGACTTACGTCGTAGATGTGCTGACCCATTCTCTGGAAGAATGGCCTGATGTCCTCAATGGAGCTAGGGTGAACCAGTCGACCATTATAGTACCACAAGCATGCCCAGAGGTAGTCTGTCCATCAGCCCTGATTTCCCATCTTTCGAAATTACGCCCAAACTCACACATCAACAAGGGGAATCCAATCATCATAGCAGCAGTACCGGCCGGTCCACCAAATTCGTACCTACACATCAGGATTATATCCAAAACCAAGCTCAAATACTCACGACTCGTGCTCATCGAGCTTCTTGTCCATCTCTTGACCGTGCTCAGTGGGCCTAGCGTTGATCTTCATCATAGCTGTAGATTGTCCATTTGCGATCTTTTCAGAATTGAGAACAGTCTGAGACTTTCTCTTCCTTAGGTTGGCCGCAGGCGCTTTCGCTGTACTCATCCTGTCTATATTGATGAGGTAGTAACGTAAAGATAAGTGATTGTCATCAACTATTTACCTGTATATAACAACAAAAAACCGTCGCGTCGTACGATTTTATAGTATGGGCCCGGTATTATGTCATTATGATTAGTCATATCCCCTAATCTAACTATGAAGGTTTGCTATCGTCCATCCCCACTTTTAGTAACTACGCCTCCTATCAGTTACAATGAGATCATCAATCACAAGAATCATACATACCCAACCATTGTCCCTGCGATCAATAACAACAACAGCACGTCATGCTTCACCTCCTCGTCCTCCAGTCAAATCAGATAGGCCTCAACCTACCGTATTTTCAAACAAATCGGCACCTCAGCAAATCCACGATCGACCAGAGATGATAAGAGGTATGCCAGCTGGGAGTACACCTTCATGGGCTAAAGGTGGGGGACCTATTCCAAAGTATATAAGGGTTGAGAAGGGGGATGATTTCGCTGGACCTAGTAAACCTAGATTGGTTTATGAAAGACCTAGAGAGAGGGATCTGCCAAATTTAAAAGTGCGTCATCTCTTTCGACCCAACTTTGAATTCAACTGACATGATCAGAACCGTGCACCTCTGTGTCAGTACCAATGACAACAGCCCGGTCTGTGCTTTACTGATATACAGTCATCTTGCTGGGTATCTTGGGAGCGAGTGCATGGGGATTAGTCGTGTTCTACGCTACCAATGCTGGTTAGTTTGATTTTCAGGAGTTACTCAAGGTCCCAAGACTAACGGGTACAGAACGTTTGGCATCATCGGTCGTGCGCCAGGTGACATTTCAATTGAGGAACTCGGCAGATCTATCCGAAGCATTGGGCGAGCACGTCAAGCTAGAGACTAATTGGTGGAGTGAGTCTACCAACCATAAGGTGGATGGATGTAAGCTGATGATAAGGTTTCGGTGATCCGTATATCTCGGGCACTGTATGTCTGACTCATTACACAACCTGTGTAGTACTGACAGCAGATCAACAACATGCAAGGCCGTGTCGATCTAAAATTCCGTATACATGGAGATAAACAGGCTGGGACATTGTACTTTACCTCGATCCGTCCAAAACAGGAGGGAGCTTGGCGAATCGGTGAGCTAGACCTCGTTCGTTTGCGTGACCTGACGCTAATCGTAGTTCGATACAAGGTCATTACCGATTCTAACGAGACTATTCTCCTCGAGGACAAGGTCTGAACAAATGATCAATCATGGAAACAGGAGTCTAGGTGTAGGATGTATAAGTGATACGATGATATGTAACGGTATTTATGCAATTGCTATGTAATCTACGCTTCCTTGACCATGCTCCATTTCCCGATGTTCCCGGCACAGACATCGGCATCAAGGACCTGATCTAATCTAGCCATCTCCTTCCTGATGAATCTGACCACTTGTTCGAGCTGCTCCGCAAGCTTAGCATCTTCCATACCTACATCCTTGCCTAGACCTTTACCCTGGAACAGATTCCTCCATACCCAAGAAGCCAATTCCTCGTCCGCCTTTGCCCTCTCCTCGGCTATTTCACTCATACTCAGACCCATGACATAGTCTAGTCCAACACCAGCTCCCTTCCACTGTGATCCCATCTCATCCATGTACTTCCTGACTACCCTCTCACGCTCTCCTTTACCCAGTACCACCCTCATTTGGGATTCGGCCATTTCAAAGAAGTGGTTAAGGAGCTCCGTAACGTAGACTTCGTAATCGGGTTTCGTCAAGATCGAAGTGGATGAAGAAGGGGTATCGATATTCTGAGGTGGACTGACCGATACAGGTTCGGGGATCGAGTGAGGTGGTAGTTGTTCAGTCGCTGGCAAGACTCGTAATCGGGGTAGTAGGATTAAGATGTACAATAAATGTAATTGGAAAAAGGTTTGATATGTAGCTGGTAATCGACATTCCTCGTACCAGTATACTTTATCATCCTCAACAGCTTCAACAACTGATCGAACCATTCGACCAGTTTCACGAATGGCAGTGGATGCTTTGGAGTTGTATCCCATTAATTTGGCCACTCCTCGAACTAGTGATTTGGTAGTATCGGAATACTCAGTCCTCTGAGAAGGGGGCGAGTTGGGTTCGAAAGGGTTCTTGGGGGGAGGAAACTGGGGGGCGGGGGATGGAAGTGGTTCGGATGAAAGAACTGGTTTCTTTGATTTGGAAGTAGTTGCTGTTGGTGGGGGAGGGGTAGGGGTAGATGTTGATGCCGAGTAGGATCGGATAACAGGGATATAAGCCGATCTGGCTGAGCGTAGTGCCCTTGCTGGAATGATTGACATTGTGAGTGGTAGAAGTGTATAAGGTGATTAGAATATTGTAGGTTGAATAGATCGATCCCATAATTAATTCTAGATCGATATCTTTTGACTTTTTTGATTCCGTTAAATCATCAAGAGAGCGCGTTGTATTGTTGATGTACTATTCAGTGAACATCCTATACCATATAGGAGGCAGCAGTAATGGATCTGCCAACAGTCAAAGCATCAGTCAAGGCATGGGAAAAGGCTTTCAAAGCTCAACATAAACGAGATCCCACCAAAGATGATATAAAGCGAGATTCAAGTGGAATAGGTGAGCATCTCGCCGCGGTACAGTGACTGATACTAGCCGAACAATATTCGCTATATCGGAAATTAGCAAAATCAGCATCCTCCTCCCAATCTCAATCTCAATCTCAGGCCGGTCGAGCATCAAGCTCGCAGGTGGCTTCATCGTCCACGTCCCAAGCTAGTCGAGCAACACCAAGAGTCATTCCACCGAGTGAGTTCCCGACCACACCCACACCGCCTACCCGCCGACAATCTAGTGGACGATATTCCGAATATCGCGATAATGAAGATGAAGAAAGGGAGGAGATATCCCTGCAAGCTGGACCTTCGGATCTATCGCAACCATCGAGAACATTGAAACGGACAGCATCAAAAGCCGCCCTGCAACAGCCACCTTCGCCAGCTTCTAAGCTCTTGACGACACCCAAAAAACGTCCATATACCGGTCCGATACATGATCCGAACCCAATAAACCCATTCGCAGCTTCCCCGCTACGCCGTTCTGCGATCAAGAACAGCGATACAAGTATACTACCTCAAGCTCAATCCCAATCGTCGCCTTTCTTTCATGCTACTTCACCTATGAAACTAAAGGAATTACTACAAGAGAACTCATTACGGAAAGTACAAGAAAGGAATGGGACAAGTCCAGTCAAGGAGATTACACCCCGGACGAAAGCTAGAAAGAGGTTGACAGGGGAAATAGAGGAAACACCAGCAAAGAGTCGGGTCAGGCGTAAGAGGGGAGCAGGGCCTGTGGCGGAGAGCTCAATACTGGCCCCAGGGATGAATGGATTATCGAAAGGTCCCGCTAATGGCCAAGACCTTGCAGGTATGGACGATGGAGACGATGAGGATGAATTTGGTCCGACACCAATCAAAGCGACAAGACAGCAGGAAGCGTTTCACAGCTTCTTCGAAATGGACAGTGGAGCTGCTGCCGGACCTTCACGATCTACACTCTCTAGGACCGGTTCCAGCGATATGGTCGGACGCTTGCTTGCTGCTGGCGGGAAGGGAAAGGGCAAGGAATCGAATGGAAAGGCTCCGGTCGTGAACGGCAATGGTCATGGAAATGGTCATATCGTACCCAGCTCTCCGTCTGAGCTCGCAGCAACTGACAATTTGAATGCGTCCGTCGACGATACAGACAACGCAGACACAGGGCTACCGCCATGGGACGCGGATATAGAAGCCCCAGGTCCATCAAAGTCGAAACCCGCCTCAAGACCCGACAAGACACTCTCGATATCCGACGACGAGCTGGATGAGTGGGACCCAGAAGCGAGTCATGTCCGGCATCGAGTACGTATCGTCCCCACTCGTGCCCGACCCAAAAAGCACTGGAGCGATAGTGATAACGATTCCTTCCATGACCAGGACCACACCGAACTCGGGTCAGAAGACGAAGTCCCACCACTAGACGAAACAACCACATCCCAAACCAATCCCTCTGTCCAATCTCCACCCCATCTTCTCTCACTCCTTTCTCTAACATCCCCAAATCAACGTCAAGGCCGTTATGCGAAACTCAAAGAATTGCGATACAAAGCCCTCTTCAACCCCTCCGGGACGGACGCCATGAAGTTGAAAGCATTCCAGAAAGGACAAGAGGCATTTGTGGCTGGTGAAGCGGAAGATGAGGATGAGGAGGAGATTGTTGAAGTTGAGGAAGAAGGGCAGGGGGTCAGGGCGGATGATGATTGGGAGAGCGAGAGTGATGGGTGGAATCGCACTGGGGTTGAGATGGATGATGATGCTTGGTAGTCTGATCTTGCTTCGATGCTATGCACTCTCTATCCCCTTGCAAGCTACATGTACGCCTCACCAAGGAAGATGCATGAAATCGAGACTTTTATGAGATTTTGGTGCATGAGTCATGATGAGGCCCCGCATTTGGATTTTTGGAATCATTAGCTGACTGATGGCAATAATTCACCAACTACCATACTATACAACCACCAGGCTATAATACACTATGGTAAGCCTCTCGGGTCCAATCAGAGAGCTCGAACTGATATGTGGTAGCCCGGAAGAACAAAGGCAAAGTCTAACGGATTGGGCAGAACGCTCATCAACCGCAAAGCCAAAGAAGCAGCCGCACCACAGGAGACTCAACTGGTAAGCTTCCTTCGATATTCGAGAGATTGTGTGAGCTGATCTTGTAGTATACTCTCGATGATTCAAATCCTCTTGCCTCAGTCACTCACGAGAGGGATCTAGATGAATTTTTGGCCAACGCCGCTTTGGCAGATGCGGATTTTACCACAGGTCAGTCAGACCTTCACCCTGAGAGGAGAAGACTAATCAATTAGAGAGAACAAAGACTAGGATTATATCCTCAGGCCTCGGAGATGGAGTGCCCAAGAACCCTTTCTTATTATCGAGAACAGAGGAGAGAGAAGCTGCGAAAAAGCAACTTCAATTACAATCTGGATTGACTGTTCCCAGGCGGTATGTCGGTTCCTTTGCTTCTGAGAGCTATTTTGCTTACCAATCAGACCAGCCTGGACTAGAGAGACTACAAGGCTGGAGCTAGAGAGGCAGGAGAGGGACTCGTTCCTCGATTGGAGACGATCTATTGCTCAGTAAGCTCTGACCGTTGCACGAGAGAAGGGGGGAAAGCTGACTAGACAGGTTGGCAGAATCATCAAGCCTTCTCATGACCCCCTTCGAACGTAATTTACAACTCTGGCGACAACTATGGCGAGTCATTGAGCGATCACATCTGATTGTCCAAATTGTCGATGCCCGTAATCCAATGGGATTCAGGTGTGTTGATTTGGAGAAGTATGTTGGGGAAGTAGGCAGCGAAGGGAATGATGGTGCTGTACCTGGAAAGGGTCAGAGGAAGTGTTTGTTGTTGATCAACAAGGCCGATCTTTTGACTATTGAGCAGAGGTGAGTCGCTTTCCGAGGTGGAATTGAAGGGGAACTGATCCTAGATCAATGTGGGCGGACCACTTTGAAAAGCAGAACATCACATATGCCTTTTTCTCGGCTGCGGATGCCGCTGCTGCTCAGGAGCAGGCAGATAGGATGTGGCGAAGGGAGAATGACATCGAATCCGAGTCCGAGGACGAGGACGAAGAGGAAGTGGTAGAAGGTGAACATTCAGGAAGCGAAGGCGAGGGTGAATCGGAGGAAGAGGAGGATGAGGTCGAAGAGGAACTATCAAAGAAAGTCCAGGAAACAACATTGGACTCGGATTACGAAGAAGGATGGTTGACTGAAGGCGAGGATGAAGCCGAAGATGGAGAGACTCCATTGGACAAGAAGGTGGCAAATGGAGACAAGATTCCCATGAAGGACGTAGTGAAGGAGATCAATCATTGGGAGATCAAGGAGGAGAAGCCTGTCACCGAAGACAAGCGTACGCGAGTGTTATCGGTTACAGAGCTAGAGAACCTCTTTGTCAACGCCGCTCCTGAGCTACACCGTGAGTCTTTTTCCAGAAAACAGGGGATGAAGCTGATGTATAGACTTTGCGAACGAGCGAGACCCCTCACCCACAAAATTGATCGTCGGACTAGTCGGATACCCCAACGTCGGTAAATCGTCCACCATCAATGCTTTACTCGGGTCAAAGAAGGTCTCGGTCTCCGCGACTCCAGGAAAGACCAAGCATTTCCAAACACTCAACTTATCTGATGATATCACATTATGTGATTGTCCCGGTCTCGTTTTCCCTCAATTCGCCATGACCCAAGCCGACATGGTTGTGGATGGTGTCTTGCCCATTGATCAGATGAGAGAGTACTCTGCCCCTACCGATTTGGTCTGCCGACGTGTGCCCAAGGAGATCTTGGAAGGAGTCTACGGGATTGGAATTGGAGTTAAGGAGATCGAAGAAGGAGGAACTGGAGAGGTACTATGGGAAGATCTTCTCTCATCTTATGCTAGTGAGTTAGTTCCTGTTTTTCTTTTGGCACAAGCTAACAATTAGTTGCTCGAGGTATGACGAGAGCATCATTCGGTATGCCCGATACATCGCGAGCCGCACGACATGTCCTCAAAGACTACGTAAACGCCAAACTGCTTTACGCCCATCCACCGCCCGGCATCGATCCCGACTTTTTCATGGAAACGAGCCGCGAGCAAACCATCGCTCGGCTCGACGCCGAATATGCTGCCGGTCGAAAGAGGGCCCCTACCACCCACGTCGGAAAGAATGCCGACACATACGTTGGAGCATCCACTGCTCCAGCACCAGCCACAGGCGCCGAGGGCGAAGAAGCCGAACCCCAACCTGAAGTCGCAGCACCAGCAACTACAGTCAAACAACGACAACTCACCTCCCAATCAATCAGGGCAAGTGCAGCTTCTGCCCCAGGTCGAACAGGCTCTCAAATGGCAGCAGCGCTCGATGGTGTCTTCTTTACTGAAGCTGGACCTGCTGCTAGGCCCGTTGTCGCTGGAAGTAGACAAGGACCTGCAGATGTGCAGGAAGGTGGAATCGGGTTCTCTAGAGATACGAGGTATCCTCATCAGAGGATGTTGGGACCTGATGGAATGCCGGTCAGTCAGTATTCCACCATGGGAAGGAACAACTCGGACAAGAAGCATTTCAAGACTAAGGAGGGAAAGAAGAGGAGTGGAAAGGGATATGATTAGGCTTTCTTCTTTACTTCTAAATCCGAAGATGAATGCAGGAAAGAAGAGGTCGAGTAAAGTCACGATTTAGCTTTCTTCTGTACATCTATATGACGGTGTAAGAGGGAAGATGGTTAGTAAAGGTTACCATTAAGGTATTTTGCGGTCCTTGAAGGTCTTCCCATATGCTTAACCATGTACTGTATACCTTTTGAGGCCCGCATAGTAAATGCGCAGACTGATAAACCTGCTAAACTTCGGTGAAAGTCGGCTCCGGAATTTACAGTCTGTGCGCAGGTGCCTGGCTTGGAATTCCGGCTGATCTCTTACTTGCAGCTTGTATTCTGTGGAAAAGATCAAGTATTAGCAGATGGTCAAAGTATAAGAGGTCTGAGGGGTGTTGTTGCATCCATATCCCCTAATTATTTTTTGCGACCATACCAAGATGTCTGCTAATCGATTGCGTACCTCGATAGCTCCATTGGTCCAAAAGAGAGGAATGATGACGGAGGTGGTCAAGTCGGGCAGGAAAGCAAAGAAAGAAGGGGACGTAAGTGTATCTGTCCCACCCTTCTGTTCTTTAGCTAACGTCTAGATCGGAGATGTATTCTCCTCCCTGACCGGTGACAAGGAGGAAATACTCCCAGAGAGTTATATACAGCTTAAACGGGATATCATCGGCAACGAAGCGAATCAGGCCGCTCTGAGAAAGAGCTGGGCCAGTCTAACAAAGAGACTGTCAATACTAGCAGATCAGGTGGAGGAGCGTCAGCAAGCGGTAAGTACTCGCACTGAAACCTGTCTGACGTCACAGTGTATCCCCGAGGTAGAGTATGAGGAGCTAGTCAATTCGCCTTCGAAGGCTACACTCGACAGGATCCGGGAATGTGGAACCGTTGTTGTCAGAGGTGTAGTCGCTGAGAAGCAGGTGAGATATAGTACCTCACGATCAAGCTGATCAAGTAGGCTGAAAAATGGTTGGAGGACTTGAAGACCTATATCGCTCGAAATCCGGGAATTAAAGGGTTCCCGTCAGATGACAGACAAGTCTTCGAGCTCTAGTAAGTCCTACTCGGGCATTGCCGCGATGTCTGACAATCAGTTGGACCAAGGTTCAATTAGAAGCACGCTCCCATCCCCACGCCCTAGCCGTCCAACGAGCTCTGTTATCCCTATTCCAGAAACCCTCTACTGCCGAAATCTCGCTCGATACACCAGTGACATATGCTGATAGATTACGGATCCGACATCCTGGCGATGCTAAATTCGCTTTGGGACCTCACATGGATGGGGGAAGTGTCGAGAGGTGGGAGGATAGGGATTATAGGGAAGTGTATGAACGGATTTTGAAGGGTGATTGGGAGAATTTCGATGCTTGGAATATCGGTATGTACCTTCTTTCTCGTTTGATTGTGACTGATGAGGGTTGTGCTGATGAGCAGAAAAGAGGGCAACAGCAAATCAAGCAATCTATGAAGGAGCAGGAACGTGTTCATGTTTCCGAGCGATGCAAGGCTGGACCTCCCTCTCGAACACAGGTCCGACAGAGGGGACGTTACGAGTCTACCCATTCTTGAAGGAGATGTCGGCGTACGTAATGCTTCGACCGCTCTTTGCGCCTAGACTCGCCAAGGAAGAGATGTCAAAACAGGAATACCTTAGCCCAGATAATTGGGATTTGGACTTTGAGACTAGCAAATTCCCCGGTGCGCCAAGAGCGAAGGGGCAGGAGTTGAGTGATGCTACCCACCCGCACTTAGAGCTAGACAGGACGATGGTCAGTGTTCCAAGAGTAAGACCGGGAGATCAAGTATTCTGGCACTGTGGTAAGTCCGCACCTTCAATCCAGATCAAGTGCTTATGGTAGATATGATCCATTCAGTTGAATCGGAACATAGAGGACAAGGGCCCTCATCAGTCCTCTATATCCCAGCTGTGCCACTAACTCCCAAAACGGTGGAGTATATACGCGATCAGAGACCGTTCTTTGAAGCTGGATTACCTGCTCCTGATTTCCCTGGAGGAGTAGGGGAGAGTCAACACGAAGGAAGGGGAGTTGAGGGGGATATCTTGACTGCTGAGGGGCGGAGCGCGTGAGTACCGTTTGATGATAAATCCGTGGGAGCTGATGGTAGGATGGGCATTGCGCCTTTTGAGATCTCACAGGGGCTGACGGAAGGAGAGAGAGCTGTCAGGGAGCAAGCGTGAGTCCGATCTGATAGCCGCGAGCGAGAAATCTGGCTGATAGTCAGCAATACTATACTAGGTTTTTAATCCCAACTCACGTGCCCAGCTGTTTATTGGTGGGCGAGGGTAGGGCAGTGGATACCTTGTTATACAATGTAACATTGCCAGCAGGACTGCAGTGATCTTCTTTAGCTGGTGAAATGGGCGCTTGAAAATGAGAGGCGTCAAAGTGAAGACCGGAATATGATTTAGCCCTGGACTCTGCCTGACCTTGTCTGCGCCCGGAATCAAGAATACTTTGTATCTACCGGGCTATATGATGGGGAGGATTGATCGAACGACCGAGATGCTTAGATGTTTGGATGAGTGATTATGGAGTGTGTGGGTTTGAGCGAGTCGTAGAGGAGCTTGAAAGGTAAATCGTTGTTCAGGATGCACCAAACGTAATCTCATTTGGGCAATGGGTACAGACATCCGGGAGTGTCGAGTGATCCTCGGTCATCTCTTGCGACAGCACGATCCCGCTCATGTCAGTACGTTTGACAACGATTTAGCAGAAGGCGGAATGCAGCGCCTGTTGGGTCTTCGCACCATTGTGGGCCTCTGGCTACGTCGCGACTGAAACTATGAACATTGGGAAGAGTCACTCAAGTACACTTTCCCTCACCGCCCAAAAGGTCTTGATTCTATATCAATACAGTAGCTACCCTCATATATGCATATCTATCATGACCTCGATCACAAGCCTTTCGCAAGCTGGACGCTAGGTCCAGCTTTTATACTAATAGCTATATGGTCAAGTTTTTTCCCATACCATGGCTTCTTGAAACTACCATTCTAAACCTACCGCCCTCCAACCCTGCCACCTCTACCTGCCATCGGTACAACTCGGCCTATCGGTGTATCGGTCTCGGGCATATAAGTACCCGTCCGGTTCTTTACTTTTACGTTTACTCGGGTCCGAAGTTCAGCTTAGCAACAAATGCCCGAAGAGGTTAAGGGGCGTTTCTATTTTGGATTATTCGACTCGACGATTGATAATCGCTTTCTCATGGGAAGGTAGTGTGACACGTATAATACAGTCATTCCAACGCTGACTGGACTCTTGTCACCCAACCTTCATACTTCATAACACTTATTATATATAGACAGAAACATGTCTATCTGAATAAGTGATATAAACACGCATCAACAACACATCACAAACACACTAGACTCTAGTCACCCTGATATCTAAACTACATCAAAGCAAATCCTTCACCCTGTCATCCCACGTCAACTCGACCAACATACCCCAATACCAACAAAATGTCGTCCATCAAAACAGTACCAACAGAGATTCATCTCACTTCGATTCGAGTAAAGAAGTACCGAACCGATCCCCATCTGAGCTCAGCCTCATTCATCAACCACCCGCCAGCTCCTCCCGAAGTAACGGGCGATTGAGTGAAGCTGAATTAGAGCTCAAGCTCCTAACTCCGGTCAACTCATCAAGTTCAATTATCAACTGCTTAAACGAAACTTCAAGTATCTCTTCTGATACCATTACTACTATCAACAACAAAAACAGTCAACTACCGGCTTATACCCCTTCAAGGTCTACTTCTCGAACTCGAAGGAGCCGATTATCAGACATGCGATTCCAAAGTACAGTCCGACCCGTCTTGACCCCTCTCGGTCAACGACTCATCACCCTCTCTGAGCGAAAGCTTTACGCTCTCGAACCCCCCGTTGGAGGTCGAGACGAAGCCACCTTACTCAAGGGTATCCTTATTCAAGAATCAGTCAAATCAGCCTGGAGGTCTGTCGAACAAGGTCATCAAGTCCAAGTCAACGACTGGCAATCACACACCGCCATGGGTCTGGATGTCATTGGCGAGGAAGAAGAAGAAGAGGATGGGGAAGTAGAGCAGGAAGAGAGGAGTGAGAGGTGGTTTGAGGAATTGGTGCAGAGTTTCGGGGATGACGAGATGATTGACGAGCACGAGCACGAATGGGCAGAGTCAGAAGTGGGAAGCGCAGTCGATGAAGATGACTTCGAGTACTACGAGGAGTTTCAGCACTACACGCTCCCTTCTCCACCGTCTTCACCTACTCAATTACCTTCTTCCCCTCCTTCCACTCTGTCTACCCTCGCCTCGCCGCCGGCATCATCTTCCCCAGTCGAATCGAGCGTCGACACTATCATATCCACTCTCGAGATCAATGTCGCCGTGGACGTCGTCGAGCTCGACCAGCTCTCCGAGGTATCCATCAGTCCCGTTTGGCGAGACTCGATCCCCTCGACACCTCTCCTCTCGGCGTCCCGCTCGCCATCGCTTTCACCAATAACCTCTTTCTCTCTCGCGGACGACGACGTCGAGATCGACACGTTGGAGCTGCCTCTCCCGCATCGTCATCGCGATGTCGAGTCAACCATAACAAGAGACCCAGTCAAGACCGACCTCCGTCCCTGGACTCCTATCCTCTCTGCTTCCTGTTCACCTTCTTCGTCTCCCAACTCGTTCACAGACGATGATCTCGATTGCGACGATTTCACCCTCCCTCCTGCCCTACATCGATGTTCATCAACATCCTCAGTGCCATGCGAATGCGATGATCTCGACAGCGACGATGATTGTCATACGCCCCCACTTGCATGTGAAGCTCTGGGGAACTCTATCGATAGTCTCCTCTCGCTTCATTTGGGCGATGATGATCCCGGCGAGGCTTATTACTTTGGCCTGAAGAAGACTCAGGGCTTGGGACTGGACATGGGTTTGGGAATTGACGTGGTCATTTTGCCTTAATTTATTCTTGCTATCTTCATTTTCAGTCTCGTTCTAGGTTTCGTATTCTCTTAAAAAAATGTAGCTAGCTGCCTTGTGCTTCTAAGCTATGTATGGTTATCGTTATCCTTACCTTGCTTGTCATGAATTGTTCACCTCATCGTCACAAAGGACAGCTAGAATTGGTTCCGCCTTACGTATAAGATATGAGAAGTTGCACTTAAATTCAATAGCACACCACTCACCCAAATCCTATCAAAGATACATACCAAGATGTCGCATTCACACCCAAAGAAAGAAGATGACGTGACTGTCCGTATGTCTGATTCCAGCTATCTGAAAAGCGAAGAATGTTCAACAGCTGACAATGCAGAAATCTCCTCTGAGCTCCGAGAAGAGCTTGATACCGGTACGCCATCTATTGAATTGTAAATCGGCGACGGGAGCTAAGGAGATAGAGGCAATCAAGAAACAATACCGATACCTTCGATTCATGTGTCAAGAGACTCTTGATCATGTTTCATTCGTCAATTCTCGCGTTAAGGATATCGAAGGATTCTGGCTTTCTACCCTCGTACGCACCCCTCTTGACAAGATGGAATGAGACTGATGATATAGCTAAAACACACTGATTTGAAGAACATCATATCTTCCAAATCTGACAAGGACGCCTTGAAGTATTTGTCCCAGATTGAATTAGTCCAGGATGTCAAGGACCCTAGACCATTCTCTTTGAAATTCGTATGTCCCCCACGTTCCCTTTGAAGTGGGGTGCTAATGATAGCACTTTAAAGAGAACCCTTACTTCTCCGACTCTGTTCTTGAGAAGAAGTACTCCCTCCCCGAGGGAGTTGAGGCTGCCCCTGCGGATGGCAGTATTACTCAAAACATGAAGGATTTCGATGCCGATTCCGATAGGTCATTGACTTCTGATGTGCGTTTGCCCCACATTGTGCCTTGGTAGCGACTGATGAGTAGGCTACCAAGATCAACTGGAAATCAGAGGATAAGAACCTATGTGCCAAACACCCACGTGCGAACTTTGAGGAGGTTGTTGGTGAATACGATGGAGATATCGGATCATTCTTCCACTACTTCACAGAAGCAGAGGATATCCTAGGTGTACGTCCTTCTCCAATCTTATCTACATCGTTGGGAGACTAACGAATAGGCCGGAGCAATCCTACAAGGAGAAGTCCTACCCGACACAGTCGATTACTTTGCAGGCCGAGGAGAGTCAGGAGATGATGAGGATTTCGAGGGTGACGAGGACGATGAGTTGGACGACGATGAGGATGATGATGAGGGAAGTATCGATTTGGGCGATGAGGAGGAGGCTGGACCTTCCAAGAAGAAAGCCAAGACTGGTTAGAGTGATTATGAGTGAGGTCAGATGTCGACAAATACCATACTATACAATAAAAGGCACATGCAGAACGCTGGTTGGTAAAAATCCCTTAGCGCAGCAACGAAGGGTGGTCAATTGCAACGAAGGGTATGTCAGTAGGTCCTTGACTGCACCTTCTGGGCACTGTCCGGTCACGAGATTCTTTCACGTAAAACCTGCTTCCTCATGATGCTTGGCAGAAGGAACTAACCATCGTGAAGTCATGCATGTGGAGTGCCTGATAGACTATAACAGCACTGAGGGAAGTTCTCAATAGTGCACATGCCTGATCCACTATTTTCTAACTCACTCATCTCGACTATTGCTATCTTCGGAAGTTGAGGTTCGATCTGATCATCAGCTTTCCCTTTGTCACGCCATCGAGCGTGAAACGTACCGATTAGCAGTGGCAACCTTATGCTTCTCCTCCAACCATTTAAAGACATCACTATTCCCCTCCAATACCGCAAGTACCTCCTTCGCAATCCTAGTCTCCCTAGGTACTCCACCCTTCCTTCCCTTCTCAGCAGCTTTCAAGATCCATACAATCCCCTGTCTTGTCCTCTGACGTTCTGTCAATGCTAAGGGAGTTTGAGTCGTCTTGGCTCGTGCTCTTGACGAGACTACGCGGATTGAAGGTGAGGAGAGTGTTACTGCTCGTTGAAGGAGTGGACGGGGATTCTGGTTTGTTGCTCCTTGCCTATTCGTCAGTTTGCACCTTCTTTTGGAAGGTGGAAGGAGAGTAGGCATACAGTAAGGAAAGTATACGTGATACACGACCTTCAGCTTCAGCTTTACGTCCGTGTTTCATTAACAGATTCGTGAATAATTCCAGCAGAGGATCGATATCGGGTGGAAGAGAATGGGCGCTATATCCCCGAATGGCATCTGGGTTGATGATGACTGGGGCGATGTTCGAGCTGGAAGATGTAGAGGAGGAAGCAGGGGGAGGGTCGTTGAAGAGAGATGAAGCCGATGGGGCGTTTTTCATTAATGCCGCTAATGCGTCGAATTCGGAAGATGGAGCTTCGGGAGCTGAGTTGGAAGATGTTGAAGGGGTATTTGATAATCGAGAAGTGGTCGACAGAGACCTCAATGAGGAGGTGAGTCCTCTAAATGATGTTCTTAGTGACATGTTGTATGTATAGATATGTTATAGCTAGATCGTCCCTTTGAACACAGAAAAGTCGTTGGATGCCTATTTTCCCACGGTACATTCAGAAAAGTTGCGAATGACGGATTTTTGGACAATGCTCTCCACTATACATACTTGATACATAATGCCTAAACGTACTTCCGATATCGCAGACCTAGAGGCCGGGGCATCCAAGTCCCAAGCTACTGGGCAGGAGACTGCTCGACCTCAAGAGGTGGATGAGGGTATGGGAGAGTTTGAAGATCGATTTGAGGATGATATCGAATCTGAGGAAGAGATTGAAGAGATTGAGCGTGATGCTGGCGAGGATGAGGATGATGAAGGTGTTGGTCAGTAGTCCCTGTTCTTGATATCCGGTCTGGGAGTTATACTTATCTCAGAATTCCACCCTGCACCTGAAGACGAAGATGAAGATGAAGGTGTCAAAGAGCTCGAAACATATTTACCCGGTATCAAGCTCGAAGATGGTGAACAACTTGTTCCTGACAACTCGGTCTACCTCGCCCTTCATTCCCTGTCATACGCCTGGCCATGTTTATCATTCGATATTCTCCGCGATAACCTCGGTGAAGATCGTTCAAGATACCCCCACACCTCATGGTTGGTTACCGGTACTCAAGCTGGTGAGATTCCAGGACAAGGCAAAGCAAAAGATGAAGTTGTCATTATGCGAATGAGCGGTCTTTCCAAGACCCAATACGATGATGATTCGGAAGCAGGGGATGATGATGATGATAATGAAGGAGAGGATGAGGATGCGAAATTGGATTTCCAGACTATACCACATGTTGGAAATGTCAATCGAATCAGAGCTGCACCCGTACCTTCTGGATCAGCTATTCCCGACCCTTATCACGTAGCGACATTCTCGGAGACTGGTAAAGTCCACATCTTTGATGTGAAACCCTATATCGATACATTATCCGGTCCTTCGAAACCACGTTCAAAATTACCAGTACACACCATCTCGAATCACGGTCGATCTGAAGGATTCGCAGTCGAATGGGGAAACACTGGTCTTCTCACTGGTGATGTCGACAAGAAGATTTTCTTGACGACCGTAACACCTACTGGTTTCCACACCTCGCCCAACCCTTATCTGTCACATACGAGCTCGGTTGAGGATTTACAATGGTCGCCTAATGAAAGTACCGTTTTCGCGTCGTGTTCGGCAGATAGGACGGTGAGAGTATGGGATATCAGAGCAAAGGGAAGGAAATCTGTTGTTTCCGTCGAAGCACATTCCGAAGATGTCAACGTCATCAGCTGGAACAAGGGTGTGGATTACTTGTTGTTGAGTGGTGGTGATGAAGGTGGACTCAAGGTTTGGGATCTCAGAATGTTCAAGCAGTATGTCCCTCTTCACTTCGTCATACAGTCGCTGATCAGCAGAAACGCAACGCCAGTAGCCGATTTCTCATGGCACAAAGCCCCAATCACCTCGGTCGGATGGCATACATCTGATACATCCGTCTTCGCAGCTTCCGGCGCCGACGACCAAGTTACGCTCTGGGATCTCTCAGTCGAGCAGGATGAAGATGAGGCGCCCATCGTACAATCCGCAAATGGCTCCGACCCACAAGTCCCACCTCAATTGTTGTTCGTCCATCAGGGTCAGAAGGATGTCAAGGAATTACACTGGCATCCCCAGATCCCAGGAATGCTCCTTACGACCGCGTCCGACTCGTTCAATGCTTTCAAGACCATCTCGGTATAGGTCGTATCTGCTCCTACATTGGATTTGCCATAGTCTCTTCAATATAAATCTTACTGCCATGTTTATGCATTTACAACCTGCTGCGCATCTTGTCTTCGTCTGCTTTACTGAACTCATAATTGTTACAACGTCATTCTCCCTTATCTCCTCGTAGGAGCCCCAAAAGCAGCACTACTCGAACTACTCTGTTCATCCCACCCATCTCCAAACTCCCTGTTCATCAGATCAAATCATTTTGACAGGATTGTTGAGCTCACCATTTATAGCAATCAACACACTCATCCTCAGACTCGGCAGTAGGTACACCACCATGTTTATTCCACCCATCATCGCCATCATCATCTTCCCCACCTTTGCCTTTTCCAGGACCTCTTCGTCCCCATCCCCACCAGTTCCAGAGCTTTTGGGCGGATACTTCGTCCCTGCCCTTTCCTTGATCCTTGTCGACGGGCCATGGGTCGGCTAAGACCTTATTGATGATTTCTCCGATTCTATGTGTTCTAATGTCGACTGACCACCCTTTGACTGTCACAGTGTCGTACAGAATAGTTTGACCTGTATGACATTTCGATTCAAGAGCCTAATCGTCAGCTCTTCACTACCAGCGCTTTGGTGATGGGACATACGAATCCAGCAGCATAACATCCTGAATAAGTACCAGTACAAGCGCCCATTGGGATCGGATCGGCGGTATGGTATACATGTGTGATGCCCGTCTTGTCCGAAGGCATTCCAGGCGGTTGTGGCAGATGAAGCCGGCTAGCCGGTAATCGATCACCAACCGCTTCGAAGGTGACGACAGGTGAACCAAACGCGAGACCGATCATAGCGGCGACGGATCCACCAAGCTACTTGTCAGCTTTGGCGCTTCAACTTGGAAGACGCAGCTTACAGAGTGACCAACAAGCCAGATATTGGCATTTGGGTACATGTATGTGACGTTGTTGTACAGATCCTGTGTGTCAGCATAGCCCGATTGATTGAAGAGGTACGTACAGTTCCGACGGTGGAGTACACACTATCGGCAATCAAAGCATCTTCCAAACAAGTCTGTTCGCACCTATAATCACCGGCATAACAATCGCATACTGTTGACCACGAGAAATCGACCCGAGCACAGCAACACGAGAAGAACAGGTTGTCCTGAGATCAGCTCGGCTCACTACTCCGGCCATTGAAGCTTACGTTGTATTTATCGTTCTTGGCTGTTGGTCCGCCTGATCCCAAGACACCCGCCGAAGTACCTTTCAAGGCGATGACGACTGTTGAATTGGTCTTATCGGCAAACTACCATCAGTATCCTGCTCTTATCGCTGTTGAGCAGGGGACTCACCACATGCCCCCTTAATCCATCTGCATCCTTCTCCCATCCAAACGGTGTCGTCTGATTCCAATTTCCCAAAGGCCACCATTCCCCATCGACATCAGGCGTAGTATAAGCATTACTAGCCATTTTCGCCATCGCAATCAGTGTCTGCCGATCGGTAACATCCGGTGCGGAGACCTCGACATCTTCCCATCCATCGTGATCGTCATATGATGGTGCTGTCCATGCCGATGAGTTCGAGTATGTGTTGGGATTACGTGCCCGCTGAGCTGATAGAGCCCATGAGATGATTGATGGTGGTTTGATACGGGGTCTACGTATTGTCGTCGGTTTAGTCCGGATCGATAGAGGTGCAGTCATGAGATCGGGGCGTGGCGTATCCATTAGGTACTCTTGCTTCTCTTCTTCACTCAGTGTATCGAAAGAGTCGGTGTGCATCGACGCTTGCGCATCATGTAGGATGATTCTAGGTCGCGTATGTGTTGTATGCGCGAATGCGTGGATTGGTTCGAAAGAGACTTCATTCTTCGACTCGGGCGGAAGGAAAGACGGAGAAAGATATGGTATTAGAAGAGGAGCTAATCTAGATATGAGGGGGATGTGCATTGTATCGCTGTGGTAAGATAACGAGAGGGATGATGGTGGCGAGTGAGCTGATAGTTGATTGCCGGTTACAGTTACAGTTGCGGATAAACTGTTAAATTCTATCATTCAACCTCCACTCTTCACGTCCACCCACTCTACATACATGTATGCTGTGGTTGACTGAATGAACACTCACCTCTTTGATCCTCTCTCGTCTTACCTATCACACAAACTAGTAAGTAATCGAATCCCACATCATATTCCGTTCTCATCTTCAGAGATGCCCCCAAATCCGTTCGAGAAAGACGTCAACGCATTCTACGAAGATGTCCTATACCAAAGCATCGGCCGTTGCATAGACCAGCTCGTAAAATATCATTACTTGACTCAGGTAAATCCTGCGGATTTCCCAAACGATATCACCCGTAACTTTGAACTCCAAAAGGCTCAATGCCGAGATCAACAAGTTAGTCACACATCGCGTCCAGCGCCTCCTTTCTGTGGATGGTATTCAACCTCAGCATGGTGAACACCTCCTTCAACCTTATGGCCGTGTCGACCGGAGTATCAACACTATCATCAAGGACGGGCTTTTTCATGTCCTGATCGCGCATGGTCATACTGCCCAACCCCGTCCGCCGCCGCCGGGTTCCCAATCCGATGCCGATCCCATTCCCTCAAACCCGGATCCAACCTATTATCGACCACCTTCTATGTCTCCGCCATTGAGCCTCCCTCAGGATACCTCCGAGCAACATCGTTCTCCTCATGCTGATCATGTACTTGATTCTCATCGACCCCAAATGATCCAGGGCCAGCATATTCACGAACCTCAACCCGCTTTACTTCCCCCCGCCATCCTACATCCAAGCCCTCTGGCTCCAGAAACATCGCGCACACGACAGGAATCCGAAATCCCGAGCTCCACTGATGGCTCACTATCCGAAATATCAATGTCTTCTGATGAATCGGAAGGGGATGTCGATATGCCCTTGCTCTCTCCCGAAGATATACCTTTCCCGGAATTACATGTTTGATATGCCCGGCTCGGACGAGGAGAGCGAGGAAGAACATCCGACAGTTAATATTGTGTAGTTAAGTTAGCATAGTGATTCATATTTAATTGCCTGTTTTAGTAACTGTCCCCCACTTTGTCCCATGGGGAAGTAGTCATGTATTTCGTCATCATCGATCCTGGAATAGTGTCTACTCATCAGCTGTGCAAGAATGGTATCGACAAGGAGCAAGGGCACAGCAGCAGCTGAGACGGGAGAGAAGAGATCCGCTCCAGCGAACTCAAGTGGTGGGACCGCGAAGAAAGCGAAGAAAGAAGATGGGAAGCTGGAAGTGGGGGAAGATGGCCAATTGGGATTGAAGGAGGAACCATCGGCAGACAAGGATGATTCATCAGCAGGCAAGGAGGAAACATCAAATGGCAAGGAAGAGAAGAAGGGTGAGACAAGCGAGAAAGCATCGAGGGGGAACGAGGATTATAAGGACGACAGCAAGCCAAAGGCAGGAGAGGATACGCCCCAGTCGAGGGAAGAAATGAAAGAGGAAGAAGGCAAGAAAGCGGAGAGTGGAGAGGATGAGGTTGACAAGACTGCATTGTCAGGCGCAAGAGAGGAGCTAGAGGAGCCTAAGCATGGTAAGTGTCATCATCAGGATGTCCGTAAAGCCCGAGCTGATACGAGTCTAGGTACTCTGGAAAGCGGACATATCTACTTCCTATACCGCCCAAAGA
The DNA here is from genome assembly GCA_017654735.1 of Vishniacozyma victoriae. NCBI lineage: Eukaryota > Fungi > Basidiomycota > Tremellomycetes > Tremellales > Bulleribasidiaceae > Vishniacozyma > Vishniacozyma victoriae. The sequence goes on from JADPYG010000001.1 coordinate 676,716, forward strand.
TCGACCACGGAGACGATGTAGGATCTATCGACGACATCTCCAAGTACGTCCAATAAACCCCGTTCAATACACTGAGACTAATCATAGATTCCACATGGTCCTAATCCCAAAATCCCCTCCACACGAAAAAGGCCACTTCCATAGGATCATTGAGATTGGGAAGAAGAAAATGCCAGATCCGGGTGCGAAGAATCAAGTGATTTGGGGACTTGTCAGTGGAGTCGGGGACGATAAGGGGGCTTTCAAGGATTCTTTCGGGGATTACTCTTATGAGACGAAAACTCGAGGTGAGTCCCTCTTTCCAGAAGGAACAGGAGCTGACGGCAGGTACTCGTCATCAAGAAGCAGCCCGCCCAGCAGCACGAGGGCATTACATCCTCCATTCCCCCCGAGATCCACTTGCAGACGATCCAACAAAGAACCGTCAACGGGATTTCAAGTGCATCTTAGCATATGAAATCACTACCCCCACCTCAGAGGATTTCGGGGAGGTACAGAAAGAATTAGGTTTAGCTATTAAAGATGCTGTTGCGTTGCAAGTAAAGGACCCCGAGGTTCAGAGTGGAAACAATCCTAGAGCTGCTTCTATTCCAAGGGAAAAGAGGGCTCAGGTAAGCCTGACTTGGCATTCATGCTGTTCAAAGCTAATGATAGTATCCCGGTCATCTAATGGAGATCTTCAGAGGAAGACGATTCATCCCTGCGAATCCAGTGTCATTCCTGTCATACGCAGGAGCGGAGATCCTAGTAGTTTCCTCGCCCCACTCCCTCGAGGAGAGTCTAGGCAAAGACGGAGAGAAGGTTGAACATGATCTGGATGAGGATGCGAAAGCCGAGAAAGAGGGGGTAGATGGAGCATTGAAGGAGCTGGGATTGAGTAAGGGGGAGTTCGAGATCGAAGCGCTTGAGGGCGAGTGGGCATAGACGAAGTGAACGAGAAGAAGACAAGCATAAGTGCCAGGCATCGCATGCAGGAGCTGCATCATTATAGATTAACATTGTGTACAATCCTTCCCTCCGACTTTCAGTCGTGTATCCCTTTCCCAAGCGGTAATCAGACAGCGAAATCACGAAATACCAACTCCCTTCTGATCCATCCGCCTCTCTCTCCCCTCTTGATCCTCAACAACCTCCTTGACCCTTTTCTCCGTCAAGACCCCATCCTCATCATGCTGACCCTTCTCAAGACCATCATCCCCAAAAAGAGCTTCTTTAACCTTCTCCTCTTTGCCCTCTCTACTAGGTTCCCTCTCGACCTCGTGGACTTTACGCATTCGTTCTTGATGATCCCTTTCTTCTTTTTGTGCATTCTCTTCGAGTTCTGCTGATTTCTCCTTTTCAGTTGGTTGGTGGGAGAGGTGAAGGGCTGCTTTGAATTTCGAGGCTAGGTCTTTGTTTGCTTTTGTGAAGTGAGAGTACTTTGATAGACCCCATAGTGTCTGCTGTTAGTTGTGATTCAGGCCAGCAGTCGGGCGGTACTTACGAGAACACTTTTTGCAATTTTGACATGCGAAAGATCAACCCCTTTCTGCTCCAATTGACCGACGAATGACCGATAATGCTGCCTATCAGACAGGTTCACTGCCGTGGAGATGAGAAGCAGGCAGTAGAAGAGGAAATGAGGGAAGAAAAGCGAATCTGGTGGAGCACTCACATCGATGGAACTCCTATAATGCCCACTCAGCGGACTCAGGCTCTTGATAATCCCATTCTTTACTACAATGATGCCCGCTGATGTCACTTTACCGCCAGCCAAGACTATCGTCAGTCTCCTTTTTTTCTGAATTGGTGGGAGCTTACAAGAAGAATGTTGAAAGTTCCCACTTGTCTTGATCCCTATGAAGATATTCATCTTCATATCGCTCACGTAAATCCATGTATTTGACCTTTCCTCAGCTCACTCCCCTGACAATGTTATCAGGTGAAAAGACCTACCTGACGGTCTTGCGCAGTAGTTCTTTCCTGATCCCAGCGGGTGTGACACCTTTAGCCCTTTTCGCTAACCACCCCTGATCCTCATCTTTTGGAAGTCCCGCATAATGAGTATCTTCATTATCATCAAGATCGGATTCTGCCGAGTATGAAGCAGAAGACATTGAATGCACCGAGTAATCGGATATATCGTCGGATGTTGCTGGTTCTGTATCGTCGGAGCGTAATCTTTCTAGCATTGGTTGATCTGGTATGATACCTGATCCGTCGCCTGAATCTTTCCAGCGGTTCCGGGCCGTGTCCACCTGATCGTCAGCTTGTAGCTCTAAACTCTAGTTATTGGTGACCTACCAGTTCATTGTTACGTGACCTGTCTTGTCAGCAGCTGACGAAGCGAGCATGAAAGACGTACCACCTCAACCGCCCATCTTTGTCGATGTTGACAAGATAATTCAATCTCTGCTCAGCAGATAGGTAGGTGATCCGTTCCTTCTCCAATCTCTCCCTCGGTAATTCCTCATGAGAAAAATCTTTACCATCTCCCCTGTCCAGCCTGGTCGTTAGATCGAACCTGTTTTAGTCGGGGAACGTACCAGCGAAAGAAATTATCGGTTGTATCTGATTCCTTCCAGACTCGAAAATAGTATTTCATGTTACTCCCTAGACATCAGCGTTGATTACCAGACCAAATGCAAGGATACATACCATAGCGATGTTTCCAATCAATCATCTCCAGCCTATCTATCAGCAAGAACAAGAACGAGTGAGTGGGACATACCAATGCTGCTGCTCCAGACTCTTGCTCTGGAAGGGTAGTTCCTCACTCTCATCAAGAGCTTTGCCCACGCCCATTGTTAAACTCCCCAGGAAAGTAGCTCGGCGATGATGTAGTATCTTCTCCTTCTCCTCTTGTGTATATTCCCTATCGTCGAAAGCAGATGAAGCTGTTGAAGGTGTTTCATCGCCATTTGTAAGTCCATCTCCGAATTGAAGGCGTTTGGCCGCGTGTAATCCTCTTCTCCATCTACCATTAGCCTCTTCTACGTAATTCCTTTGTAGAGAGGAGGACCAACCTTGAGCGAACATCATTCCGGTTCTCGAGCTGTTCTTGTGCATAGGCATGTTCTTCCGAATTCTTCATAAGCTCACCCCATCTCGCATCTTTATTCCTACCCGTCAGCTACCGAAACATGGATGAAAGAGGGACCAACAATTGAGCTTGAGGATGATTCCGACGAGTCTGGTGACCTCTATAATGTTTTTGTATCATTATCGCCGCTTCCTCCTCTTTGGATGAAGCGCCAAGACCACTGTTTATTCCATCTTCCCCGATACCGGAACTGGGCTTGACTCGACTCGGTCCTGCTACAGGTTCTTGGGATAGCATGTTGTCACCCGCTAATTGAAGTAGTGATGAAATGAAGTGTTGGTGCCGAGACAAAGGATCGTCGTTGTTGATCCGAAGATGCCGTTACGCTTATCAAGGCAAAGCGGAGAATTTGTAATATGTGGATTACAGTCGACAGTATTTGGTTGTCCTTCTTAATACCTTTCCGCTGAAAAGGAGTATTTACGCTGTACTGGACAATGGTGTGTGGCAAGATGGGTATACGATTGACAATGGTACGGTGCTGCGAGGGGTATCTGAATATGGACAATTGATCTAATTAGAGTAAGAACCAGGCACCACTCCTCTTGCGTCACTGCCCATCAATTGTAACTCAGAGGATTAATTAGGCATAAACCCCGGCATGCCGACAGGGGATGTACGGATACACCGACGAGATAAAAGAGAGCACTTGCGGGCCAATGTAGGGATGTGGCCACAGCCCGCGAGACTCCAGCAGTAACCTACATGAGGTGCTAAGGAGGATCAAAGCAGTGGCGGCTATGCCGACTCGCCGAAGCCGAGATTTACGGGATTGTATCTGTTATCCTTCTTGCAAGATTGAGCAGAAGAATGCATCGACCATGGTCAGGTACTAATATGCATATGCTGAGGAGCTCAGACGGCGATGATGCCCTGCTCTGACGATTGAATCTCCTTGCCTCCGATTATATACTTGGCCTCCCGCTTACTTCATCTTTGTGAACATCTCCTGCATTTGCTATCATATCAGCTTACACTCTGCAATGGTGAAAGCGAGTCAGGAAAGGATATGAGTCATCAAAGCGGTTTGAGGAGGGAGTGCACGTACCTGAGCATCAAGCTCGACACCGGCATCTTTCAATTGTGTCATCAACTAACATCGTCAGCTTGCGCATGGCCCATGGACTTCTGCTAGCTGAGATGACTGACATTCGTAGCAGCATCTCTCAAGTCCTTGTCAAAGCTCAACTTGACCATCTCCATCTTACTAGGTACTTTTGTCGTGTCCAGTCCTGAACGTCAGCCTCCTCCCCCTATCTGACACATATGTCTCTAGAACAGTGACATACCCTTGTTCTTCATCACCTCTCCAACTTTCAACATAGCATCAACAGCTCCCTGGTGGTTCTTGATCTTATCAAAGAATGACTGAAACTTGGGATCGGCCATAGGATCTTGAGGTGCCGCCTCGCTAGCTCTCCATACTGAAGTCGTAGAAAGTGTTCGAGCCCCTGAAAGAGCAGGTAGCGCAGTTCGAGGAGCTACAGCTGATCGAGCTAGTCGGAATGTACTTGCTATTCTGATTGACATTGTGTTATGTATTTTATACGGTAGAACAGAGTATAGATCGAAAGAATATACAATGTGACGTACTATAGATTTAATTCCGTTTGGGGTCCCCTTTCCACGTGGAGGAGTGTACCCACTCCAGCACCGCACACTAAGATTAAGGTTGAGGTAGGCAGTAACATAACATACTCTTGGGGTCATCATCTATACACGAGCACAACGATAACGACCCCTTCTCAACTCATACGTCCAAATTAGTCAGACGACTGCAGAAAATTTAGTGAATCAAGGGAACTCAAGCCAAAATGGTATGTGAATTCAGAGCTGTTGCTGTTGACAACACTAACAACCTAGCCAACAGCAGCAGATATCAAGCGCAAGAACGCAAACTTCGCAGCCCGTGCCCAAGCTGGTAAGCGAACAACAAGACCAGCAAGGTCAGAAACGAGAAGATCAGTGGGAACATGGGTATTGATGGGAATGGGATTCTTGGTTGTTGGTGGTAGTACGTCCCTTCTGGGTACTGAATTGTTCGAGGAGCTGACAGAGTAGCGGCTGTTGAGCTGGTTAGGATGCTGTTCTTTGGGAGTGCATGATCGCCATAAGGGATAGAGTAAGTGAATGTGTAAACATACGAATCGTGCTGATATGTAGATCAAGGTTCCATTATATGTATAGATGCTACACCAATCCCGCTAATATCATAACTCATGTTCCTCCTCCACACCCTCATCTTCAACTTTATCAAAGAACCCCTTGCCATCCTCCACTTCTCCATTACCAACGACGGCCCAAAAAGCTTTCTCACCCTGTTCAGCTTCCCAATCCAGCCCTTCCGTTAATACTTCCAATCCACTATATGGATCTAGCATCACAATTGGGCCCTTGTCCATGGGTTGAGCGGGGCACCGGCGTGAGGAGTAGTATGTTTCGAATATTGGTTCTGGTGACAGACGAGATAAGAATGTTTTCAGGGCTTCTTGTGGATCTGAATCGGACGATGTTGATAGATACAGAACGACTGATTATTAGTGCTGCTTTTAAGAACGGAGTAAAGCTTACATTGACCAGCGGGACACGATCCCGTTCCTTCACCCATCACTAAAGCCCTCACCAATCCGTGATGCTCTGTAGGAGGAAAGACGATGACTGCCGTATCATCCTCTCCCTCCTCCTCTTCCTCTGTGGATTCTGCCCTCGGCCGACGCAGCGATTCAGGCAACGAGGGGAGGAGGGCAATGCAGTGCGCCGTTATGTTCCCTTCGCTTGATCCTACACCCGGGCGAATATCAGGCGGGAGATGATCAGGCGATGTGACCATATGTTTGGCAGTAATGGGTCGAGGATGACAGGGGATCTTGATCGTTACAGAGTCGTCGTTGACGGTAATGGACCCCGGAATAGAATCCTTTCCAAGGACATAAGTTCCGCCAAATACCGCACATGCCCTGCTTCATCAGTTCTCCGTCTTCCCCATTTTTCAAGAGCGGGAAGAGAGTAGAGGCAGACATACCGACAGAACCCCTGAGCTATCTCGCCCGCACCTCCATATTGCCCTACCAAGAACGCTCCGCTCCCATACCTCCCTATTGACTTTATATACCTCCTAGTCCTCTTCAATGCTTCCAGCGTCGGATCCAAAGGTGACGAGCAGTGAGCAATAGCATAAGCAACCTGTGAAGCGAGGTTGCTTGGTAGATTGGACGCTTCCTCCAAGAACTCCGGAAATGGATCTTTCTCTTTTCCTACCTCATCAGCTTTTCCTTTGGTGAATCCTTACCTTTGAGTATAGCATCATCCTCAAACTCTCCAGCAGAAAACATGAGGAATTTCATCAACCTCCTCTTTTCCATTAAACTAATTTCTTTATCCTTAAACACCTGTTCTTTACTCCCTGGTACTCTCCTTATCCCATCATCTTGCCAGACACTGACTGAATCCAACATCCTGAATGATACATATTTGCTCACTCCGGAATTTATCAATGTCTGAATCAAAGGTCCGCGGGAGGGTAATATAGCGGGGAAGAGGGATAAAGCGTATCGTCTCCTATTCTTCGTCAGGGATTCATCTAGATTCGAACTTGATGCGTGACCATGCTCGTAGGAATCGGTGATATTTGAGGAAAGAGGGTGAGAATTGGATTGACACCATTGTTGCAGCTCGTCGAGGGTAAGGGAAGCTTGTTGGTCCCCATAGTAATCATTCGGGTCGAGGTGTAGGACTGATTTACCTGATTTCGCGAGTGACCTGCCGTTCAGTCTGAGTCTCGCCAATGAATCAATCTACTTACGCAGCTGCTATACTCTGTGCTAGACCCGTCCCTATGACTACTACGTCGTATATATCTGATTCAAGCTCCATTCTGTACGTATAGAATAATCAGTGACTCGTCATAGATGACTTGCACAGAGTGACCACCTCCACCACTAAATCATCCCTCCACTTACCTCTTCCACCACTTCCACCGAGCACCTGGACCAAGCATCAAGTACCTCCCTTGTCCATCATTCACCATGGCTACCTCTTTAGCAGTTCCAGTAGCGTACATTACAGTCCTAGTGACTGCCTTGGCGATCTTCTCACGGGTCTACAGGCGTCGTAAACTAGGTACATTCCTCTCTCATCTCCGCTCCTCAAACGCTAACAACCAGCGGAACAAAGCTACGAACCATGGTTCCCATCCCACCCTTCCCGAGATTTCTACATCTCCCTCTTATCCTCTGAAGACCCATTAGACAACATGGTCAAATCCGCACTACTCCTACGAGCGATTGAAGATGTTAAACGAATTTGGCGGATTAGGGATGATAAATCCGCTTTAACTTCATTACATCAACGTGGATTACTTGGAGACGATACGAAATCAAGATTTGAATTTGCTGAAAAGGAATTGGAAGCGGAGATACTTGATGTTGTCCAAGAAGCGAATTCGTTCAAGCAGGGATGGGGAACTTTGATCTTTGCTACGGCTACAGAGATGGCTCAGGCAGAGAGGACTAGAGAGACTGTATTGAATATCCCAAAGATCAGGATGAGGGAGGGTGAGTTCTTGCAGCATTTTTCTCACATCCTTCTTACTTTGCTTCATATCACTCTAGCGACTCTATTTATCTTTCTCTCTCTCTTCTCCTCCCGACAGAATACTCGACACCAAAGAGAGCTGCTAACAACCAGAAAAACGCCTAGCAGTACGAAGGAAATACCTACCCGAATCAACCCCTCCCGCACCCACAATCCAGGCTCCAGCACAAGCCTCCCAAATCGCCCCTTCTCCACCCGCCTCAACTCCCCAGAAGGTCAATACAGCCCCAAGTTCAGCATCTGCCTCGGGAAGTAGTACCCCCGCCGTCATCGAGAAGGAAACCAGTGGTTCAACCCCGTTACAGACTAGTGGAGCTTCTAGCGCTAGTAGTACGCCTAGCAAAGTATGCTATATCCCATTCATAAATAGGAATAAAGACTGATGAATAGAACACACCATCAAAGAAGAAGAAGGGGAAAAAGTAGTTTTTGACCATAATTGAGCATATACAGATCGTGCTATAATCAGTACTTTAAATTCAGAACGATGTCCTCATGCCCTCAGATCCAGTACCACGAACTCTGCGTTTAAGTAGTGTTTCGATGTAATTTGGGGTGGATCTGCAACTTGAGCATTCCTTCACATTAGCTGAACTCTAACTAAGCAGCTACAGCACCAGATCTGCTAGCATGCGTTCATTCTGCTATGACTTGTACAAACACAAACTTCTGGTCTCTAAACAAGTGAAAAATTTAAACTGCTCAAGGAAGTGGGCTAGTCGCGTGGGTGAATATGTGTTGTAATGTATACAGCGACCCGCCTTCCTTCTCCCTCGACCTCTTCCTCACAAACTACATATCTTCCCAACCTTCAATCCTACTTCATGACAATACCCCTCTCTTGTGTCGTCTTGTTTGGTCTTCGATCAGGGTGGTCAAGAGCAATAGCATCCTCAGGTACCCATTTATGGTCGTATAGGATATCCTCTGTATTTGTCAGCCTTCATCCCAATCACGTCAAATAGTTACGTACGATCCTCGACCACAGTAGGTTGTTTAAAGATGGTAGCAGTCACCAACGAAAACTTGAACCTGGCGAAATCTTTGTCATTCGCTCCGATACGCAGTTGTATACGTTTCTTGGTCTCCTCGAATGGTTCACCCTCGTACAAGACAAACTTGCAAGGAACACCATGTGTACGTTGAGGGTCTTTGGCGTAATGGAATAGATTGACAATCTTGGCGTTATCCCTGTCGGCAGCTTCGAGCTCCTCCACTGGGATTTCCTGAAAGTCAGCCACTATCCAGAAGCCACAGTGTAAGCCTCACCTCGGCGTATAGATCACACTGCTCGGGTAAGTTCCCAATCATCTCCGCACCAGAACATTCCCTCTGAGATCGACCATTGGACGAAATCTCGAAAATCCTAATCCGACCACTTCCCCCTGGTTGCATCTTGACCGTCTTGCTCAAATTATCTCCAAGCTCGCTGAATGAACTCGTCTTGGGAAGTAGGAAAGGATACGACTGCTCTTCTTTATTGTTTCTACCGGTCCAAATGACCTTGAGCGACTTCTTTGTTTCTAATTCGACGATGCTGATATCGAGTAATTCGTAAAAGACAATGACGGATGGTTGTTGGCTGTAGTAGTTGATTTGGGTAATGTCGGTAACAGACTGGTTGAGGGCACGCTTGATGATGGATTTAGGCTGGCCAGTCTGGGGATTTGACGAGGTAAATCGAAGCTTGAGAGGATCGTGCTTGAGGTAGTCCCCAACACGATGTGCCATCTATATATTAGCAAACACCATATGAAACCGAGGAGAATGACGTACAACCTCGTAAGTCATCTTTTTGCTCAACATCAACTCAAACTCGGCAACTCGACCTGTAGGATCTTCATGTCGAGGCCTGAAATTGACGAGAACTCGGTTCTGTAAGAAGTCGTAGTACTGTGGCACACTGGCATACAAAGATTGTGCCAATAGGTCCTGGGATCTGTTCATCAGCTATCGCCTACGCGTCAAATAGGGGACATACTGTTCAGGCGACATCTCGACTTGATAAGTCAGAACATCTCCATCTTGAAGTTCATTCTGGGCAAAGGTCTGCTTGATCTTCAGACCCTCGATCATACCAGCCTTGATTTCCTGCTTGTCAGCCACCACCCAAACATCTATTGGTTGAACTCACCTCGTAAATCTGAATAGGAGTAGTCGAAGGCCAATTCATCTTCTCCTGGATATAAGGTACCAACGAATCAACCCTCTGTTCCCTATCGACAAAGATCTTGCCTTGTCCCGTAAGAGTCTGGTGAGCGAAGTCAAAGTACTTCAAGAAGATCATGACGGGTGGCTTGGCAGGATCGGCGTGTAGAGACTTGAATCGAGCTTGATCGGGGTTGTAGTCGATATAAAGCCGTAAATCAGTCGCTCGAGCAGCCATGTTGTTTCGGATATTATCCATGGCTGATTGTCAGCTATGTCTATAGGGAGCCAAGCAGACTTACTCTGATTAGCGTTATCCTCGGAAATGGGAACATCAGGTCGGATAGTCTTGTTCTGCCTGTTGACAAGTACCCAGAGCCTAAACGAGTTGGGATCAATCTTGTGGAAAGCCGCAATCCTCTGCTTGAAGGTCGCATACGTCTCTTGCTTCAATACTCGGAAAGTAGCGAGGTCGGTAGCGGGGAGGTTCTTGTCGTCAAACGAAGCAAGGTCGAATCCGCTATGTCGTGCAAAGCTGTCGTCTGTAATGATCTTGGCAGTGAGGTATAGATGCTGTTCGTCCTTCTCCCTACGTCGAGCCTCCATCAATTCACGTTCCTGCTCTAGTCGCTGTTCTGTGGATATCAGCAGACGTCGTGAAAGATCATGGTTGTGACTTACTGAGATGAGCTGGGGTATCATCCTCGCTGAATGGCGCAAGAACAGTGTCCAACTCGGTCTCCCGGATATAGACCAACATGTAGGCATTGGTAAACTTCTTGAGAGTCCTAGCCTGCGTACGTTGCGAAGGAGTAAGGCCATTGGGCATATCTCCACCGTAGTTGTCTTCCAAAACCTCCTTGTCGGTGACGGGGGTAACTCGATCATCATCAAACTTGAACCACCTGCCGTCCTTCTCCGGTTTGATGAGAGCAAAGTAATGACCACCATGTAAATCACCAGAATGAACAAGAACACCATGGAGCTTGTAGTTGTGCGAAACGGATCGGTCGGCAGACTCGTCAAGGAATTCGCCAAGATCAATCTCGAAGGGGAACTCGTGTCGGTCGTTGATCTTGACTAGTGCGTCTCGCTCGAAATCGTACTCGAATCGACGAAGCTGGAGATGTAGGACGGGAGGGAACGAGGTGAACGAGACTCCCTTCTTGGCGTCCTGTAGACCAAGTCCTTCTGCCATGTACTTGTTTTCTCCATCGAGCGTCTCGACCTGGATATACTCGTTGAAAGATGATCGAAGGTCTTTTAGGCCTTTGATAGTGAGTTGGATATCTGTACATCAGCACAGGTCATCTACTGCAAAAGGTGACGCACCGTAAAAGTCCTCGTGACCAGACGACTCGAAATCCACATTCATACACTTGATGTAGTTCTTCATCGTTCCCTTGAACAAGGCCTGAACAGCTCCTTCGGCTGGTGTGCCCTTCATCTTGATTTCCAACTTGTCCTGCAAGATTCGACTGAATTCCTGTACGTCGTGCTGCATGAACGAATCGAGGGATTTCCAACCGAACGATTTCGTCAATTCTGTAGTGCCGACAGGTAGTGATGAGGTCTGGAGGTGGTAAAAGACACGCTGTAGTGCCAGTGCTAAACTCTCTGTTGGCGAATCGCCATCTGTTGGGATCTGGTAGACCGCCTGCGAGTCAGCGTATCACATATTGTAGTGAAGATAGGACATACCTTTCTGAAGTAATTTGTGCAAAAGAGCGACTGTAGGAGCGAGTTCATGTAACATGTAGCACCCTGATTCTTTAACCCAACGTGTCCAGTCTCCTTCTTCGAGTCATAGCTTACAATCAGCACATGCAACGCTACGATGGTAGGTTGACTCACTTGACAAAGTTGTGCCACAGCACACCCGTTGGGTCCTTCAACACCCTGACAAAGGCGGTAATTTCAACCTCGTCATTTTCGATAGTAGCTCTAGTCTTGCCGGCCTGTGCATCGGGCGTATATAGTTTCTTGAGATCAACGAATCGTGTGAATCCCCAATCACATTCTTCAGCGACGAATCGATGGTGTGCATCTGGCTGTTAGTTGCCTTCACAAGGATGGAGGGATGGACATACGACTGGAGGTGTTGACTGTTGGATCTGCGGGGTTGGAGATAGCTAGACAGAACTGTGCACAAGCGTGCCACCCTTCTGGCGCCGTCTTGGGGTTGGCGTAATCTAGGTAGACCGAGACCATGTCGTTGGGTTGACCATTGGCATTGCCCTGAGGGAACAGCAAAATGCGCCTATCCTATCAGCTTTGTTCTCGTCCACGAGCGATCGAAAGCATACCATTTGTGACCTCCACAGCTAAACTCTGGTCCAACTAGTCTCTTGGGTTGCTGACTCCAATTCTCAATCTTCCAGGTCTGTGCTTGGAAATCCTCAATCTCTAGCCCGAGGTCGGGCATTGTCTTGGCCGCATATGCGACAGCTGGCAGTCAGTATAGACCTTTGACATGAAGATGTATTGAATCATGTATAGAACGTGTAACTATCGAAAGTGGGGAATAGATGGTACAACTTACGGTCACTGACGCTTGGTGATTCATCAATCTCGATGGGCGCTGGAGCCTCATCAATGACGATATCTGCGACTTCGTCCTTGTCTTGCTGTACTATTAGCATTCGAGTTGAAAGACGCGCTTGAAGTAAGAAGATTGTGTGTAGAGACTTACCATGATGAGTCACGTTCAAAGAGTGGGGATGTAGTGGTAAAGCAGCCGGTTTGCGTAGGCAGTGCTAGGCCTTGAAGATGCGACTAGTGACTGTCGAGGTGTAGGGTGGGGTAGTGATGATGATGATGATGATGATGATGATGATACAATAAGTGTATATATGGTGTATACTTATGCTAAGGGTATTCTAGGTGCAACTGTATTGAATTCAGTCATCCAACATCCAACGATGACACGGCTATCCGAGGGTCTACTCTCTCTACCACTCAACTACCCATGCCCGATTTAATCCCGCCGGATATATAGGTATTATTACTCATTGTGGCACTCGATACTCTACCAAACTTCCTTATATTCACACATTCCCTTCTCTTCTCTATCTCTCTTGTACTCTACTCATTCCGTATGCAGCTTATACATATTCTTACACCCCTCTCATTCCCTCTCCTCCCCCTCTTCCAAAACCGCGGTTCTTAGATCCGGCACCATGAAGTGACACTATTACATCCCTTCTCCAAGTCTACTCGATGGATTCATTTTAATCCTTCGGGATAGAATTGAACGGGGTAGTACGAAGAAAAGGGAAGCGTAAGTCCTTCACCAGCTTTCACGTTGGTTATTGGTCTCGCATGAGTCAGCCCGTATCGGAAGATCAATCGCCTATATTTTCCCGTCTCCGACCGTTTTGGTCGGTGGGAAACTGGCTTTCAAGCTGGTCTAGTCTCTTATGGACTTGGGGACTTCGATGTGGGGTTCCCCATCAAGACTACAGCGTACATCTCTGTACGTTGTTAATTTTGTATTTGTAAGTCAATATCTCAGTTTCCCCATTCCCACCCACCACCATTTAAATAAATTGCTATGACGAAAAAAACTTGTCTAATCGTATTCACACTGTGTGACTCTTCGGAGAATGCGCGTACCAACTTCAACGGTATCGGAGCAACCACCTCTTTCCACATCTTGTTCGAGATTCGTATTGGAATGAGACTGATGAAACAGATTCTTTCGTAATTCAAAAATGCATATCAACCCTGCGAAAATTTGCAGTCTCTCATACGAAGTCAACACTGAACCTACTCACTCACCCATGGATCCGCTACAAAACTATGCTGTTCAGTCTGTTAAGTGACTGAAGAGTCTGAAGAATGCGGATAGAGCGAATTCTCGTTCTTAATTTCGGCTCTACCCTGGCTTTTGCCCAGATGGGTCGTAGCTGATTGTACGGCGGGTACATCTAGTCTTCCGCTTTTGTAGTCTATGCAACCTGTTCTATCTCCTTCTGCTTACCCTGCGCACTAGACATATGCCGTAGAATCTGCGCACTGCACGCCTGAAGCAAGGTCTAGCACTGCATATGTGCAACAATGTACAAGACTACTGACGCCTCTTTCCACCCACGGGCCTCTTCTTGACCGGCCTCTGAGCCTCCTCCTCGTCATCATCGGCGGAACTCTCCCCATCCTCCTCCATCTCCTCATCAGAGCTGACCTCTCCAACATCCTGATCAGCATCCCAATCCCCACCATCATCCTCCTCACTCTCACTCTCGGCAGCAAGAGCATCCTCATACTCAAACTCGTCTTTGTCATCCTGAACCCTCTTGGCAGCTTTCTCACGTGCCCTCTCGAGTGCTTCTTCAGGATCGACATCCGATAGACCTTCAACTTCGAGATCATCGTCATCCTCTTCTTCTTCTTCCTCTTCGTCTCCCTCCTCGCCGTTCGCGATCTTGACCTTCTTCTTGGGTTTCTTTGCTTCCTGTTCAGCCTTTTTGCGAGCGACGTTGGCGGCTTGTTCGGCACGACGGGCATCTCTGATCTTGCGACGTTCTTCGTGTTCCTTCTTGAGCTGTCCAGTTTCCGTCTTTGATTTCTTGACTACGGGGTTAGCTTATTGGTTTAACCGTAAAGAGGTAGAACACACCGATATCATGGAAGACAGTCTCTCCTTCTCCTCTCTTACTACCGACCAATCCCTCGACGACCTTGATCAATCTCAACTCGAGTCTAGGACCCGTCTCGACCAGTCTAACAGCCTTCCTCTCTCCCTTCCTATTTCCTCTTCCAACGTAGTCTTCGGGTAGTTCAACGGCATTGGTGTCACTCTCAGCCTCACTTGCGTCCGTCTCCGACATGGAATCGTAGCCAGCGGTAGAAGCTTCCGAACCAGGTGTACCAGTTCTTCGGAGTAGGTAATCGGCGATATCATCTGCTGAAGACAGGTTTGGTGTTTTACGGGTTTTAGAATTCGTAGTTGCTCCTAAGACTTTACGGACTCGTCGAGAGACACCGTGGGGTTTGACGGAGATTGTGAAATGTCGCATTGAGATTAAGTTGGTAGAGTGGTTGTAGGATAGTAGGAGGACTCGTCGGAACGTGGGGAGTGCGGACTGGATATTAGCATAGCTCGCATTGAAGGGCGGAGCTACGTACCTTCTCAACGGTGATGGGAGGGAAAATACCCTGGAACATTGTACTCATCAACCTGAGCTGAGGTAATTGAGGACCATCAGCCTGCTGCTGGAACCCATTAAGTACGAGCTGTCTATCAGCTATACTCCCGTAAAGAGAGACGTCAGCTTACAAGAGGAGGATTCCTGAATTCTCCAGCAGGAGCAAGTCCAACATTCCTCAATGCAGATCCAACAAGATCCCTATCATTAGCTCCATACCATTATTCGATAATTGACCCACTTGACTAGACTATATCGCTGAACACGGAAAGTCAAAGTTGGGCCCTGAGGTAGCCTGGCCACACGCATGTGAACATTCGCAGCGTCCGTCAAACTGAATGCTAGCATGTGCGATACGCCCAATGTCGGGGCTATCGTTAGATAATCTCGAAGTCTGGCATGGGGTCTTTCCTGCTCATTAGCCTTGCCCTCTGCCGCATGGTGACACGTACTCTGAGCCTGGTAGCTGTGTGGGGTTCCATCAATTGTCGGATATCTTTCACCAGCTGCGTGATTGACGTCGTTACATCTCCTGACTAATTCATCAGCTTATTCTCCGGATGAAGGAGGTATTAGCATACCTTGATGACGAACGACTTGGGGACTTTCTCCTATACCGTCAGCTCCAATCTCAAGTAGCAATTTCGACATACCTCAGCCTCACTAGCATCAGGACCTTTTAGATGAGTCCTATTCTTTCTTCTTCTTCGAGCCATGTTGTATGTAATGTAATGGGTTGTATAGTAGTTTAAAGGCTCTCAAAATTCCTCACTCATTCAATTGCAAGTGTGGAGGCCCACCCCGCTATCTATATAGAATGACACGTCACTGCACTCAAACGCGCAGTCAAGAAGCCAAGACGCGTCCATTCAAGAGATACTCGACAGATACTATATCAAGCAACGAAGGATGCCAGAAGGACAAGGGCAAGGACAAGGCCATAGACCAAGATTTGATTCAATGAGATCACAATCTAGTATAGGACAAGGATGGGCTCGACCAGCTTCCCCAACTGTACGCCATTATTTCAGTCAAAGGCTCATAATCTGATGTTCAGTTCTCAACGACGACAACGGGATCGAAAATCAATTTACCGCCTTCTCATGCTTTGATCACGCGTAAAGATCTGAGAGCATCTATACTTTGTTTGGAAGAGGTATGTTTCATTCTGCTTGACGCATAACATTCGAATATACGTGCCAGGCGCTGATTGATAGTTGATGTCTGCTGCGAAAGCGTACCGGAACGCTCTACTAGCAATGTCGACAGCTACAGCAGCATTCGCAAATGCAATGGAAGCTTGTTCGAGGTACGGCCCTCTTCCATCTTCTCACTTCAACAGAGAAGGAAAGTACCAGAACAAAGAACTGATCTACAGGGTGAAAGGATGCCGTTCCTCAAATTCAGCACTAGCAGGCGCTTCAGGTCTTCAATACCTCGTCTCAAATCATGAACAAGTACTAGCCGATGCTGTATATCGACAATTTGAAATCCCATTATTGGAGGCTTTGGATCATTATAAATTGGAAACGGCAGATAGGCTGGTGATGTATGAAAAGGCCTTGACGGAACAGAGTGCAAGGATACGGAAGACTGAGAGTGAGAATCTGAAGAACGCGCGGCGGCGTAAGAGAGGTGAGTCAACGTTTCTAAAGGTAGACATTGGGCTGATGGTAGATCTGACATCATTCCGGCAAGCTCTAGCGGACCTTCAGAGACAGGTAGATGAGTTGGACGGGATCAAGGCTGGTTATCATGAAGAAGTCTTGGAGGGCGAAGATGAGGTGAGCTCATCGAATCATAGCACAAGCTTATGGTAGATCTGGGATCACGTGCTTGAAAAGATCGCATTCGTCGTCAGAAGTCAGCTCGATTTCTATGAGAAGATAGCTGGAAAAGCTAGTGATCCGATCCTCGAACCTCTCGTCATGTCGGTCCCAGATCCATTCGATTCATACGGACCACCTAAGGAAGATGGACAAATATTCTCTGTTCTAGCTCCGTATGTCCCCCGCCTCGATCAAAAGGATATGCTGATAAGTAGACTCGGTATGATGGACTCGGTACCTCAATCGCCCAACCCAAATCTCACACGTACAGGCTCACCAGCTACTTCCACACCCGAACGGGCAGGATCACCAATAAAGGGATTAACATACTCTAAAGCCGCTACGCCTGCTCAAGCTGAGACGTCGACCATTTCGGCAAAAGGCGAAAATGGGTTATGGGATGATGACGAGGCCGGACCTAGCGTTAGGGAGAAGGGAAGTAGGGCGAGGAGGGAATTGAGCGTGATTGATGAGAGTAGCTCGATAGCTCAAGGGATTGAGGAAGACAATGCGGTTGAGACTCGTTCTGACGTGGGAGAGGAGGTGGATACTACCGGCCCCGTACTGGATGAGAGGCGTGATACGGAAGACGAGCTGGATGAGACCGAGGAGGAAGAGCTGCCTGACGAGATACGAGAGGGAGAGGATGGCCCGGATGATCGTGTACCGGAGAAGCTGGGGAGTAGTGATCCCCAAGTCAAGCCTGCGATACCAGCGTAGTTATTGTATCTAGAATCTCCAGCATTGTTCCATCTACAGCCACAGAGTCTTTGATGTAGCATT
Source organism: Vishniacozyma victoriae (assembly GCA_017654735.1). Taxonomy (NCBI): domain Eukaryota; kingdom Fungi; phylum Basidiomycota; class Tremellomycetes; order Tremellales; family Bulleribasidiaceae; genus Vishniacozyma; species Vishniacozyma victoriae. The sequence goes on from JADPYG010000001.1 coordinate 694,298, forward strand.
CATTGCATTGCGGGATATCAAGTTCTTATCTACAATTTGGCCCGGCTTGGCTCACCGCGTCACTACTCTGACGCTCATCGCCACCTTTCATCCCTCTACCTACTATACTCCCCCTCTTGCTGTCTATACCGATAGCCCGCCTCATACAAATCACCTCCCTCTTATATATCAAACAGAGGGAGGGTCCGATGTCATTACCTTCTTTCGACGACCCACCGGTTTCAGTCGATTTATCGATTCTACCCTCAAGTGGGACTGGTAATAGACTTCCAATATGGCTATTAGCGCTATGTGGATCTTTTACTGCTGTCGGTATGTCTCCACTCAATCAGGAAGAGAAAGTGCTGATGATATAGCTACGGCGGTGTCGGTCATGTCTATGACGCTTCAATTGAAGAATTACCGTAAACCCGCCCTCCAGCGAGCTGTGGTACGGATCATGGTCATGTCAGTTCCCTTCCTCGTGAGATTTATTGGAAGAGTGTACTGATAGGTAGGGTACCACTGTACGCAATCTCATCCCTTATCGCCATTTTCTCATTGGAAGCTGCATTCTTCATTGACGCCATTCGGGATTTATACGAAGTGAGTCACCCTTCGATTCACGAAGATGGCTGCTGATAATAGGCATTCGTTATATACACTTTCCTCCAGCTACTCATAACCTACCTAGGTGGAGAACGATCCTTGTTGATTATCCTTCATGGAAGACCACCGATCCCTCATCCATTTCCAGTCAATCTATTCCTCAAGCCAATGGACGTTAGTGATCCATGGACTTTGCTCAATCTGAAACGAGGTGTACTCCGTTAGTCCTCATCATACTTGATGATCTGTTGCTGATGGTAGAATACGTCCAGATAAAACCGATACTGGTGATCGTTACGATCATCTCGAAAGCTACTGGAACGTACAGAGAGGGGAAATTCGCTCCTGACTCAGGATATACTTATGTTTCGGTGGTTTACAATACTTCCATTTGTCTCTCTTTATAGTGAGTCATACTTCCCTGCTGGGAGTAGTTACTGACCGGAAGCTGCCTCGCAATGTTTTGGGTAGCGGTCAGTTCCGACCTTAAGCCATTCCGGCCTCTTCGTACGTTTCCCCTCACAACATTAACTCAGCTAATGATTAGCCAAGTTCCTATGTGTCAAGGGGATTCTTTTCTTTACATTCTGGCAGAGTATTGCAATCTCCCTATTGACCTCTACTGGTGTCATTAAACAAAGTCAGTCCCCATTCCCTCTTGCATCTCCTGAGACTGACCCATAGTCGGACCTTATACGGATGCCGAACATATATCTTTGGCCCTGGTCGACTCACTCGTTTGTTTCGAGATGCCCCTCTTTGCTATAGGCCATGTACGAAATATCGTGGGATCTGGGAGAAAGAGCTGACAAGTAGCAATACGCATTCCAAGCATCAGACTACATCGATCATTCTCTCAGGCATGCTGCTCGACTCCCTTTCCTGTACGCTTTCCGGGACGCATTCGGTATGAAGGATGTATGGGAAGATACGAAAGATACGATCAAAGGTCGAGGGATATCTTATCAAGCCTACGAACCAGCCGAGGGGGCATTACATCACGATATAGGTCGTCAGAAACGTATAAGAGCCGGCTTGAGGTATTCAAAAGGAGGTAAATCGAAATATTGGATCCCGATCCCAGGGGATGAGGCGCGGCATCGTGGAGAGACTGGTCCATTAACTTCTATCAAGAGGAGGGTGGATGCTCGTTTATCTGCTCGAGAGGGGTATGCGCCATTATTACCGAAACAGTCTGGACGAGTTATTGGTGAAGATCCAGATAATCTACATGATCATTCAAATCATAATGGTCTGTTTGGCAGTGATTCTTCCGATTCCGACGCTCCCAGTCTTGGATTTGAGAGTCTTGAAGATGATGAGGATGTTTTGTATGATCGAGCGAGAAGGATAGGATATGCCGGATTCCCAAATGTTGATGTTAGTAAAGAAGAAGAGAGGAGGAGACAATGGGACGAAGAGGATGGGATATTGGCTGGTAGGTGGAATAGGGGTGGTGGGGGTAAGAGTGGGTCTAGTACCCCCGAGGAAGGGTCAGGGGGCAAGAAGAAGAAGGCTGTTTATGGTGCTTGTACGTCCCTTCGAGCTTGGTCGTAGTACGTAAGTACGTGCTGATAAGGCAGGGGCAGACAGATCACCATCATCACGGAAATCAATCAAGTCGCGCGATAATGATAACGAAGAATCATCATGGCAGTACGATGGTGATAATGAACGACCACCTCCATCCGACTCAAACGAACCAAATGGCGAAAATAGTCAAATGAGATGGACAAAGAAACAAATTCGTAAAGGCAAACAAGCTGTGAAAACCCATCGCGACCTCCCACCTGCTTTAGGCGGCGATGGTGATAAATCCCCAGGCTCGCGCTCAAGAGCATCATCAGCAGCCCGTACACCCAATAAATCACCTCTACCACCCGACGCTGTTGATTTAGTCATTGAAGATTCGTCCGCCGTAGAAGAAGCAAGGATGAAAGAAAGGCGTAAAGGTGAACCACAGACTAAAGCCCCTGTACATATATATAGGCATAATCATCCTGGTTCACCTACCGATGGGGGTTTGGAGGAAGTATACGTGAATGATGGGTATAGTGGAGTTCAGAAGAGATCTGATTTCTTGACTGAAGAGGAAGAACCGGTTGTTATGCCTGATGAGGTTTTGGAACATATTGAAGCTGCGCCAGAGGGCGATACGCCTTGGCAAAAGGCGAAAGGGGGTGGGTCTAATGGGTATAAGGATGAACATAATCCTTGGTCGTAGTATCGGTGAACGTTGTGAAAGATGCATACATGTTGTCTTCTTCTCTCTACCTTGACATAACATCCAAGTAAGATATCTTACATGAAAATCCTAGTCTAGATCGTCAAAAGCCCCTCCAATGACTTTATCGACCCTACCCCCCTTCCCCCCTCTCTTCTCTTCAATAATCTCCTTCTTCAAAGCCTTATACTCCCTCCGATCCTCCTGCCTCTCCTCATCATCCTCAGCCTCCTCTTTCTTGACTTTCCTCTTTCTCTCCCGTTTAAATTCCTCAACCATCCCAACTTCACCTCCTTCAGCTTGTTTCTTTTCCCATTCTTTTTGTTTCTTGATATCCCTCTTATCACGTCGATCTTCTTTACGGACTTTACGATCTTTTTGCTCTGACCAAGATTCTCTCATTTCGGCTTTAATCTTTCGTTTTGCTAGTGATGATTCTGAAGGAGGTGGGGCTGATTTCTTGGCTTCGAGAGCTTGGAGTCGGATCACTTCACGGGCTTTGGCAGCGTAGCTGAAATTGTCCCACTGATATCAGCACAACCCTACCGGGGAGTGGGGAACTCACGTCTACGTCGGCATCTTCCCACTCGATATTCTCCACCTCTGGCCCGACATCGGCGACAGGTTCTGCAGGAGTAACTCCCTCTTCCACCTTGACTTCCTGCTCTTTCTTCAACTTCTTGGCCAACCTAGCATCCCTCTTTTTCTTCCAATCTCTAACCTCCGGCATGGCTGGTAATCGAAGCAACCCAAACCCAATGGCAATACTATGGAAATCGAGGTCGACTAATCGAAATATAAAAGTGGCTTCATGTTTCGTATAAGCCCTTAGGGATGATACGAATGCTTTAGCCGCTTTATCGTGTAACTCTCTGTCGGTCTTTAAGATCGCTCGAATTGTATGTAACAGGTCGACAGCGTCATTGTCGAGTGAAGAATGAAGTGGGATAGGTTGTAATTCAGAATCGAGGTATTGTTCCCTAGCAAGTGGGATTCGCCTGACATTGAGGAATTCAATATATTCCTCTTCCCTCCCTGTACCCAATAACAGAATTGCTCGACCAAGTTTCCCAGCTCTAGCTGTCCTTCCTGCTCGATGAGAGAAAGTTTTCGGGTCGGTAGGTGGATCGTATTGAATGACAGTATCTATATCTGCGAAATCGACACCTCGGGCAGCTACGTCCGTACATAGCAATACTGCTGGGGTGAGGTGTGAAGCTGGAAAACTGATATATGAAGCTAAAGCGATTTCACGGACCCGGGGTGGTAGGTCACCGTGGAGTGAAGTGAATGCGAAATTGGCCAACTCGGGTAGGCGGGATAGGATCTGGTTTATTAGCTTTGTCACTGTCACTGGGATGTTTGAGAGTGGACATACTCGATAGAAATAGTCGACTGCAGCTACTGTGGAGAAGTAGACAATGTATCGTGCTGATTCTCTTTGTTGGGATTCTCGACGTAAAAGCCTTGTAAGCTGTAATGTCTTTTCAGCATGCCGGCATACAAGCACAGTATTTGAAAGACTATAATCAGCGTCAAAACTCACACAGGTCAGCGGACTTACCCAGTAGGAGTTCTCCTCTCTACAACCTTCTCCCCAGTCCGTCGTTCATTGATATTCACCACAATCCTCACAGGATTCCTCAACCCAATTCCAACGATATCATCAACAGCATCAGTCATGGTCGCAGAGAACAAATGCGTTCTCCTCTGTTTGGGTAGATGCCTCATTATCCTCTCTACGTCTTTCCGATGATCAGGTGCTGATAACAACCTATCAGCCTCGTCCAGAATCAGATGTTCCAGCTCGTTGACTTTAACAATAGATAATCCGCGTGGAGAGAGGAGGAAAGAGGCGAGTCGACCAGGTGTTCCGATGATGATTTGAGGTGATTGCGAAGAGAAGGTTTCGTATAATGTCGGAGTACCTGATGTGACTAGCATTGGGAGTGGATAAGGTGCTGGTGGAGTCGGAGGGGGCGAGGTGGATGAGGAAGCTGCGTCTGGATCTTCTTCGGGAATGAGGGAGGATAGGAAGTGGTTGAATACCTCGTAGATTTGCTGAGCCAGCTCCCTGTTTGTCAGCCCTATTTTATTATGATATGAGGATATAGACTGTAGACTGACCTGGTGGGAGCAATGACAACAGCCGCAATCTGACCTTTGCGGTAAGGGGTCTCACGTCGACACAACCCCTCCAGGACGGGTAGGACGAAAGCCAGCGTCTTTCCAGATCCAGTTACCGCCTACTCGTCAGCTGAGCTCATATCTAACATATAAGTAAGATAGCTCACTTCGACAACACAATCCTTATGCTTCATAGCCTGTGGTATAGTCCCAGCTTGGACTTTCGTCATGGTCTCGAACCCCATTCCATCCACAACATCCCGGCTAATCCATCAGTGTACATCCCTTTCGCATGTATAAAAAGAGAGGGCTTACACCCAAGGAGTCAGAGGAGGCTGTAGAGCATCCCAAGAGGAGGTAGGCGGTTTAGCAGGTGCTTTTCCTTTCGACATTGTATATAGATATGAAATGATGGTTGAAAGTGGACTTGAAATTATTGATAGTTGGACCCTGAAAATAATCTTGATCTTGATCCTTGATTCCTCCACTTAATCTTCTTACCGATCATTTACTATACATACACCATGAGCGCAATGAGAGTAGCAAGACAATTTAGGAGTTTAGGAATGGCTGCGGAGAGTCCATTATTACGATCTCGGGTTACACCCAATTTCACAGCGACTACACGCCGGACGTACGCTATGCAGTCTCAGGAGAAATTTAGATCAAGATCGGCAGTTGGCGTGAGTACTTCTCGCACCCTCGATGTGTCAAGCTGATATCTAGCCATTTACATGGAAAGCTGCCTCTTTATTCATCGTAACAGGAGTAGGACTTTACTTTTACTTTGAATCAGAGAAATCAAAAGTTACCGAAAGGCGAAGTACGTTCCCTCCCTTCCTTGCATTGAGGGCGATTACTGATGAAAAAGACCAAGAACTATTATCGAAATCAATAGGAAAACCATCCATCGGAGGACCATTCAATCTAACAACTCAAGACTTTCAATCTTTCACGGAAAAGGATTTACTTGGAAATTGGACATTGATTTACTTTGGATTCACGAATTGCCCCGATATTTGTCCTGAGGAATTGGATAAAATGGGTCAGGCTGTTGAGATGGTTGATTCTGCTAGGAAGGAGAGGGTCTTACCTATGTTTATCAGTGTAGATCCGGCTAGGGATGGGGTTAAGGAGGTCAAGAAATACATCATGGGTGAGTCATCCCTTACATCTGGATACGAGAACGATAAATTCGGGGACATGACTGATGTCAGACTTCCACCCCAGGATGGTTGGGTTGACTGGGGATTACGAAAGTGTAAAGAGAGCTTGTAAATCATACAGAGTCTATTTCTCCACACCACCCGATGCGAAACCAACAGAAGATTATCTAGTGGATCATAGGTGAGTCCCCCTCCCCTCTCCAAGATCTCTTTCTACCATAGCACAAGGGGCTGACATCCAGTATTTTCTTCTACTTGATGGACCCACTTGGTCAATTCGTCGATGCATTCGGTAAAAACACGACGGCGGATGAAGTAGCTACAAAGACCAAGGAAGCGATGGTAAAATGGGAGAAGGCTGGTGGGAATGCTGCTGCTGGTGTACCCGAGAAGCAGACATGAGGGATGGAAGGAATGTAGATCAAGTACTATAGCGCATTATCGTCATGCACACCACTTCTCCACTTTGCGGTATCGCATTTGCCACCTGAGCAGACGCGAACTTACATCATTTTATTGGACCGTTTTGCATACGCCCTCGCAGCACCATTCCTCGGCTCCCAACCCCGGCTCCCAACCCCCCTGATGCAAAGCATATCCTGGTTGACACACCATAATCGATGCATTTGTCCTATCTTGCAACCCTCTCCTGAGTGGGGGACGGAATCAATTTCCCACTATCTTAATTCAAAGTGACGATCATGCATCCGCACAGTCACTGTACTCTATCAATCATCGCGATGGCAGAAGACAAGCCATGTACACTCACACTCCCAGATGGGACACATTACGATCTAACATCGTTATCATCCGCTTCAGCAGATTATACAGCGGAAGTAGGGGAGACGAGCTATAAATTGAATATTTGCCGGAATGTAGTTTCAGAGATTTGGGGGGTGGATGATGCGGATAAAGTTGGGGGGTTTGTTAATCGGCCTAATGGGGATTACTCTTTAGGGTGAGTCTTATATTATCAATACGGAATGAGAGGTGTTTGGGTTACTGATCTGTAGACAAGTGAATACCACCCTATATGCTGCGCCTGGAACGAATGATCCTCTCTTGATTTATCAGAATGGATCAGCATGCCCGGCCCAACCGGATAGCAAAGCGACTACCGTCATACGTGTATGCTCATCCTCCTATGACTGGGGTAGAAACTGATGTATAGTTCATATGCTCGCCGACCGATTTCCACGCCGGTAAACCGGTACTCATCGCTACTGTACCTCCTATACAGGATGAAGGCTGTCAATTCTATTTCGAATGGCGTAGTCATGTCGCTTGTCCTACCAACCGAAAGTCGGAACTCGAGACAGGGCATTATATTGCTTTTGGATCCATGTAAGCTATTCTACCCCTCGGCAGAGGTGCAAGCTGATATATAGACTATTCATCGCTATCCTAACCTGGTTCCTTGGGCATACATTATACAATCGCTTCTTCCTTCAACGTCGCGGCAAAGATATCCTACCTCTACCAAGTTTCTCGAGATTCAAACTCCCTTCCCTCCCATCTCGCTCTGGCTCAAGCTCAACGGGTCAAAGTGGTCCCAAATGGGGTTCATGGCGCCGCAGCGCACGCTCTGGGTATTCTGGGATTAGAGCCGAGGAAGGGGATGAGCATGAAGGTTTCGCAGGCAGGTTCAGTTTAGATGATGATGATGAGGATTTGGATGATGGGCCTGATGAGATTCTGGGTGAGGACAGGGATGCTTGGCGCGATATACCCGGGAGGACTGATACTACTGGGACTGGAGCAGGGGTTGGTAATGGGAAAGGCAAGGGTAGAGTAGGTGTGCATCAAGGTCTTACGGATGTGTAGCTTTAATATGCATGTACATAGTATAGAGTCCATAGAGGGCAGCGAGGGTGCCACTTTGCGGCGTTTGTGTTAAGTGGCAGCTTATTGGCTTGAGTTGCGATCGATCTACCTGTACCTATACTCTAGTACATATTCTATACAGCTCCTATAGCTACACAATTCACAATGCTTAGGAACCTACGCCCACTCCTATCAAAGGGGGCTTCGACCTCTCGCCGCACACTAGCTTCAACTCCCGTTAGAGCCTTGGCCACACCAGCTATCGAGGGAAGGAGCTCGCCTGTACGCTCCCACTCTGTCGAGGAGTAAGTAGATTGTTTAGCTTCAGGTCATCTGCTGACGAGTAGGCTACATGGTATGAGCGCTGAGGAGATCTTGAAAGAGGGTGGAGGAAGTAGGAAGGAAGCTTCGATGAGGCATTTCACTGGTATGCCCCCTTCTTGTTCCGAGATTTCCGATAATTCTGACGCGATAGTCAACTTTGGTCCTCAGCATCCCGCTGCTCATGGTGTGCTCCGATTAATCTTGGAGTTGAACGGAGAGGTGAGCTTAGCATCTCGAGCAAGCGCTCGAGCTGACTTTATAGGAAATCCTACGTGCCGATCCCCATATTGGACTTTTGCATCGAGGAACAGAAAAGCTTATCGAGTACAAGAACTATACTCAGGCATTACCATACTTTGATCGACTGGATTACGTTTCCATGAGTGCGTTGCCCTACAAGCTAGAGAGGGGATGAGCTCATGACAGTGACGAACGAATTGTGTTACACCCTTGCTGTTGAAAAGCTATTAAACATCGAAGTTCCAGAGCGGGCAAAGTGGATCAGGACACTATTTGGAGAAATCACTCGAATCCTTAACCATTTGATGGCCGTCCTTACGCACGCAATGGGTATGTCTACTCATTACCATTAGTGTTTTGATCGCTGACTTGCAGATGTTGGTGCTCTAACACCCTTCTTGTGGGGTTTCGAAGAACGTGAAAAGCTCATGGAATTCTACGAACGAGTATCCGGAGCACGAATGCACGCCGCCTACGTCCGACCAGGAGGAGTCGCATTCGATCTGCCCCACGGTCTACTTGATGATATCTTCAAATGGGCAACTCAATTCTCTTCAAGAGTAGATGAAATCGAGGAGGTCGTTACTGGAAATCGAATTTGGAAGGGACGAACAGTTGGTATTGGAAAGGTTACTGCTCAGGAGGCATTGGATTACAGTTTCTCTGGTGTCATGTTGAGGGGTAGTGGTGTTCCATTCGATATCAGAAAGGTTGCGCCTTATGATGCGTATGACCAGGTCGAGTTTGATGTCCCTGTTGGAAAGAACGGTGATTGTTGTGAGTCGATCTCTTTCCATTTCTATCGATAGAACTGATCAGTAGACGATCGATACCTATGCCGAGTCCAGGAATTCCGAGAGTCTCTACGAATCATCGACCAGTGTTTGAACAAGATGCCAACCGGAGCCATCAAGGTCGATGACCACAAGATCGTCCCACCCCCACGAGCATCCATGAAGGAATCCATGGAGTCCCTCATCCATCACTTCAAGGTATGTCCCCATCCCTCCTTTATGATGTGATTCTAACATTCAGATCTTCTCTGAAGGTTACTCTGTCCCACCAGGAGAAACCTACTCTGCGATCGAAGCTCCAAAGGGTGAGATGGGAGTCTACCTCGTTTCAGACGGTACCAACCGACCATACCGATGTAAGATCCGAGCACCTGGATTCGCACATTTGGCCGGATCAGATTTCATGATGAGGCATCATTTCTTACCTGACGCCGTTGCTATTATCGGTACCATGGATCTCGTGTTTGGAGAGGTTGATCGGTAAGCTCGGCCGCGAGGCCGTTGCTTTCGATGCTCGGGTTTAGTTGGACGGGGCTGTAGAGGATAGTGTATGATTATGATTGATGCATTGAATAAGATCTTTTTTCTACGCTAATCTACCGTATCGTATGGTGGTGTTAATTTGGAGGGTACCACTTTACACATTTGCTGAATTGAGCAGCAGTCGTCAATGAAACACCTGTCATTCTTTCTCACTGCTACTGCGATCAGCTCAGCCCCGGTCATTTGCTTCTGGAGAACATACAAGCTCATCATCAACATGCGTTATCCGCTTTTCCACATGAACACCATCAAGTACTAAACCCAAATACTCGGCTGTAAAAACCCTTAGGATCCGATTCCAACGTCTCATAGCTGGTATTGAAAGGACACTTGCGTCGTCCTTTTGATCAGCTTCTCTCGTCCTCATTCAAGATAGTAAGAGGTGAAAATAGTGACTCACTCCCAGGGTGTGCCAGACTTGTGGAAAGGGGTTTGAAATTACATGTAGGACCGAGACGCCTTTGTGGACGAACTGATATCAGCTCTTGATTGTCGCAGTCTGTCGCAGAAGAGGGAGGCTGAAAGCCGGGAGACGAATGGAGCATGAAGAGAATAGAAGAATGAAGAAAAGGGCAAGAATGGAGAAAAGGGCAAGAATGAGGAAAAGGGCAAGAATGAAAGAAGGGACATACCGGTAAATGATCATCCCCAATCATCCCAGGCCTCATTCTCAATTTCTGAAACCATTCATCCTCTCCCTTTTCCACCTCGACTAGACCTTCCTCACGTAATCTTCGATCCACACCAGCCATTTCATCAAATAACCAATCCGTCTCTCTATAATAAGAATGTAACCTCGAATGTGAATTCCCCAGAAGATCAAGTAAGATGAAATGATCGATGGTCTCGATATACGTTGATATAGGATCATAACGTCTTTTCCCCAAGTCCGGTTCTGGGTAGGTATCCTGCCATAATTGGGATAGGTGACGGGCACCATAGATTGAATCTGTATCTGTCCAATCGTGAAATGCTTCTTCTCCATCTAGGAATAAAATAGTCAAGGTGGTATCTGAACTTTCTTCCTCGTCGAATCCGTCCCGTAAGATACCTTGTTGAGAGGTTACTCTGTCGTGTCGGGCTTTGAGGAGGGGAGTGAGTGATTCTGCTAGATCGAGGAGCATTGCGCAGGGAGCTGCAGAGTCTGTTGCTCCTACGAACTGATTGTTAGCTGCGTTCGCGAGAAGCGAGAGCGAGCGTAACACCTCGAGCGAGAACGGGTCATTTGCTCGAGAGGGGAGAATAATGAGATACTTGAGGACAGTCACAGAGATGGCGAGGAAGGGACCGAGGGAGAGGACACCACAAAGGTGGATTTGTTAGGAGACCGGACATACCTGATTCTGAGGGAAATTAGGAAACCATTTAGAATCATAATGAGCAGTTAAAACTACCCGTCTCGAGGCAGTCGGATCGAAAGTATAAATAAGATTCGTAAAAGTAACATCTCCAATCGGGGTTGGATCAGTGAATGTATTCTATCATCAGCCTCTCCCAAACACATGTGAAGTATGGAGGGAGGGAAGGTACTTTCTCTTCGTGCCATCCTAGATTTGTGAATATTGAGGATATATAATTCTGAACGAGAGTACTACCTATCAGCTCTTTTACAATTCTGATAATCTTAGCTAACCTATTTTCTGAACCAGCTACCGATCAGTTACATTCTAGTTTAGGAGAAAGGACGTACCAGCTCTGGGAATTAATAGCCTCCCTAAATGCCCGTCATCTACGTTCTCCCATTGTGCTGGACCTAAGTTTGAGAGAGTAGAGAGGGAGGACGTATCGAATTTTTGAAAATCGCGGCGGTTTTCTTTTACTTGATGACCGACAACTAGGTCTATTGCGAGGAAGAGGACGAAGATGGGGAAATAGGTGGTGAGGTGGAGGTACTTCATCTCCGTATACGACTACTTATGTATGGCATCGGTCTGCCGTCTGGGGCTGAAGGTCGACGGGCTCGCCTTTATTCTAGAGGTCTATGGAGATGGAGAAGGGAGAAGACGAGAAGACAGGGTCAGTGAGAAGTGTGGTCCATTTCAGTCGAGCGGAGGCTTGGCATTTCTCAGACGTATGGTATGGCCTATACTGTTTCCCAGTGCTCTAATATACGATATTCGGCGTATGGGGTCAGTGGATCTAATACTCTATGGATACGGCACGTTGCACATTGGTGAATTAATCAGAATCACGAGGTAAAGTCATGCATAGTGACTAGATCTCGATATGCGCCAAACCTCCTCCTCCTGCCCATCCATTACCACTAGTCCACCAGCACTCTACTCTTCAACAGCTTCGGTGTACTTTGCACGGATGTCCTTCCATTGTTTCTGATTGTCAGCAATTGCTTGGGGATATGTGATTGGGCTAAGGGTCGGGAATGAGGGAACGATCGAGTCGGGTCTTAGGGAAGAGAATGTTGACCAGAAGCCAACTTCATCCTGCGTATTCCACTGTACTGATAATTCTTAGGCATTGTAGGTATACTCTGACCCCATCCACAAGGAACAACATGTCCCACAGTCCTCGACTGACGATAACTAAAGAGAATTCAAAACACTTACACCCTTGTTGTGGTAATCCCAGTAAGCAGTTGTAGCTAGATCGAATCCGATAGAGAAAGAGAAAGCGCTGAGGAAGACGGTAGTGACAAAGATTGAGTTTCGCTTGAATAGCGTCGAGTAGATTGGCTGTGGTTGAAAGCGGTGGTTTATTTCAGGTGAGGCGATTTCCGGAGAGAATGTCGTAGAGCGTCACATTCATTTTGTTAGTGATATTGGAGGTGAATTTCCGATTCGTCGTAGAGCACAAGGGTTGAGGAGGGGTATGATCGGATCACGTATATGGTAGATCATGAATAGGGTGGGTTGATAGGTATATATCGGACAGGTCGGAGGAAATCGCGGATAGGCAGAGTAAAGAGAAAGGCGATGGTAAGTGTACTTTTCTCTCTTTTCCATGTTGAAATAGTACTCACGGAAGCCATCCTGTCCTTGAACTTATGCTATTGAGTAGATGTAGTGTGGGATATGAATGTAGACTTGAACTAACGAGTATACTAACCAATGATCACTGCCGTTTTCGTGCACCTATACCTAAAGGGGAGGAGCAGATAAATAAAGGGGGGCAATCAGGGTCTCAACCCCTATCGAGAGCCAACGGTGTCATCCAACCTACCTGTATACATACCAACTTCACTTCATTCATATCTATCACTCACCCGTACAACTGGAGCAAGCATACACTTGTATCAGTCTAGTAGGGACGATTATTGTGAACAATCACGCTATCCGAAGCTGGGACATCGGATCGATAATTACAAACAACATCCGAGCTCGACCTGTTGTAGTCAGGATAACATCACGCGCCTAGACATTACGGTCTCATCTACATCTCGACTCCTGATATCGCACTCGCATCGTAATACTACTTCACTCGTACTGGTGTACTGTCAGATTACCGGGCTATCACGACGTAATCACGAAAGGATACTGCTACTTGTTTGGTCTAGATCTAAAGGCAGACTAAGGAGTAGACAATATGAAGGGACTCAAGAAGGCTATGGTGAGTGATTGCCTATCATGCTATATCACGATTCTCCTTGCAGACGTCACAGCCCTCGAGGTTGCTCTGCCCCTTCTGATCACCTCGAACCCCTGGGAAGACTCGCTAACAACAGAACCTGTCTCGGACAAAGAGTGATTCCAAATCGAAATCCCAATCGCCTCAGCCACCTACCAAACCAGGACTCACTACCGCCAATTCGAATTCCACCCCTGGACCATCTTCCCCCGCCGCCGCATCTCCTATTGATCGATCAGGTGGATCACCATTGAGCCAAACAAACGCAAACGCAAACGCAACACTTGGCACGAGCCCCTCGCCAGCTCATGGAGTCGGTGCACCCCTCGGTCCTAGGCGATCACCAGTAGCAGACAAGACCTCTCCTGCTCCTCCACTTGTCGTCATTAGTGGAGCACCAAATGCCGCGCCTATTAATGCGGAAATGCCTTCTGACCCTATTCCACATTCACCCCATGGAAGGGGATTCGCTTCTCCTGATAGGAATCTTGGACCTGATGGCGCTCCTACACCGCCCAGAGCTGGACCGTTGCAGAGATTGAGAGGTGGACCAAAAGACACGATCCCAATCGTGGGCAAAGCACCTAGGAAACAGAGGAGTTCGAGGTTTTACGTATCAGACAAGGTCGAAATTGAGAAGCTTCCCGCTTTTACAGGTACGACTATTCTCGTTCTTATGGGATAGAGCTGATGGTAGAAATTCGACCCGAGGAGCGAAACGAATTGTTTGTGAGGAAATTACAACAGTGTAAAGTCGTATTTGATTTCAACGACGCCAGTGCCGAGCTTCAAGGAAAGCAGGTCAAGGCGCAAACTCTGCATGAAATGTTGGAATATATTACGCAAAATAGAGGTGTGGTCACGGAGCAGATTTACCCAGAGGTCGTCAATATGGTACGTCCACTCCTGGAATGAGCTTCTTGTTGCTGATGGACTAGTTTGCGGCCAACTTGTTCCGATCTATCCCGCCTCAGGTCAATCCTACTGGAGACGCATTTGATCCAGAGGAGGACGAGCCTGTTCTCGAACTTGCTTGGCCCCACTTGCAAATCGTCTACGAGTTTTTCCTTCGCTTTGTCGAGAGTGCCGATTTCAATACCAATATCGGAAAGAAGTATATCGATCAAGGCTTTGTTTTATCCGTAAGTTGTGCTTTTCTGAAGTCCAGGACTCAGCTGACAGTCAGCTACTCGAGCTGTTCGACAGTGAGGATCCTCGTGAACGCGATTTCCTCAAGACGACACTGCATCGAATCTATGGTAAATTCCTCAATTTACGTGCCTTTATCCGTCGATCCATCAACAATGTCTTTTTCCAATTCGTCTACGAAACCGAACGTCACAATGGTATTGCCGAACTACTCGAAATACTAGGTTCAATCATCAACGGATTCGCCCTTCCTCTCAAGGAAGAACACAAGACTTTCCTCACTCGAGTCTTGATACCACTCCACAAAGCCAAGAGTCTCGCGCTATATCATCCACAACTCGCTTATTGTGTGGTTCAATTCCTCGAGAAGGATGCTGGTTTGACAGAAGAGGTTCTTCTTGGTTTGTTGAGGTACTGGCCTAAAGTCAATTCACCAAAGGAAGTCATGTTCCTCAACGAGGTCGAGGAGATTATGGATGTTATCGATGCTACGGAATTTGCCAAGATTATGCAACCGCTCTTCCAGCAGTTGTCGAGGTGTATCAACAGTCAACATTTCCAGGTTAGTCAGCTTTCTTTAGCGCGGTGACAAAAGCTGACAATCAGGTGGCAGAACGTGCGCTGTATTACTGGAACAACGAATATATCGTCAATTTGATGGGCGAGCATATCCAGGTTATTCTACCGATTGTTTTCCCCGCATTATTCCAGAACTCGAAATCGCACTGGAACAGAACGATTCACGGAATGGTGTACAATGCTTTGAAATTGTTTATGGAGATCAACCCTGAAATGTTCCAGGAAGCACAAGCAAATTACCAGACACAACGGCGAGAGTGAGTCATCGTCTGTACCCCTTGATTTCAGCTGACATGTAGGGAGCACGAGAAGGCGATTAGACGCTACGACGAATGGATGGCACTCCGCGAAGAGGCACGCAAGAACCATGAAGCATCTGGATCAACGGAACCACTACCCCCATCTGTCACTGCCACACCACCCCCACGCCCCGAGCCATATGAGGAAGAACAAATGACGGATGTGTCCATCGATATGGCTGCTAATGGATTCGACGCATCGGAGAGCTTTACACTAGATCGTTCAATCGCGGATGATGTGGTCCCCAATGCCGACCCTGGGATTGACAGGCCTACAGTATGTCTTTCTTTTTTCTTCAACACATGAGCTCATGATCAGCCATCATCGCCAGTCAGCCTTACTGCTCAGGCTCAACAGGGTAGTTCACCTTCACCAACCGCTCCTCACATGAGGAGAAAATCAGTCTTACCCCTCGATCCTGCAGTCATGCGTGATCTACAAGTGAGTCTCTCTTGCACGAGCTTCACAATGTGAAACTGATCAAGTAGGCACACAAGAGTCTCGAAGCTGGTCCTCCTGCTCTTGCGTCTGAACCTGAACAGAAAGAACAGAGTGGATAGATGAGAGTATATGTCTAGTTGAAGGTATATCCTTCCGGTTTGCTGGGTCTGGCGAGGGCGTTTGCATCGTAGAGAAATGTATTATACTGAGTTTCAAGTGTGGGTTTTGAAGTAATGCATCATATACGAGATCGACGGGACAGGGTGACCTGCATGACAGATTACCTTCTCTTGCCCTTGCCCTTGACCTGACCGACCTGGGCATCTGCCTTCAATGCACCCGCGATCCTCTCCATTAACCCAGCCCTGTCCCTCAAGTAATTGACTTTGGCCCTCTTCAAGTCCCTAACTCCGCTTCCCTTCCCTCCCTCGGCCCTCTTGATGATTTTGACCTCCTTGATCATGGGACTGTAGATCTTGAATGCCGATTCAACACCCAGTTTCCCAATAACATTCCTCAATGTAAAACTAGTATCCACCCCCCTCCTTCTCATTCCCATTAATATACCCGAGAAATTCGATGTGGTCGTTTTCTGAGAGGTAGTAAATGAAGTAACGGTAAGGATTGATCCTGGTCTCAATCTCTTTGGGTGTCTTCGAGAGAATAAATCGGTGAGGTTTGAAGTTGGATCATATGTTGATCGGAGGTCTGCGTTTATGTAATCGATAACTGATGTTCCTGATCGGGGATGTAAGATGTTTTGGGGGATTGGGTTGGTTGGGATAGAAGGGGGGATGTAGGCTGTTGAGGAAAATGGGTAAGGGGCTGAATATTAGTTTCGGACTTGGACGTGAGTGAGTGGACGTACAGGTTGAGGTTGATGCGAATCTGATTGCGGCAGGTTTTGATGGACCTGCTTTTGGTAGTGCTGCCCTCAGGGATGTCATTGAGAGGGATGCCATGGTTGTATGAGGGTTATCGGTCAAGGTATAGGACAAGGAGTCATGAATCGACCTCAGACATTTAGTGATAAGATTGAAGTACTCCGTAAATTACACGTCACATGAATTGTGTGTGCCATAACTAGGTAGCGAGATCCATTCAAGCTAACCATCAGCACATGTCTCATCCTTTGTACAATCATAATCACAACATACCTACTAAAGCTATCAAGCTTCATTCCATCCACTCAATACAAGACTTGTATCTATCACAATCGATCGAACAAGTGCGAATAGCACTCTTTCGATGTACAATCATTTCCTTCGTCAATTCACAACTTTCGCTATAATGCCCGTCTAGCGACGACTCATTTGTCCCCCCCCCCACCCTCGCCATTCCCCTAGGCGTATAAAACAAAACAGAATGCCAGATCAGGATCATCTCGTAGGTCAAAAAGCGACGCGTCGCTCATCGTGACTGACGTGAAGGCCCAAAGACAGGCTCAGCTCAATAAAGCGTTATCGACAGCTTTATTGAATCATCAAATTCAAGAGCTAGAAACTCAAGTACGACATCTACCAACAGGTGGCGCTTTGGGATTACATGACCATGATCTCGAGCCAGTGACCCAGAATCAGACTCAGACTCAGGTTAAGCCCGAGAAGGAAAAAGCATTTGCTAGGATCGATGATCATATGTCATTCGGAGAAGATGGGGCTAGACGAATGGATGACGAAAGAGAACGAGATGAGGAATTGAACGATGAAGATGATGAACCGGAATGGAGGGTTGCTGTGGTTGATGTTTCCGCTTTCATGTGGGCGCCACAAGCTGCTAGGGATTTGGTTCAAAAGGGTTTCGAAGTGATCGTCCCTTCCAATGGTATTCATCTTCAATTGTATTCCGAGACATAAGCTGATGATAGGTATTATTACTTTGGATTTATTGAAAAAAGGGGATTCACCGACCGCTCAGGCAGCAAGGAAAGCTGCTAGGTATATCGAACACGCGTCAAGGCAATATAAACAACTATCGACCGATCCATCGATTACAGTCCAGCTCGGTACGAATTACAAACGCGGTTCTGGACTTCGATTCCAACGAGAAGACGAGTATAGACAAATTGATGAAATGTCAAGTCTACCCCTTATGCCAGGAGAGGAAGGACCTCCAAAATGGGTTCAATCGGTCTTAGGCTGCGCAGCTTATTTTGTCGGAATCAATAAAGCGGAACTTGACAATGCGTTTGATAAAGATGAGAGGGAATTACCTCCTGCTTTGTATATCGCCACTCCATCTTTCGAGATTCAAATTACCCAAGATCCAACTGGAACCAGACCTTTGACTAGGGAGAATAGGGAAGAAGCAGAGAGGAATGGAAGTAAGAATGAAAGGGGTGATGGAGTCATGCTGCAAGAGGAAGCAGAGAGATTTGAATTGGGAATAGCGATCTTGAGGGATAACGACGATGATAAACCCGCTTTCAACAGGAGTACGGATAGAGGTAGTCGGAGGAATGTGAATGGTCTCAATCGGAGCGGTGGTGGACAAGGTGATCGAGATCGACGAATGCCGCCTAAATCAAGGAAAAAGGAAGAAGCAGTCCCAGAAGTCAAGGTTCTCCTACGACGACCTCAAGGCCCCGGAGAGAGCGATCAAAGTGACTCGCCTGCTTCTGTCCTCCTGGGTCTACCCGACGTGACAATACCTCCACCAATGGGAATCAACCCAATGGCACATAGTCGATCATCAAACGAACCAAGTCCACCAAAGCAGGCACATAAACCACTTCCAAGCGATCGGAAATCACCTCCGTCGAAATTCGTTCCTCTTACCCGTGAGACTCACCCGGTACGACGGTACGCTGGGTCATCTGATTCAAGTGAAGAGGCCCCCAACAGAGAGAGGACAAGGAGTGGCCGAGGACGTGGAGGTACAGCTGCAAGAGGAAGTGGGAGGAAGAATAGGGAACGAGACTCGGAATTCAAGAATGGCAATTTCGTCCTACTCAAACGACCCGAACCCGCTCCAGCTTCGCCTAGACCGACTACAGCACCTTCCAGATCTCAAGCGTCAGTACCGGGCCCTGCACCAAGGCAGCCGACTATCCTCGCTCGCAGACCTGTACCTCCTGCAGTTCAACCTCCCCCAGCTAAAACTGTTCAATCTCCGGAACCACCTCTATCTCCTGCTCCCGGACCCGCGCCAGTGACCGCACCGGTTCGCACGATCTTACAACGTCCACCTGCCCCGCCTGCTCCCGCTCCAACACCTCCAACTGCCCCACGTGCATTAACCGATACTCGCGGTCGAGGACGAGGTCGTGGTGGTGTTTCACGAGGAACGACTTTTCACCCCAATCCGCCCAATCAGAATCAATCCAGGCGGAATCTACCGGTCAAGCCGTCAACTACTTCGGCAGCCGTATTCGAGTTTGACGACGCAATGCTCCGACCTGGGTATGGCGTCGGCGCCGGTCAAGCGCAATCTACCGAAGTATCTCCACCCTCGACCATGGGCATGAACGGTCGTGGGCGCGGTTTCCCCCCTCGAGGACACCTCCCAATGAGGGGTCGAGGTAGTGTCAGACCTCCTGCTCAGCAGCAGCACGTAAATCCGACGATCCAGACTCGACCTCTTGTACCGTCCACCCCTGCTTTCACTCCGGCTCCTGTTCCTCCTCCTGCCCCGACGCCGGTATATGGACCTACGACTTCACTAGTTTGGCGACCTGCTGAACCGGCCAAGAAGATTGTTTTACAGCGACCGACGTAGATATCGAGTACGAACAATACAACTCTGTCGAATTATGCACCAACCATGATGATATGTCGACTTGGGAATCGTCTGGATGCAACGTACACGAGAGCGTTAGGGCTCATGTAGGCATGGATAGATCCTTTGTCTCCCCGGGAGGATGTGAAATTGGGACTGCTGCTGCCGCTGCAATCGGACAGTGACTCCAATCTGTCCATAGATACCCTTTTATGCATATCTGTCGCAGCCATCGCCTACCTAGATCGTGATTGTAACATACCTACAGATGCAGTTGCTGCCATGTAGTCAGAGTATTTTGTCTCGTGACTCTATCACTATTGTCATTCCTTCTTGGAACCCTAGGGTCTATTCTGAACCGTTGAAAGAACATCACAATGATCATTCCAATTGGAAAAATGCTTCATGCTGTGGCTCTACTTGTACTTGTGAGGTGACGACGTTATGACAAACATATGGTATTGACAATATCGCTATTACCGGAGCAGAGCTATTGGTCTTGGTATTCTAGTAGCATACTACCGATCGCAAGGTAATATTTCTCTACGAACATAATGTACATATCTATTAATGACCTTCCTATGGTTGAATCAGCTGTTGCTGGTCTTTGAAGACGATCTATTGCTGTAGAAGGAGCACACATTATTGCAAAGTGATGGTAATACATGCAGACACGAGCCAATCCTATCCAATCCAATCCTACGATATCCATCCTGAATCTGATTCTGACTACGACTACGGGAAGCTATACTATGGGGAAATGATCACGAAACGATGGGGATGAAGTGAGATGAATTGCGAATGAAATGAGATTACATGGCCAGTTCAGCTTGTAATTGTCGCAGTTGAGCTTCTTCATCATCTTCCTCTTGTCTCTGAGCCACGCCTGGGGGTTAGCTATTTATGATGGAGAGATGAAAGTGCAGAAGACATACGTTCTCGTCCTGAGGTGACTCCGACTGGGGAAGTTGGGGCGTGAACAGGCGCTCGTTCTGCACCTGCAAGTCTGTCGTCCAATTCCTCCTGCTCGAGAGCTTCAAGTTCCGCCTTGAGCTCGTCCTAATTATCAGCGCAGGTTCAACGACAGCCGATATATGTAGATCCGAAAGAAGGAAAGCGCAGGGACTCACCTCGTCGACTTGATTGCCCATTCCTACTGGGTTTGAAATAGCATCTGAGATCTCATTTGTAAGATCCATCTGTTCCCTAATAGAATCCATAGTCTGGTCGACTTTATCCACATTACTGATTATAAGCATCCCACTCGTATTCCATAGACAATGGTAGAAGACGTACAGACTCGTGTGAATGCCTTTGAGGGCTTCTGAACCTTTCTTCATTGCTAACATGGTCTCGGCGTTTAGGTTGGCTGATTCTAGTGCGTTTACCTATTGGTTAGCTGTGCTCTCTTATCCGTTTAACCTCTGCTTGAGATATTGCGTATAGGGATGGGTGACCTGGCCAGGGAGGAGCAGGAACACATACCTGAGTCTCGAGCGTCAATCTTGTTCCAGCAATCCGGTCCAATTCCAATTCTTTCGTCTTCTTGTTTCTCAAAGCCGCCATTGCCACTACATATTAGCTCCGCTCCTCATCTTGCACTCGTGGCCACAGCACTATCGTGCTCGCCAAAACAACGACTTACGCCTCTGATTAGAAGTAGCATTCGCTTTCGCCTTTCTCGTCTCTTCATCAATTTGTTTCTGAATATGATCCTCTCGCTTCTCCAACATCAACAATTGACTCCTCAATTCGACGATCGCATTCCTAGCGGATTCTTTGTGGTCATTACGACCGCCTCCGAACCAGCCCATCCAGGACATGCTGTTTGGGGATTAACGTGTGGGTCTCGGGGACGGGTATGGCCTTGTGGCTTGAGTATAGATTTGCCGATCGGGTAGGTGATTGATCTGTCCAGCGAATGGATTGGGTGTGTTGGGTGATGTGAGTCTTTGAGTGATGATAAGGGTGATAGGAGATGACGACTTGAATTCAACTGTATCCGGTAGTCAATGTGGCCACTCATTCTATCCATTAGCGGAATCAATTATAATGATGAGCCTAACAATCAAAGGCGACTGATTTCACTTCTAACGCGTCCGTCCACTCTCAACCATCAATTACAAGTATACAACGACAATGGCACAAAAACAGGCAACGAGAACGAACCAGGCTATTACCCTCAAAGGGTCTACTGCCATGGTATCCGAGTTCTTCGAGTATTCGGTCAACAGTATTCTCTATCAGAGGGGAGTCTACCCTTCTGATGATTTCAGGTATGCTGTCTTCGTCCAGCATCAAAGGGCAATCAGCTGATTGGAATAGAATGGTCAAGAAATATGGAATACCGATGTTGATCACGAGTGATGATAATTTGAAGGAATACATCTCTACCATCCTGGCTCAAGTGCAAGGTATGTTCTCACCCCTTCATTCCAATCCCCTCCATCTGGATAGCCCTGTCGGTCCCGCTGACAATTAGAATGGCTTCTAACAGCCTCAATAAACCGACTAGTCCTAGCAATCAAATCAATCGAAACGAACGAAACTCTTGAACGTTGGCAATTTGAAATCCACACCGACGAAGCAGCTGCAGCAGGTGGTAAACCAAGTACATTGGTCGGAAGGACGGAAACGGGTGGAAAGAAGAAGGAAAAGACGGAAAAGGAGGTTCAAGGGGAGATTAGGGAGATTATGAAGCAGATTACTAGTACTACTACTTTCTTGCCTATCTTACAGGAAGAGTGTAAGTCATATTCCAATCTCAACATACAGACTAAGATGCGTGCTGATAAATAGGTACATTCACACTACTGGCATATACGAACGAATCTGGAGATGTAGCTGTCCCATCAACCTGGGGAGATGCAGACCCACATTTGATCGATAGGGGAAAAGTCGAATCAGTCAGATTGAGGAGTTTCAGCACAAACGTTCATTCCCTCGAGGTAAGCCCATGTACATTCTTAGCACGGACGACGAAGCTGACTTTCACAAGGCAATGGTAGCATATCGAGTTGGAGAATAGGTTGATGCGGCTTACTGGCATGGATTCAATAACGACATGATTTTTTGTACACAGACTGTACTTTACGATATACAGATATGCATGTAAATATATATTTCTTCCCCAAAGCTAGATCCTAAAACAGGGATGCAGGGTCTATATTATTCGTAGTGACTCGTGCTCCTCAATTCGACTTTTGAGTATCACGATTTCCCGTGGAAGAAGCGAGTGGAGTCTCTCAGTTTCCGCAACAGTCACTTCCGTGGGTAACCCTAGAAGATCTGTGCAGCTGCTCAAGACCCAAGATTACAATGCATGCCTTCTTGCCCACTAATTCGACTTCTTATCATCAAATTTACGCGGAGGAGGAGGAGTAAGTCCTAATAATGTCCCGTTGACATTACCATTCCCATTCCCCTGTCCACTGTTACTATTCAACCTCGACCTGGGGGTCATACCAACCCCAACATTCAGTCCATACCCTTGACCCAGACTCTGTTCAATCTCTTCGGCCCGCTCGGGTAAAGTGACGACGCCAAGCTGATTCCCGAATGCCGCTACGAACCCGTTTCCTTTAGGTTCCAGGTTCCGGATCTCGATATATGCCAAGCTGGGGTAGGTTGGGACTGAAAATGATCCTCTGATTGGCGGGAAGCTGGCGCGGCCTGAAAGCGATAGAAGGCGTTCTGTCCTTTTATGTTCGGAAGATATATCGCCATCCGAGTAGAGGGTATCAAATAATTGGTGCCGGGTACTTTCCTCCAATTCGGCCAGTGGGGCAGTCGAGACGTTGAGAGTCGTTCCGTTGTACGGTAGTGTAAGATCCACTGTCCACAATTGCCATTGATCGTGATTGATTCCTGGCGATGACCTGCGTAATCCCACAAGGATATCATTGACAAGTATCCAATTTCCCTGAGGAGCAGAAATGGCACCTAAGGGGAATACTTCCATATCTGTCCAATCGGGTGTAGGGGCTTGAGTGGATTGGCCTTGATCATTGGTGAATGGGTCATGGTCACTGAACCCATTACCACTTCCCCTCCCATTAAGTGACAGTCCCATACTGTTCACTGCGACATTTGCGGAAGTGGGAGTCGCGTTTGAAGCCATACTGTCATGAGAATGGTAGGCGCTAAGTTTTCGAGTCCCATGTGATGATAATGGGAATTCACCATTGGAAGTGGGCGGTAATAAACTTGGCGACTTGCGAGGTGAAGTGCAAGGTGAGATCCTAGCCCTTAAAGCAGAGGGCGGGACAACTAGCGATAATTCGGAAGATTTCGATCTAGGTGAACTGATTGATAATCGTGTTACTTCGTCGAGTGAACGTCGGGGTGCTGAACATCGACAAACTAGCGTGCTTGGCGGTATAACTCTGTCGACATAGACCTGATCGGATGAAGTGGAAATGACAAAGAATCCCTCTTCACATGATACTTTACACCCAGTACATCGGCTCGAGAGCGGTGCGACAATATCAACTTGCGTGATAGGTGACAGTTGGCCCGATTGTCCAACTGCACCAACAAGTGTGCCAGAGGTATCGAATATCTCAACGAGTCCGGACTGTCGGCCAATCGCAAAGACTTGTTTACGGGTGAATCGCTCGATCGAGCGGAGAGGTGATATAGCCGACATTGTATCCCCTGCTGATCGATGCGAGTGGAGTGGGATCGGTGACCAGCTGTTGGATGACATGTACAGTGCTTCGGTATAATCTCCGCACACAAGCACCGCTGTCCCATCGCCTTGATCATCCTGTAGGAGAACAGCCTGACTTTCCCGAGCCTCAACAACAGTGTCGATACCGGAAGAGCGAAGGATGACGACAGTCCCATCAGATCGTACGAGGGTGATGGGTGGAATCGCAGTCGCACCATTTGTAGTCGACCGGAATGGGTCCTCTGCGATATTTTGTTCGGGTTCAAAGACCATCTGGACAATCTGAACACCCTGGCCTGTTGATGCCAATATCGGTTCCAGCGCAGTAGCCTCGCCATCGATCTTCAACTGCCAGATCTGCACAGTCCCATCTTCAGTGACGACACCAACAAATCGCTCGTCCGAGCTTATCGCAGCAGCCACAATCCCCGTCAAAGCGCGCACGGGTCGTAGTGATTCCCTGGTCCCTGTTCCGAGTGTTTTGTGGAATCGCCATAGACTAATCGTATCATCGATCGCTACCGAGACTACCAAGTTTCCAGATTTGGACGAAGCAACAACTTCGACATCGGAAGCGTGACCACATGGTAGCATATCCACTCGTAATTGACTTGCCGTAACTCGACCAGAGGCTTGACCAGTGGAACGTAATGGGATATCTTCCCCTCGTCCAGCTCGATCACGCTGCGCATCGAGTAGATCCCTATCTTTCAATAAATAAGCAAGTAAAGCCCAGAGTGATCCAGCAGTAAGGGCTTGTGGAAGGACGACGACCTTGAAAAGATAAAAGAAAGGTTTCAAGCGCGGTAGTCGCCTCCGACCGGGAGCTGCCAGCTTTAGGACATCCGCTGGGGAGAATGGATGACCAGGTGTGGGGAGGACGATGATGGATGCGGTTGGAATTACCAGGCGGATAAACGGCCAGCCAGCGGGATTGAGAGATCTCCAAAGAGATTCGGCGGGTGTCAAGGATGCGAGATCGGAAGGGAGGATTGTAAATGGGTTCGATTTTGGTAAAGCCCCAAGAGTCTGCTTGGCGGCTTTGTAGATACTAGCGGGAGATGAGAGCGATGATGCCCCATGGTCTGTCATGTAGTAGATCACACCAACGCAGACCAGTGTCTGTATATCAGCGGTCACTCGATAGTATCTCAGAAGAGCCGACGTACCAAGACAAGAGTCCCACTATTGAACATCCTACTAGCCAGTAGACCTCTCCAGCTGAGGATATGTCGATCATCATCCGGCTCTTCAGTCGACACTGCCTGAGTTGCCGGATCCTGGTTACCAGAAGTAGCGAGCACATCCGCCAATTCCAGACGTTGAGCATCAATCGATAAGACCTATTCTGTCAGCTTGATCACTGTAAGACGAGAACGAAACTCACGGTGAGATAGAAAGTATGCAACATGAACCAATCGGTGATGTTTACTGTTATTGCGAACAAGCAGAATTCGCGCACAGACCCGACGTCGACAAAGAACCAGATTATCCCCAGCGCGAGGATGTTGGTAAGGGATGTGAATAGGATTTTGAGTCCACTGCGACTTAGGCCGAGCCCAATTCGTTCCGGTACGGAGTAATGGAATGGGACCGAAAACACAGCTTTCGTCTTCACATCAGCAATCCCCCTTTGTACCAAGAGAAACAGACTGACGAGGGTAGACATATTCTCAACACCGACAATGACAATTACCATAGGCAAGACCCAAGCAGGAACAGAAGAAGGTAAACTTGACCACCCCCATCCATTCCATCCAATAAGCGCAAGGACACTAAGCGACATGATGGCAGAACAACAAAGTTGGACAATCCCAGTGATTGCTAAACCGAATTTGGAGTGTACTCGGGTTGCGAAATTGACTTGAGAAACGAGGATAATGAACATTGCGCTGTAGCCTATAATGAAGTATTTAGCATACCAAGTTTCAGGTTTTGTGGTTGAGGTATCGTCTCCGGTGGCATGTAGAGTGGGGTGGGCGGTGTACTGCTCAATCAGCTTGCGTTCTTCCAATTGGCAAGAGGTAACGAACTGATAACCTGAATTCTTCTGGTACATCTCGCTTTGCCTTCCTGCCAAGAAAGACCTTTCCTCCAGCTTCATCCGATATCCTTCCCACTGAAGTCCTCCATCGCTCGCTAAATTCCGCAGACACTGAACGGGGTAGACGAAACAACGCCGACACGGACCGGTAGAACCCCAGATGATCGATGTCTGATATATTCGATGAAGCGATCTCGTGGAATGGTCGAGTGATCCCATCCACCTGGTCCGAGGAGAAAAGGTAACATCCCCCTTCTGCCTTGACATCGCCGGAACTCCCGTGACGCAATTCCCGAACACACCTCTCTCTACTTCCCGGATGATCTTTCTCCCAATTCTCCACTCTCCGCTGTATTGCCTCTGTGATTGACTTTGTTTCCTCCATGTGATCCTCTTCTTCCTCAATCACATCCTCATTCCAAGATAAAGCTCCGTCGACATCTATCCACGCTATAGTGACCATTCTGATTTCTTCATCTTCAATCGGACCTAGGTGATATTCCCCATTCTTGACACTTGTGAGATTCCATCGTGGACTCCCACCTTCGTCGTTGTTATCGTACCACCAGCCACTCGGCGATAGTCTTGGCAGTAGTGCTGGTGAATCGGGAAAGATCGAGTCGAGTAAAGGGGTACTTAGTACTGACAAGGGATTATCGTGCTCGTTCCCAAAGTTGTTCCGTATACGGCTGGGTCCAGCTTGATGATCATGACTTGGAGTAGCAGGGTTCCGTTTCTGATACCACACCACCACGGACGGATAAAACAGATTAGTCATGACCAGACAATCAATTAATAATGTTCGAATCTATCATCAGCCTCTCATAATTCTCTCGGCCAGAGTGTAAGAGACTTACTTGATTCCTAGCGCAATGAGCCCCAAATTGACGAAATCCATCTTTAACCCAACCTTTCGTTCCCACTTCCCATCTCCCTTTTACTTTTTCTTTCTCTTTGCCTTTTCCTTTTCGATCTGCACCTCTGGGCTGAGGATATGCCAGGCGTGAAGAGGATGCTTCGGGTATATAAAGGGGATTCCTCTGACGTATGTTTGGTGCTCCTCCGTTTGGCACACCGAGTCGGGCTGAGGTGTTCGGCCTCGACATCTCGAAATAGTCTTGGCGGAATTGCAGTGCGTTCGGAATATCTGATGTCTTTCTGCTTGGTGTTCCTATTGTTTACTAATCCACTCTCATGACTGGTCCCGGGCGCTTGTTGTGTATCGGTTCGACGCCGTAGGATCGACACAAGTCGTGTCTATATATCTTAGTGAGCACTCGTAACTGGAACGACTTCGGTCATGGAATTCAAATTGGCCGGCTCGGCTATCTTGGTGCATAGGTGATTTGATTCCGTCCGGAAAGTCCGTTGGCTCAACTGAGCAGCACTCTATACACTACACACCTGCAACATTCAGACCGCATACATTGTCCAACAAGCATTTCTGACAAACTCAGCCATCGCCACGATGTCAGCGGAAGCAACGTATGTCTCATTCGAGACATCAGTAGGATCATTCACTGTTGAATTATACAACTCTCACGCACCAAAGGTAACCTCTCCTCTCTCATTGTCAAAGAGACTAACAAGGATAGACATGTAACAACTTCTCAAAACTAGCGGAAAGAGGGTATTACAACGGCGTGGTCTTTCACCGTATAATACCTGGATTCATGATTCAAGGTGGAGATCCGACTGGGACAGGAAGAGGAGGGACTAGTATTTATGGAGATAAATTTGGGGATGAGATACATCCTGATTTGAGGTTTGTAGGAGCTGGAATATTGGCTATGGCAAATTCTGGACCTAATACCAATGGTACGTTTGCCCGCTCTGCTGTTTGAATTAAGCTAATGGACAGGTTCTCAGTTCTTCATCACTTGTGTACGCCCTCTTTATACACTGTAGACTAGAGGATTAGCTGACCAGTAGGCACCAACACCATTCCTAGATGGCAAACATACGATATTTGGAAGGGTATCGAGTGGGATGAAGACTGTTCAAAGGCTGGAAGCAGTCAGGACGGATAATAATGATAGACCAGTCGAGGATATCAAGATACATAAAGCGAGATTAGGAGAGGGTGATCGGCTAGCTCTGACGCAGTAGAATTTAGATTCGGCATACATGTATAAAACAGCTGTAACACGGAAGAAAAGAACTGTAAATACGACAGCTAGGTTTCATACTGACACAGCGTAAAAGGTCACCTTACACCTTAGGTTGAGTCAACATGGCTTCTGTGATATACGTTTAGCATACACTGACACAGATTTCGTCTAGTGATGTTATGCATATATGACTGTAGGCTATATCTATGCAGTTGTCCAACTTACAACTATACATTAGCACCGATCACAACGTGGAGAAGGGACCTACCATCTTTCCACCAGGTCCACCAAACCCACTATCTTGCTCGCCCTTCAGCTTCTTAGCTCCATTAAAGATGAACGAATCAACAAGTCCCGCTATCGTCAATACTCCCCCAATGATCGCGCATGTCCTACATGTCAGCTTGCAATCGGTGTGAAGCAAGTAGCTCACGAAGTAAGGAAATGAGCAAAAGATTGTCGAGTCTCTGTATGAATGATTTTCATGGGTGAGATTTCGTAATTGAAGAAAACACCTGGTACAGCCATCATTCCGTGGCTTGTTAGATCTACCTGTCAGTTCCAGCTCACAGATGGAAGGCGAGACGTACGGCCATGCTCGTCTCGTCCTGGGGCGTTTCCTTCTCTCAGGTTTCGCTCGTATCGTGTGACAGAGTATTGATGCGAGGGGATCTCATCACCTCCGAGGTAGACGAAGCTAGTCGAGACGACCTTGAGGAAGTCTGAGCGTCAGTCGCTATCACTGATCACGAGAAGACCGATAAAGGCTCACATTGGAACATGTAGTCCGCTACACCAATCAGTCTCTGCCATGTTGGTACAAGGGGTGGACTCACAGAAATCCGTCCCAGCCTTCATTCCACGCAGGGGATCATCGATACCAAGTGCCTTCCTAGTCTTCATTTCCTTTGGATACATCTTTCTCTCTTGTTCTGGAGACACATCCGCAGCGAACCTAAAAGTATGGATTTGATGTCCGAAATCGTGCTGATCGGCGTCTTTAAGGTATGGGACCTGATATCAGTCTCACTCGTCCCCTCTAGATCCGAGAGGATAGACTCACCAATTCCTGAATCTGCCTCATGTTGTTCTGGAACGATCTTCCAGGACTGAAATGCAAGTTCCCAATGACCTACCCATCAGCCTTCATTCAAAGCAGAGTGACGTACCTTGTTAACCTTGACTTTACCAGCCATTCTACATCCCTCTGTATTCTGTTCTTTCATCTTATCAAGCCATCCCTCATCCCGACACTGCTCAATACCTTGTGGATCATTGAATGACCATCCTTTCCTGACGTAGGCTTGTCGGACTTCTTCACATGTATTACAACATCCATTTGCCGGGGCAGAAGCACCATAACATGATCCACAGTAATCTGGTGCTCTATTTTGGTTTGCCAGCTCAACTTCTCCGGCGAGTACTATGAGTCAGTGTCCATCTCATCATCCGAAAGGAAGACATACGACCATTACGTAGAGTCTCGAGAGCTAGACCGTCTTTGGATAGACGGGTTTTAGTGAAATCATGTTCTAATTCCGACTGATGTTCTCCAGAGATATCCATCACGTCCAGCGATAACACTCATCGTCAGCTTTGTGATCCAAGCTAGATTGATTAGGAGCTTACGATAACAAGGAACTCTAGGGAATGAGACATCCATCTCTATGACCAGCTTCTCCCCTCTTGACCTATCTACCAGAATCGATGGCTCGAGGTGTACACGTCTGTAGTCCACAAACTCCAGCATGACAGAAGCCAAGATGATCGAGAGGGAGATGAATGTTACTATCTCATTAGCACCGTGCAGGTGAGGGTCGACTTACACAATGCGCCGGTCCTCGTACGGATCTTGACATCTTCCATTGTCTATTCATCAGCATCACTACGAATCTCACTGGCAGGGTATAGCTGACCTTGCCAAAGGCGTCGAAGCCTTGGAAGTTGCCCATCAGGCCATTGCGACCCATCTTGTATGCTTTGCTGACTGCGTGAAGGGAACTAGAAAGCAGGAGTACAGTGTGCATTCAAGGTCACGTCGCGACGTTCATCCAGCGGAATCAATTCACACTCCTTTCATCCCATCTCTTCTACACCGTTGCAGCGTTGCGCATATGCATACGAGTCAAAGCAAGTCGAGGTATGCTAGTGGCCGAGAGAATGTAGGAAGCATATAAGGAGAGCTCGCCATGCAGGAACGTAACAGAAGTGGATGGCACAGGCTCGCATCGGTCTACAAACACCTGGCTAAATATGACAATATTGATCGAAAACGAAAAGCTCCTCTAACCCCCACAGATGACCGATGTAGTTCTTCCCCTTCTCCCCTAAACCCCCATCCAACATAATGTCGAACGAAGTAAACAGATAAATGATGATAGGGTTGAATAATGCGTTTAAGCACCGAAACCGTAAAGGGTTCGGCCCTGCCTCTTGAGAGCGTAGACGACGTCGAGGGAAGTGACGGTCTTCCTCTTGGCGTGCTCAGTGTAGGTGACAGAGTCTCGGATGACGTTCTCGAGGACTGGATGTTAGTGTTGATCGGGATTCAAGGGTGGGTCGAAGAATGGAAAGTATAGAAATGGGTAGTTGACTTACAGATCTTTAGGACACCTCGGGTCTCCTCGTAGATGAGTCCGGAGATTCGCTTGACACCTCCTCGTCGAGCGAGACGCCTGATTGCGGGCTTGGTAATACCCCTGAACGTTAGTTGATGTCTTTGCTACGGTCAACGAAGTATACTTACTGGATGTTGTCTCGTAAGACCTTCCTGTGTCGCTTGGCTCCACCCTTTCCTAGACCTTTGCCACCTGATAGTCAGCATCGAGTATGAAGAGGTAGATGATCGACATCGTTGAATGATGTTCGTATGAAGAAGGAGTGACTAACCTTTTCCTCGTCCGGACATTGTTAGATATGAATTGGGTTGGGTTTAAGAGAAAGAGGAGAGAAGTGTTGTTTGATAAGGAAAGGGGAATTAGGACAGATGACTGCTTGACTATATAGGAATAAGAGATCGTTGTTGTCATCCCCGCCGCGTCTTCAGGAACGAGGGGCGTTCAACAACACAGATCACACCGGCGTTTCGGGATTACGAATGGCGAATTTGAATCACGTGACTCACTTTCGACGCGTCTCGCATGCCACGTGAGCTCGGCTCAGCTCGGCTCGATGATTATTCTTACCGAATAGGGGAATAACACATCCAACTACCCTTCATAGCAGCTGAAGTCCCGTGACTTACAGAGAGGGATAAAAGGGGGCAGGGTCAGAGTGGGAAGCGGAAGAGAGGGCGTCATGAATACCTGCTCTACGATCCGCACTCCCGAGATTCGAATAGTCTTCGGATTTGACCTGATCAATGCCACGTCATCACCACTTGCGCACCCAGAATCCCAGAGCTATCTGCGGCCCCAGATCATTAGTGATCATCTTTCGATAGACAGCTTTTACGAACGTCGTGACTTTCCGTGAATGAGCACGACAGGCTTACGCTGCCTTCCCCCCATACGAGGCGCGGAGCACACCACTTGCTACTAGTCGAGCCGACCTCTTTGCACTCTCATCTTAAGGTGCGACCTCTGATATGCTCGACGAGCGCTCAGGTACATCTCTCTTAATTGTGTGTGATCCGACCCAGCCTGCGCGATGATTCGAGGACAGCACCAAAAGGATTCGACGAAGTGGGTGGCGCTCGGCAGCAGCAGCTGAGGCGACTAGGCCAAGATACGAATAACAAAGTCATCCTTCACTCGAATGTCAATCCACCCTATTCCGGCGGATCAATCCCCTATTCTAACGAATTGATCCTCTGTTGCGGCGCATTAATCTTCCATACCGGCGGATTGATCCCCTATGTGTGCGCGTTGGTCTCCTTCTGCCTAATTTCATCCCGGATCCACTAAAAATAGAGACGAGCAACTCGTCGAAGGCGTCGCTGGTGCCAGTAGCTGTTCATATAACACTGCTCAACGACAAATAAATCCACTCAGTCCAGTCGCGGGACTGTTGCCCGACAAAGACAACAAACACAAAGATACACATGCATACACACTGGTGTTGAAAGCCTTATCTGAAGGGTCCACGTGTGTCGAATGAACGAGCATCTGGGCATTATCGTCTTCACTGTTCGATGGATTGCTCGCGGAAACCATTTCATGCCGTAGATTGGCGACTGAATGATCGAGTGTCAAATGTGTCTCCCTGAATAGCTGGATCTTCGTTTGTCTTCGTTCGTTTCATGCGTACTTTGAGGTTTATCATTTCAGCCCAAACGTTTGAGTCACCCCACGCAGCCAGGATACCCGATAGCCAAGACGAACAATTGAGTAGATATCATGTGTCATCTAAATACTATTAAAGCGGAAGATGTAGCTTATACGAACGGCTAGCCGCAGCTGCGCTCATAGTCAGGCCATGCGAACACCACGCGACTGTTCCTGATGCTTATCTTTGATTCTTGGCGAGATATGTAATTTCCAATAACGCGGAAATCCTTGGAATTTAATGTGCACCAAGTTTCCAACAACGCTCATGGTTCTTTTCCAACAAGCTCCTGGCCAGTAACATCGAGGACGGCAGTAGCGGTGGGCGCCAGCTTTTCTTGATGCATTGTCTTTGTTCTACATCGTCTTCTTCTCCCAATCCTAATCACCAAAAGCTGATCAATCGCTTTAATTGAGCATCAGCTCGTACCTCGGAAATGATTCTCCCTATCTCTCGTCGGGCCATCCGGTCCGTGCAGACTACACGTCTTTCTACGCGATCATTTACTACCACCCCACTACGATGTTCGCCTACCTCTTCGACTCCTCGATCTTCCTCGACTACCGCGACTCAGCCCCACCCGTTGCCTCCCTCGGCATCGTACCATCCTTCCAAATCGTCCATTTTCACCCCTCTCGACACATTCATGCCTCGACACATTGGCCCTAGGGACAATGATACCGAAGAGATGCTCAAGGTCCTAGGTTACCAGTCTATGGACGAGTTTGTTGATGCTGCTATCCCCCAATCTGTCCGGGTCGAGGCACTGAAGGATATCGATGGTCCTAGAGGTATTCGACCTTTGAGTGAATTGGAGCTCAGGCGAAGAGTGGAAGAGGTTGCTGGTATGAACAAGGGAATGAAGAGCTATATCGGAATGGGGTGAGTATTTTTCTCTAAAGTGAGATGAGAGCTGACAATAAGTTATCACAATGCCATTGTCCCTCCTGTCATCCAAAGGAACATCCTAGAGAACCCAGCATGGTACACTGCCTACACTCCTTACTCTCCCGAGCAATCACAAGGTCGTCTAGAATCTCTCATCAACTTCCAGACAGTCGTCATCTCCCTTACCGCTCTACCCATCGCCAACGCCTCGCTGCTAGATGAATCAACAGCCTGCGCAGAAGGAATGGCAATGTGTCTCGCCTCCGTTCCCAAACCCAAATTCAACAAGGGCAAGAAAGTCTTCCTTGTCTCTCCATCCGTCGCTCCCCAGACTCTGGCAGTATTGCAGACTAGGGCAAGCGGTTTCGGTATCGA
The DNA here is from genome assembly GCA_017654735.1 of Vishniacozyma victoriae. NCBI lineage: Eukaryota > Fungi > Basidiomycota > Tremellomycetes > Tremellales > Bulleribasidiaceae > Vishniacozyma > Vishniacozyma victoriae. The sequence goes on from JADPYG010000001.1 coordinate 728,252, forward strand.
GCTCAAAATCGCCGAGAGCAATGCCGGGCTAGAGAAGGAGATCGAGGCATTGGGAGAGGAGAAGTTGATGGGTGCTCTAGTCCAGTATCCTGATGTCAATGGTGATGTCAAGGACTGGGAGAGTGTCGCTGGAAAGGTCAAGAGCGCAGGAGGAAAATTGGTCGTGGCGAGTGATTTGCTTGCTTTGACTATGCTCAAGCCTCCTGGAGAATGGGGAGCAGATATCGTCTGCGGAAACACCCAGCGATTCGGTGAGTCTCTCCTCGTTATTTCGAGTATCGGCTAACTTTCAGGTGTACCCGTCGGATATGGTGGACCTCACGCTGCCTTCATCTCGTGTACCGAGGAGATGAAGAGGAAGCTACCTGGACGATTGGTCGGACTGAGCAAGGATTCTCGTGGAGCACCAGCCTACCGTCTCGCCCTCCAGAGTGAGTTCCTCCCCTGTATCACGGTATAGACGCTGATATCCAGCTCGTGAACAGCACATTCGACGAGAAAAGGCAACTTCCAACGTCTGCACCGCTCAGGCCCTCCTTGCCAACATGGCAGCCATGTACGCTGTGTACCACGGTCCCGAGGGTCTACGAAAGATTGCCGGTAAAGTCCACGGCTTGACTCGAATTTTGGGCAAAGCCGTCGAATCACTCGGATTCACTGTTACAAACAAAGCATTCTTCGATACCCTCACTATCGACGTTTCCTCCGCAGGTGTCACTGCTGCCGATGTTCACGCCGCCGCTCTCAAGTCTGGTATCAACTTCCGACCAGTCGACGACAAGACTATCGGTATCACTCTAGATGAAAGTGTCGGTCCTCTCGATTTGACCGATATCTTCAACGTTTTCAACCGAGTCAAGGGGAAATCAGAGGTCGAACCCGATGCTCTCGAGAGTATGGCTTCTGAATTGTCGCTCAATGCCAGCTCCACCACTGAGCCAATTGCCAACCTCGCTCGATCTACGCCATTCATGAAGCAAGCGGTATTCAACAGGCATCACTCGGAGAGCGATCTACTTCGATACATGATGCACTTGCAAGAGAAGGATTACTCGCTTGTTCACGGAATGATCCCACTTGGATCATGTACCATGAAACTCAACTCGACTTCTTCTATGGTCCCACTTTCCTGGAAAGAGTTTGGTGGTGTCCATCCCTTCGCACCTGTTGATCAGGCTAAGGGGTATACTACCATGATCAAGGAACTCGAGGACGATCTCTCACTCGTCACGGGATACGATGCGACCTCGATCCAGCCCAACTCGGGTGCTTCTGGTGAATACGCCGGGTTGAAGGTGATCCAGGCGTTCCACGAATCGAAACAACAAGGACACCGAGATGTCTGCTTGATCCCCCTCTCTGCTCATGGAACCAACCCCGCATCAGCAGCCATGGTCGGATACAAAGTCGTCCCCGTCAAGGCCCTTGCCGACGGATCTCTCGACTTGGTAGACTTGAAGGAGAAAGCAGTCAAGCACAAGGACAACCTAGCTTCATTCATGGTCACCTACCCATCGACTTTCGGTGTCTTTGAGAACGGGATTGAAGAGGCTTGTCAGATCGTTCACGACAATGGCGGTCAGGTCTATGTAGATGGAGCCAATGCCAACAGTTTGATCGGATTGAGTAGTCTGGGCCGAGTCGGTGGTGATGTCAGTCACACCAACTTGCACAAGGTGGGTTCTCATTCTCTTCGGTTTGCCGAGCACGACATCTGACAGACAGACATTCTCGATTCCCCACGGAGGAGGTGGACCCGGTATCGGTCCTATCGGGGTAAAAGCACACTTGGCACCTTACCTCCCCACCCACCCCCTTATCCCCACCGGCGGTTCCTCCCCCGTCAGCGCCGTATCGGGCGCACCATGGGGATCAGCTTCCATCGCCTCGATCTCATGGGCATACATCAAGATGCTCGGTGGAGAGGGTTTGACCCAAGTCTCAAAGATGGCTTTGTTGAACGCAAACTATATTGCCGAGAGGTTGAAGCCATACTACAATATCCGATTTACCAACAAGAATGGACGAGTCGCTCACGAGCTCTTGATCGATTTGGCAGAGTTTGAAAAGAGTGCAGGATTGAAGGTATCGGACTTTAGCAAGAGGTTACAAGATTACTCTTTCCATCCTCCTACCGCTCAATGGCCTATCTCTACGTACGTCCCTCCTTGTCACCATACCAGACAAAGCTGACTTCTAGGTGTTGGTTGATTGAACCCACAGAGTCTGAACCCAAACACGAGATTGACCGATTTATCGATGCCCTCATCTCGATCCGAAGTGAAGTTGACGAAATCGTCGCTGGCTCCCAGAGCAAGGACAACAACGTCTTCAAGAATGCCCCCCACCCTCTATCGGTCCTGACAGCGGACGAATGGGATAAACCCTACTCGCGTCAGAAAGCGGTTTTCCCCGTCTCCACACTCAAGCGATCCAAGTTCTGGCCAACCGTGGGTCGAGTTGATGATGGTATGTCCTTCATTCCCCCAACATCATTACATGGAGAGTCACTGATTAGCAGCCGCCGGGGATCTAAATTTAATCTGCGAGTGTGGAACCGTTGATGATTATGCTTAAATCCCTTTCTCCTCTTTCACGATCGATAACGATTCCAAGCGGCTCAACCTGCATTTCTTGTTTGCTTCTCATAGACTCATTTCATAAACTTCATCATTAGTATCATCAGTTGTTCAACATACATATTCATTGTTTATCTCATTTTCTCGGTTGCGAATGCATATAGTTAAAAGGCTTGAGGGGAGGTTGAGCTGAAATTGGCATGGTAGGTATTGATTTGCATCGTTCTACCGCACGCTACTTCTGCCTAACCATTATCTCATGATCAACCGATGGTAACTGATCATCAGCACAACTCATTGTCTTAGAAGGACGACCACATACCATCTAGCAACCTCCAGCCTTCTGGCAAGCCTTGACGCCCTCCCTGAATCCATGTTCCCATTCCCAAGTTCCCTCGGGTACTTTCTTCTCGGCAGCCCTCTGCTTGGCCCAATGATCCAAATCATCAGGGATCTGGTTGTTGGATTCGAGAACTGCAATGGCGTCGTGCCATCCGGTTTCGAATCCGGGGAAAAAGGTGCCGTCTCGGACTTCATAGTTGTTCTGAGACCAGTACTCGTTGTGCTTTTCTGGTCGTTAGGATTTTGTCTCGTATGGTACGGGACAGTGGGCGAGGGATGGTGAAGTTGGTGAGATGGCGACATCGATGAACTTGGCAGATGATGGGAGGGGTACGATGGTGATTGGATTGGAGTGGGGACGAGGGAAAGGAAAGGAAGGACGTACTCTGAGCTTCATCTCGGTACTGGTTCAAAGCATTCTGATCAGGTTTGTTGAATCCCATATCGATAGTTTGTTTGTGTTGTTCTGGAGAGTAAGCTCGGTCAATAGGTAATCGAAACACTTACTAGTATATGATATGAAAGAAGATGAATGAGAGAAAGGAAAGAAGGGATGGTCAATGCATTATATATGTTGAATAGGGGGCGATGTCAGGGTTAGTACTGTAATGCGTGTGAATGACGCATTCAAGGAAAGGACAGTGATCAAAGGTACGAGAGCGGGGATTGCATGTACGTGTTTGTGTGTGTGTGTATTGAACTAACCGCGAGTAGCGTAGCGCTTTGACAGCCCTACGCTGAAGACTTCGAGGCAGTCGGTGAGTATGGCTTAATCCAAGACGCGATATGAACAGCAGCTTGTCAAAGCCTGTGATGATGATGAAGAAGATAGAGCAAGAAGAGAGACGCCATTAGCAGACCAGGCGTGACAGGTCCAGGGTGTCGCTCGGCCCGACTAAGAGTAATGGCGGTGAACCGGTCAGAAGCGTGAAAGCATATACATACATCAACCTTATTAAGATAGCCCAATCCAATCCAATTAATTTCCCTAAACCACGTACATTGCCATTCAACGTTTCAAATCGCCTAATTCGAAGGTTCTTAGCTTCTTCGATGGCGCATGAGGTAACGGCCTCGTGTAATCCGGTCCTTCTCTAGGTGGAAAGGATGGTCGAGGTCGTTTTTTTGACTTGGTAGGGTCGAGGACAGGTTTCGTTTCCTTCCTGCCGGCACGAGGGATCGGGTCACTGCTCGGTCCCTCATCTTTCGGGATGGTCAAAATAGCTTCCGTTTCTGCCATTGATGTTGTTCGTTCTGAGCCGAGAGCAGCAGGGATTTTGGGAGTGATTGATCGAGTGACGCTGATCCTACTACTAGGCTGTGGCCTCTTCGTGAAGATGAGACGCCGAGTCTTGGCTAGTTGATTGGGTGATAGTGATCTCGAATCTCGTGTTTCGGGTTTGATCTCGTCCTTGATCTGTATCTTCGGTGGTGTGGGTCCGGTATCGCCACCGAGTGTCTTTTCGACCTTTTGAATGTATCCGATCACTCGGGACGTATATGCTAAAGCTTGTTTTGCTAATACCGCTTCATCCTCCCTTTTCGATTGAAGGAGTCTAGCTTGTTTTTCCGAGATACTGAAAGTCAGTTCTAGACTACTTTCCGATACTCTCACGTACGTAGAAGATTCACTGGCTACTGTATACCATTCTCGAGATACCCTCCCTGCTTCTTCGTATTCCTGTGCGATGTGATCAGGCATGGCGCGTATGAACAGTTTTGAAGATTTGTATGGCTTTCTCGAGGACGATGGTCCATCCTTGATTTGAGGCGCAGGGAAATAGCATTCAATGAGGTATAGAATCTTGACGGATACCTTCTTGCCAGGGGATAATACTGCGGCGATATGCTAAACAATCAGCTGGAACATTGAGGACTGAAGCCTCGCGACTCACATTAAGCCGTAAATCCACAGAAATCTGCCATAATCTCCTACTAGCCCTCTCCGCCTCCGCCGCGTATGTCCTAAGCCTCATCCCAGCCTTCTCACTCAGTTCAGCATATTCGCTATCGGGAGCATTGTGTGCGTCGGATTGATGTACACGGGTGATTTCTTGCTGTAGCTTATCCGCCAGTAGGGCTATGTGCGCGAGGAGCTCCAAAGCTCGAGGGAGTGATTGTAAGTGGACTGATGGTGAAAGATGTGCTTCTATAGCTTCGCGGACCAGCTCGAGCGAAGGTGATTGGTCCACCATGGTCTTGATATCGTCAGATTAAGCTTGAAGTCAATACATGAGCACGGTTGACGGTTGACGCGACTTTTGACGCGTATTGGAGGCCCACAACCGATGACCGCATAGCCGTTCCATGGCCGACGGTCATCTGGGGGGTACCAAGACCCAGATCCTCATTCTCTCTCTACCATCTCTTAACTTTGAACAAGATGAAGTATGTCAATCTAGGTAAATCAGGTCTCAAGGTCTCTCAGATCATCCTAGGGTGTATGTCATACGGTGTCAAGCGTCCTGCCGACAAATGGACCTGGGTTCTTGAGGAGGAGGAAGCTATGAAGCACCTCAAGGTAAGCTTCAATCTCAACCATTCATGGTATCGACGCTGACAATATAGCATGCCTACGATGCTGGAATCAATGTAAGCTCCTCTCGACATAATCGTCTTACAAGGAAGAGCTAATGCTCAGACCTTCGATACAGCCGATACCTACTCTCAAGGCCACTCCGAAAGGATCCTCGGTAAATTCATCAAGAAATACGATATCCCAAGAGAGAGTGTGGTGATCATGACCAAGACATTCTTCGAATGGGGAGATGCAAAAGCACACGGTCCTGCTGGATTCGTCAACAATGCTCGACTGAGTCGAAAGGTGGGTATTTCACTCCGACTTTGGAGATGAGCTGATGTGAAAGAGGATCTTTGCTGCCGTCAAGGACAGCTGTGAGAGGCTACAGACTGATTATGTCGATGTTTTCCAGGTACGTCCAGTCCCGACTGATCTCCCGTCAAGACGCTGATGCCTAGTGCCACCGATTCGACAATGATACACCTGTTCGTGAATGCTGCTTGAAACTCGGACAAGCGCTGACGTGTAGATTGAAGAAACTATGCAAGCCCTTCACGACATCGTCAAAGATGGCCATGCGAGGTATATCGGCATGTCATCATGTTGGGCCTGGCAATTCCAGCTCATGCAGCGTGAGTCCCGTACAATCGTTATGTGATAGTGCTGATTCATAGAATACGCCATTCAGAACCGATTGACTCCGTTCATTTCGATGCAGAACTTCCACAATGCCATGTACAGGGAGGTACGTCACTTTCTCTTGGTCATAGAAAAGGCTAATGTGGTAGGAAGAACGAGAGATGATGCCCACACTCCAGCATTTCGGCGTGGGATGTATCCCCTGGTCACCCCTAGCAGGTGGCCGTAAGTCGACTACTTCGAAGTTGAGAACCAAGCTAACATCCAGACTTGGCTAGACCACACAGCAAAGATGCCGGTACCGAGCGATCTCAATCTGGCGGTCTACCCGTTTCTGAATCCGCCAAAGCCGTTATTAGCAAGGTGGAGACTATCGCCAAGAAGAGGAACATCAGTATGGCACAGGTAGCTCTCGCTTGGAGCTTGAGTAAACCATACATCACCGCTCCTATCGTTGGGACTACCAGTTTGGATAAATTGGACGATTTGATAAAGGGATGTGAAGTTGAGTTGACTGCCGAGGAGATCAAGGAGATCGATGAAGAGTACAAGACACAGTCTGTCATTGGACACAATTAGAGAGAGAAGATGCAAAACCGAGAAGATGGATAGACATTCCTTAGTCCTGTAGCGGCATCATACATCAATTGAAAGGGATTGTTTTCTCGTTCGACGATAGAACAGCTGATCAGGATGGATGACAGTCTATAGCATGCTGAGAAGTCTGACCACTTGTACTTGAACGGGGGTTAGAAGAGTGAGAGAGCTTTGTCGAAGTGCAGGACGGTGTTTACGGCGCCGGAGCTCCAGCCTGACGCCAGATCGGAATGTTCACGCCGGGCTCCGAGTGTGCCCTGTTTTCCTACGAAACTATTCTTGCAATCGTCACTATGCCTGATAAAGCGTACAGACCGCCAACGTACGAGTCTCAGCGTAGAATGGAGAGGCCTATTAACCTAAATCTGCGGTAGAAGTGGTTATCAAACTAATTAACAATGTTGGGCATACACACACGGGAGCGGGGCGCGTCGACCTCGACTGAAACATGAAGCTTAACCTACAGACAATTTCCCAAACTCCCCTTCCTTCCACTCACATTTGACTAGATAAATGGCTCAAGCCGGAGACTCGTCCACGCTGCTCATTCCAGATGCCAACAATCACGCCCGCACGCCGGCCAGGACCCTACCTGAATGGGCAAACGGTCTTGAAAGTGCCGACGCGCCTGAAGCCTGAAGGAGCCGAGAGTGTCGAGCACGATAGAGGAGCCCGACAACAAGAGGAAATGAGCTGGGAGCTACGCACCGACACAGTTGGTCCAGCGCGAGAGTACGAAGAGGTGAGCACTTCTTTCGTTCAAGCTGACTCGTAGCCGTCACTTGGAGAATTGCAAGCTTCACACGCACGTCAACTGACGCATTACAAGAACCTCCTGATACGCGCTCAGAGCGCTTCATCTTCTTCGCTACATGATGCTCTAACTAGACTACATGACTTAGAAGGGAAATACGCGAGGCTAGAAGCGGAATATGCTAGGCGTCGGGAAGGGGATCTTGCTAGGGAGAGGGATAGTCAGCTTGCCGGACACTTGGGCAGAGGCAGTCTGGCAGAGGCGGTCAAGAGTCTGAGCAAGTCGGAGAGGGTACGGATCCTAGGTATAACGGCTGAAGGTACGCTTCCCTTTCCGATACGGCACTGCAGCTGATGTCAGCTTGTGATCCATCTGACATCGACGCACAGATAGCCGCACTGGAGAAGTACAAGCGGACTCGATTTGACATTCTAGGAAGACTGGGTCCGAAGCTGGCGGTAGTCGTCATGGGGAATCTCGATGTTAACGACATACTGAATCTACGCCTGGTACGTCCAGTGAAGTAGCTTAGCTCATATCAGGTTTCGCGCAGACACCTCGCTCTGGGTCGAGAGAACGAGCTATGGAAACGTCTATGCCAGCAGCGTAATCCAGCCAGCAGTCAGTATGCTCATCCAGGCGTGTCAATCCCGCTGCAAGAGGGTCACTGGGAGATGGAATACCGTCGACTGGTCAGGCGTGATAGGAATTGGCGACTCGGACTGGTAAGTCTCTACATCCCGCCTCTCACAATTCAGCTAATATTCACAGGCACAAGCAGTCACAGTTTACCCAGGCCACAAGGACCATGTGACCTCACTCAAGATGACTGGAACGAATCTAATAAGCGGGTCCACCGACGGAAGGTAAGTGACAGACACAAGCTAGAGCCGACTTCAGTATCAGGATCTGGGATGTACCCCTCCAGTCCCCTTCGGTGTCCCTGAAGCCGTCTGCTATTCTATCCACAGGCTCGGTCTCGTGTCTCGACTACCTGTCCTCGAAAGCTATCCTCGCTGCTGGATTTAGCGATGTCGGTCGAGTGCAGTTATGGCGCAAGGTCAAAGGCAGCTGGCAATCTGGGCTCGCTCTTGCAGGTCATTCTCATGGTATCAGAACTATCACGTGAGTCCTCCTCTCTCACTAGTAGCCTGAGGCTGATGACAGGATGAATGACAAGTATCTCGTTTCAGCGGGAGTCGATAAGGTCCTGGTAGTCTGGGATGTCGAGACCGGAGAAAAGATCGCCCGATTCGGTCAACAACCGAATACCTCAGGTGGACTTCACCTTGTTCAGGACAAGCTTATCGCTATCACGATCGATGAGGTAGTCCGGGCGTATGATATTGGGCTAGGGGAAATGATCAGGCAATTCAAGATCAGTGATCTGTACAAACAGTTGGACTGGGATGCAGAGGACCGGAAGGCGGTACAAGATGTCGGTGGGGGGTCAGGAGGAAGTGGGATGGTCCAGTGGGCATCTGGAAGTGGGTTGACCGTGACTGTCAGTCTCAATTGCCCTGAATTGCCATGGTCCAAGCTGATGTCCCAGTGCGCGACAAAGACCCTCATGGTCACCATGAAATGGAATGATGTATCGGCCGACGACGTACCTCCTACAAAGCCAGCTCCAAGGAGGTCTGCGCCATCAACGCTAGGAACTCCCCGTATCCTGCGATCGGCCACGACGCCAATACCTTCGCCTATCACACCTCAGCGGCAACGGATGATGTCGATGAAGGCATCATCCATCACTCCAAGTCCACCGACGGCCGGCGCCCCGTCCTCACAAAGTCCTCGAAGTAGACCTATCGCTGCCAGCCCAGCAATCACGAAGTCCATAAAGACTAGCTCGCCGAGCGTATCATCCCGCATGACCTCCTCGATCGGAACGACGGCTGCGACCTCCGTACAGAGCGTGAAGCCCATCTCTGCCCTACCAGAGAAGACCGTGCCGAGATTGGTGCCGGATTTATTTCGAGTCCCGCGGATCGTTGAGGTCAGACGAACGCCAGAAGTAGAAAGAGGAGTCTTCGACCCAAATTCGGGCCGGGTCGTAACCAGTACCCGATTTGCAGCTCGAGCGGGGTCCGAGAAGAAGATCTACATTTCAACTGGGATGACGATGAATGAATTTGGAGGTGCTTGGACCGAGAATACAGCTTCACTTGGGCTGGATACGGCGGCAAAGAGACCGACATGTTTGGCAGTGGATGACCACAAGGTCGTTGTGAGTCCCATATACCTAAACTACCATGCTGACGGTCAGTATGGGTGTTCAGACGGATGCATCGTTATCGCTACTTTCTGTTGACATCATAGCCTATGAAGCGATCGCCGTCCTAGAACCAATTGCAAATGAGCGTCGGCCGTGTAAGCCTGATCCTCTTGAGACCGGATTGCTGTGCTTTCTCCAAAGTCTGTCTTCCAGCTCCACCAATTGAAAGGACCGCTCCTTTGAATTTCGGACTCACAGTCGTGAAAGGAGGACCGATGGACCGACTACTTAAGCAGTTTCATTCTGCCAGTGGCGAGTCGAGAGTTACTTTCATCATTCTCATCGTTCTTCACGCATGTCAACACCCAGCAGGTCAAATGGCAACGCAGCCACCACCAATCCCACGGTCGTCGGTCGTTCAGGTCTGTCTTACGATAGGAGTGCCGTCGAACACATGTCATGGCTTGAAAGGGCTACGAGAGGCGATCAAGAGGGATTGGATATGATTGTGAGTTCTTGCGAGCGCTGACTGCTGAGACAGGCTGATTGATATGTAGCGCGAGTCGATTGAGACACACCTCACGAATATCGGGACAGAAGCAGAGTCATTTCGCCCAGACTCGAGGTCATCGAATTTATGGGGTGCCGGTGCTCTTGATCTTTTCCTTGCTCCGCCGCAATTTGACGATGTAGCGTCTCGCATCGAAAATGCGACCGGTTTGGAGCCTCCGGATGAGCGAGCATCTATTGTCAATATGGCACAGCTTTATATCAGGGGCGCAGCATTGCGTACGCGTCTCAATGACTTAGGTCATGGAGGATACCATGGAGGCGGGGCCGCAGGATCTGGCAATCGGCAAGGAGGCAATCAGGACGCCGGTACCGTGGACGGAGATGGAGTCTCCTACACCAATACCGGAGCCGGAGCCGAATCCAGCTCAACCATGCTCACCGAGACACATGTGGATCCCGATCCGATGACAGAGGCCTGGAATTTGATTGGACAAGCCACGCGGCCGGGTCCAGAAGCCACCGAAATCCTCCATGTGAGCCGTTGATGGACCTCGATCGATCTGTTATGCTAATGACCCCACAGACCAACGCATTACGAAGGTCTATAGCCTTTCCCAGGAGGCGCCTAGAGTCAACCAGAATGCAGGGCGGCCTTGATCGTGATGGTATCGGCAGGGGGAACCAGGAGACTCCGTACCAGGATGAAAGGCCCCAGGGTGCGTGGAAACTACTTTGAGTAGATGCGTAGTGGTACATGTATCGTCGTTCTTTCCTCCTTGTTATGGCACGACGCCTTGCCGCATCCAAGCCCGGCGCGATTTGAACAATTGCTTGTACATCCGTTTGAGCCTACTCACAGCTCCAATACAAAGAAGTACCAATCCTCCAAGCCTCGGCCTGGCGAATGAGAATTAGAGGACGATCACAGGACGAGACTCGACTGAACTTCTCTGTAGGCCGGCGAGCCAACCCTCGACCAAGCATCATTCCCACCATTTCTCAACAATGTCAACGAACAGCAGACCGTCGACGTCAGCACAGCCACGCCGCGTGCTGAAATGATTGGTGCCTCGGGCTATTAGTACAATCCTCGGTTCACGTTCGACGCATGGACAGCGAGGGTGAGACATGGCGCTAAACAAGTCATGACCACAATTGTGAGCGCTGACAAGGGAAGTACTGCGGGAGAAAGCTGATTGGTATCTAGGATCGGCGTATTCCCCTCTCCTCCCTCGCCAAGGTCATATCTATAGGGCATAGGATCTATCGACGGTTTCTTTGCTGGATTGGAGCTTGAGGCGGAGAGGGTTCTCATCGAAGGGGCAACTGGGCAGGAATCCGAAGCGGAGCAAAACGTGGTTGTTACACAGGTACAGAATCGGATCAGGGCTTTGAACGATGTCCAAACATTGCTTGATGACCATGGCGATGGGGAACATGATAGAGGACACAGTGATGGAAGCAGGGACCTTGGCGCGAGCAGGGAAGTCGATGGAGATCGACAGGAGGTACATTAAAACATCAAGGGTGATAGTGATAATAATTTTGAGAACAAGGATCCAGATAATCGAATGCTAGACGCTCTGAATTGGAAGGACTTGACCGGGAGGGAGTGCGTGACGGCGCGATCATCTAGTCGATATAACAGAGTCTGCTCGAGTGTGTATGTGTATAGCTCTAATATACGACGTGACTTCAATTCGGCGTTGTGTCCGCGTCGACCGCCAGGCCCCAGAACGTGTAAGAAGTCTCGCCAAGGCTTACTACTGCAGTGATTGGCTTCTAAAGGAGGTTCAGCACACCCTAAACTGCGGTGGACAAAGGAGGGCGTGTGTGACTAGAATCAATCAACGCTTGGCATCGAGAACCTACATAGCATTGTATTAGTATAAAGCAAGGTATCTCGCTCCAGCATCCTCTTCTTTCCAACACCTTTCAACTTCGAACCAAATTCTCAAATCGAATAAACAACATGGGATTCATCGCTCCAGACCAATCTGCTCTTGAGCAACTTCGAGACCAGGCTCTCTGTAAGTACCCTTCACTACACCCATCTATCATATCCGCTAACGTCCAGCCAACCACAATGACTTCTGGTCCCAGAACGGCCATCAACCCGAAGATGGAACCTTCTTCCCCGGTTTCGAAGCGGGCTGGCACGCTGCCATTGAGAAGCTCCAGAATGGCGAAGAACTCCCTGGAGATCTGGAGCAATGGGCTAAGGATAGTGGAAGTCATCATTGGGAGTTTGAGCATGGGTTTAGGCAGGGTGCGGAGGCTGCCAGGGGCGCTGGACATCATGAGGAGGATCAGCAGGATCAGCAGGAAGAGGAACATCATGATGAGGAGTAGTAAGTAATTGACTTCAGGTGCAGGGTATTCATCTGACATCCAGGTTAACTCGATCTGACCTGGCTTTGTGCAAGAGTATTGTAGTTTGAAGTAGAGACGTTTGATGCAGAAAGTACGCGTCGACGCGACGCGCCCCGGCGTCTGGGAATTTCAATTTCAGATGCCATCACTACCGTTTTCAAATTCAAACTAAATGTCCACGTTCGACGATTCATGTGCTTGATGCTGTACACTATCAATGCTCGCAAGAAGCCCCTTCCTGCGCCTAATACCATTCTTACCATTGATCAACACCCCTCGAGCAAGTCTACACTCTACATTACATCAAGCTCGGCAATACAGCATGACTCGCGATTTCGATCACTATAAACCCCACTTGTTATCCGTCGTACCTGGTGCCGAGACCGGTCCTGATGGTCCATACGAGGAAGCGGATTGGACTGCAAACTTGGATCTTTCGGGGGCTACTACATTCTCCCAAGGCGTTTGGGGAGAGAGGAAGTTACGTGTGCTAGTGCTATACGGCAGTCTCCGTGAAAGGTGCGCCAATGACATCGATGTGGATGAAAGCTAATGACTAGGTCATACTCCAAGCTGATGGCATTGGAAGCTGCCCGACTGCTTGACAAGATGGGCTGCGATGTACGAGTCTACGATCCTCAAGGTCTACCAGTCAAAGATGAGATCTCGGTAAACCACGAAAAAGTAGCAGAATTGAGAGGATTGAGCGAATGGAGTGAGGCCCAGTTCTGGTGTAGTCCGGAACAACACGGGACTATTACTGCTGTTATGAAGAATCAGAGTAAGTCCTCTTCGTAAAGGAAATGAAGGCTGATGGATAGTCGACTGGATACCGCTGTCTATTGGGTCAGTCAGGCCAACACAGGGCAAAGTCCTTGGTTTCGCCCAGGTCAGCCACCATCGTGATCCTGATATCCCAGAGCTCATGTTCAGGTCAACGGAGGCAGTCAGTCTTTCAACACGGTCAATCAGCTTCGACAGCTAGGTCGATGGATGAGGATGTTCACGATACCCAATCAGGTACGTCTCCACTCTTGTTATACGCTGTGCTGATCTCTAGTCATCGCTCCCTATGGCCTGGAAAGCCTTCACCCCAGCAGGCCGGTTGATGCCATCTTCAAACCGGGATCGTCTAGTAGACGTCTGCGAAGAGCTGGTCAAGGTCTCGGCAATTGTCCTGCCCCATTTCGATCTCCTAGCGGATAGGTTCAGCGAACGGACAGAAAAGCTGGAAAAGGGCAGACTACTGACTCAAGCCGAGAAAGAGAAGGAAAAGGATGCGAAGGTTTCAAAATGACATAGCACTAGTTGTATGCTTACAAAATAGATATGATAGATATTGTACAATTGATATGGATACTTATGCTCTTGATTGACCGGCGAAATGCTTGAGAAGTTTCTCGGTCGCTGCGCTGAGACCTTCTGCAGGTAGAAGTAGTTCTCGGGGTTGTAGATGAGTCAGACGTGTTTCCAGCTCAGATCGGACTGCCGAGTCTATCATCAGCTCCGAATATCAAGCGGGGACTTACCGTCAAATTCGTCCCAGATGACCTCTCCAGTCTCCGGGATGACGCTGACAATCGCGATCCTCGCCCGCTCATCATTCACTTGCCCTCCAAGAGGTCTCTCGGCGATAGACATGATCGCATTTGTTGGAGGAGAGGCCGTTCCCGGCAAGATCGGATCATCGGTAAGTGTTGACGAAGCGCCCAGCGAGGAATCATTGACGTATCTGAATCGTCAGCAATGTCTCCAACATTCAACTTACGTTGCAGCAGTATACAGCTGAGTGAGTTTTCGGGTAAAAGGAGCATTTCGATTCTCGCCAATCTTCTTTAGTGCTGCCGTTTCGGTCTGCGTGACGACACCGACCTTGTGTCCCAGGGAAATGAGTTTCTTGACGTGGATGAGGAGTCGATGAGTTGGTATTGATGCGGTGTAGAAGTTTCGTGCCGGGAATCTGAAGGTCAGAGTGGTCCTGATTGATGATTTGCAACTTACGCTGCTATCCCCAGCTCACGAGAAGCGATCTATCATCAGTACAGAGTATCCACATATGCGGAATTGAGCTCACCTTGGCGTCTTCTCCGTGAAACTTGAACTTGTACCCGACTGAGCCGTCAGCCCCGCTCAATGGGAGGTTGTAAGCAGAACGTACCCTCCATCATCAACAGTACATCCGGGTTCTGTGCCTTATGCTCCAGATATTGCTTCTCCAGAGGCGTATAAGTCTGACCACTCGGTCCGACCTCTTCAACCTTCTTCTTCCTGGCCGGAGCCTTCCCCTTTCCTTTCCCTTTGACCTCTTTGGCACCATACTTGGCTGCCAGACTCTCGCCCAACTTATCTGCGGTCTTTTGACGCTCTTCCTCGGAATCCCCTCCGTCATCCACTGGTGGTGTCACGATTTCCTCCTCTTCATCTTCGATTCCAAGTTGACGTTTGGCTTCCAATGCAGCTGCCTCGTCCAAGGCTAGAGATCGACGACGAGGTATCAACGTTCCGCCAACGACTTTACGATGCCATTCTTCATGTTTGGCTTGTTGAGCGGCAGTGCGGGCTTGACTTGCACGAGGTTCACTTTCCGATGTATATGTGAAGGTATCGAATGCTGAGCCGGCCTGACTGCGCGATGCTCCTTCTGGACGTGGGAGACGATAGTTTTGGAGAGGAGTTGGCGCGTTGGATGGTTCTCGAGATGCCGAGGGTTTGCGTGAGGGTCCGGCCGAGGGCAAAGGCTTGGCTGAGCCAAAGTAAGAAGACGTCTTTGGCTTCTTTGCCGGAGGTGGTGAACCCGTTACGTCGATAGGCTCATCATCATCAAACACCTCAATTGCCTGAGTGGTAGCGGCGCCGCTAGCTCTTGGGGACGGTCGAGGCGGTGATTTGCGCTTGAAGAAGCTTGAGATGGATTTCCTATCATCAGCCGAAGCTCAACAATATGCCTCACTGTGTACTGGGCTCTGCCTTTACTGGCGACATCGCCTTGTATGTATTGCGATGCTCATGGTCATTCAAACGACGCCAAAGTGGAGGTGAGTTAATTAATGGATAGGCGTGCTGTGCCGAACTCGCTGCGCAAAGCGCAAGCCTATCGTTAGGCACGATCAGGCACGCTGTGTAAGTGACGTCGTTGTACTCAAGTGGACCCAGGGAAACTTGGCAGGGGGATGGAAGGCGTTTTACCGACAAAGTCTTCTTTATAACATAACCTCGTCTCATTATCAATCCTTCACGCTTCATTCAATCACTTAATCACCTATCACAATCCACAACACAAATCAGCAACAATGGCTTTCAGTGAGTTGCACTTGGCATACACTTCCATCCGAGATACGGGGGGGTGGCAAAGCAGGAGAGCGGTCAAAGGGTTAACCACTCCAAATCTTGAGAGGCAAATATGCTTATCTCGCCCTTATCGACTCCCACAAACTTTGCCTAAGTACATAAACTGACTTCTACAGCCTGTTCCGATATCTTCAAGATCATCTTGGCCATCATCCTACCCGTATGTCTCCCCAATCTGGCATGAAGACATGCACTGACCTCTCAGCCTCTCGGTGTCTTCTTTGAGCGAGGTTGTGGTGCCGATCTATTGAGTGAGTCATTCCCATCCTAGGTCGGGGGCGGGGCATGAGTACCACCCGCTCCTCCGGGCTAGTGTATCTTCCTAGAGGATTCAAGCTAATCATCCAGTCAACATCCTTCTTACCAGTACGTCGCCTCTCGAAGTCCTTCACCCCCTTCTCCATGCTGCAATTCTCCTTCCCCATCCCTCTCCTCCTGATCCCTTCCTCCCGCCGCGGACATCCCGCAACAAGACAGTATCGGAGATGACCGACGAAACACCTTCAACCAGTCATCTCTCCCAACTTTCATCCAATTTCTTCGTTCCTTACTTTCTCCGAGTCCCAAGAGAGCCACGCTGATTTCCCAGTCCTCGGTTTCATCCCCGGTATCATTCACGCACTCTACATCATCCTGAAGTATTAGGGGTCGTGCGGACGTCCTGGGGGCACTTAGAGAGCAAGGAGAAGTCTTAGGGAGGCGGATATATGAAATTTAGGATGTAAAGTATGAATTCATAATTTGTGCCACTTTCACCCGACTCGGTCGTACGCCTGCTGGATGATTGCTGGATTTAAGTCGCTCAACGATGTATTTGACAGTTCAGAGAGGCTCTGGTCCACTCGCTGACGATACCTAACCTTTGACGTCGCCCAAGAATTTATCTATACCTTGGACCCCCCTATCGCAATGTTCTCCACTTGGCAATCGAGCACAATACCTGTGCTGCCTCCCGTCTTTATAGGCAGCCCCAGTCAGAGTTGACCGCCTGAAGCAGGTAATCTGGAGGGCAGAGAGCCCCAGATCGTCCCAATCAAAAGTAAGTGGTCAATCAACCCTTGCTGTACGTCTGCTGATATCCAGGGAAAATGAACCCGGTATTCGGCAGTGTCAAACCACACCTCGCAAACGTACCGATTCCCAAGGACATACAGGCATTTCGACCAGCCACACTGTCTTGGGCTACGCGTGGAGAGCCAACAAGTACGACGGGATGCTCAAGGACGCCTGTCAGCTTAGTGGCTACTCCGTCGCTTTCGCCTCGCACATCTACTCATTCTCGTAGCGCGACTCATCTTATCGCACGTCCCAACCTTGCTGACGTGCCAATATCGCTGGAGACCGGGAAGGCGATGGAGATATGAATGGTGGGTGAGTTGATTGTAACGACAAGAAAGCGAGACGGTGGTGGGTTCTCCCGTACAGATTGGACAATGTTTGACCTTAAGTATGACATCAGCTTTTCTTGATAGGTATGGCAGAAAGATCTGTCAATGACAGAGATGTTCATAGATATCACTTTCAGCTGGCTAAGATCCCAGATGCAAGCGTCGTAAACTTCAAATGATAGTAGCAATGCCCACCCCAGATAGTCGGTGAAATCGCCCAATTGGGAAATTTAATATCTCGAGCAGCATGGAAGCAAATGCGCGCGGTGGAGGCGGCTATCTGTTCAGCTAGAGTTCAGTCTGTTCTATATACTTTGGGCCTTCTTGTGCCCTGCTACCCATGACAGCCCTCTCGCTGCTGGTCTGATTGACCATATATACCACAATATGGTACACCGTAAGCTCCCTCGCCCCTCGCTCAACCTCAGCTAACCAGCAGCACCCCCTAGCTCGGCACGCCCGGTCACTTCACGAACTCGGTCATCCACCGTAGTTGGCATGGGCCCCTCTTCATTCCTCTCCAGTCAAGGTGGTCCACCGAATATAGACCTATCATCATCTACTATGCGAGTCGTCACCGACCCCAAGATGTCTGCAGCTGCAGCTGCTCTAAATAGTATTTCCAAAGGCGAGAATTGGCGGCTCAAGCAAGAGGACAAGGGTGAGGGAAAGGGGAAAGTTGGAGGCAGAGCTAGGGGAGAGTCGCACCCCGACCCACTACTACCTGAACTCGTGCCGGTGCCTTCCGCCCCCGAAGTCCGACCACCGTCTGTGAAGGATGCTAGTATATCCACACCCACCGGACTTGAAACCGAGCAAAAGGCTCATCTTGAACTCTACACCTACACGCCTGTCGATGACAAGATTCTCCAACCTCAACCACCTCCGTTACCTCGTCACAACTCGATCAGCCAGTCCGTCACTTCCTTGGTCAGATTCAACTATAAATCCCTACCGTGGCGTATACGGAATGGGGATTACTTGGAGTTGAGGCGGACAGATGCGGAAGCTGCAAAACAGACTCTCAAGACTAGTAAAGGCGGCGAGAGTGATCGAGCCAAGATTGGTGGCGAGGCTCTAAAAGGTGTATCGAGGCGGTACGAGAGGGATGGGTATATATTCCGGGTTGGGGCAGACTCCCTTGACGTGGGAATGGGACACATTCAAGTGCCCGAGTCTGTCGCTACCGCCTTTCGATTCCAACATCGTATGGAAGTTGATATCTACATTGTGCGTCTCAATCAAGGCTTGGCTGATGACAGATCCCCGAAGAGCTCAAACATACATGTGAAATCGATTATATCGAACTTCGATTCTCACAATACCTAGGTCGAGCAGACATGTGGCGTCTCGGAATGTCTCTTGAGAACTCGACAATCCACGTTGGAGAAAAGGTGCAGCTTGCAGGAGGCGTTATCAAAGCGGATGTCCAGGGATTATGGAGGGGTAGCAGCGCCCTGCATCGGCATGCTAGTGGGATCGTCACTGCCAAGACGAAAACGATCTACCGGAGCAAGAGTGCTCAATTTTACATCTTTATTCAGCTATGTCAAGAGACATGGGAGTTCGATGAAGATGGTGAGAGGTACTCGGAAAAGATTGTCCATGGTGTGTCTCCAGTATCCCAGTGACCGAGAAACTGATGGACAGGATTCCTTCCTGAGCTATTCGCAAAATGGGCCAAAAAGTCGACATCACATCTAGTCACCATCATCCTCTTTTCCCGGATACACTACTCGGATGAAGAAGTCGGATACATGCGCCAAATCGGTATTGCCGACAACCTAATCAAAGATCACTCGGGTAAATGGTGCAAGGACTTCTACAAGGTCGCTATTGATTTCGAACGCAAGTCCGATTGGAGCGGATCACTTGGGCAAATCAAGAAGTACTTGGAGAGAAGCGAAAAGGAGATCTTGCTTGAATATCACCTGGGTCAGCTGAAGGGCAAAGATCACGAGGGCGATGAGAAGCGGATCCTCGGAAAGTGGTCATTCGTATGTCCTCTCATCAGTCATAATGAAGTACGCTAATTCCAGGCATACGAGGGGAACGTACTAGAAGCAGTCAACCTCGCTTTGAACCCCTTTGACGAACACTACGTCGATCGAGATCTCTCTCGAACGGGTCTAGCCATGTGTGTAATCACCCCCGGAACAGGCCATTTCGCAGTCGACAAAAACCTCTTACGCCTGACAACCGAACGTATGATCGATCACGGTATCGCCCTCGACCTGGTATGTTTGACGAAAATGCCACTACACAGTGTCCCCTTGTTCAGTTATGTCGCTCAGAAACCCAAGGGAATAGTGGTGAGCGAGACGAGTGAGGGGACTAGGACCAAGCCTGGGACACCGGATTTACTGTATTTCGACGCTCACATGTCCGCTGCCCTCGATACCGAGCTAGCCGATTGCTATTGTAAGCTGAGCACCAAGATGATTGGGTCAAAGCTAATGATAGCCATTCCAAAATGGGTTGCATGCTCATTCTACTCGAAAACGCACGACAAGCCGTTCCGCCCAGACCGATTTGTGCCCAGGTGTAAAATGTACGATATCCAGATGCTAGGAATTCTAGATCACAATCTCACTACCGTGACGGTACCGCTGCTCGACGTCGATGACCTTCCGGCACCAGCCAAAGACCAGACACTTGACGATCGAAAACGTATACGGAACGAATTTGACGCCAGGACATTCGGCTTTGTCCAACCTGAACCGGTCGATGATGATAAACCGGATTCTCCCGATGGCTCATCTCCGGGTAGTATGGTGGGGAGTCTAACCGTACCGAAATCGTACCAATCCGCTCGACTTGCCGCTAGGAGGATGCAAGAGAAGATTAAACCGAAGTCCGCCGAGCCAGGTGCCGATCCGATCTCGGCTGGCCTTGCGAATGCCCAGGCCGAGTCGCTGCCAAGGGGTCATGTCAATACGTCCGATAAGAACATGCGACAGATTACGATCACGGAACACGAGCCTCTGAATCTGCAGAGAAGATCGTTTAGATCACCTTCCCCAGTCCCTTCTTCATTGACCAGCACTCGATTCCTTTCCGAACATCCCCGACCCCTGATGGGCAGTATGGCGACAAACGCACCACTCACTCCACCCTTGTTACCGACCAATCCATCATCTCCCGCTAAGTCGTTGCTTACTGTCCGGAATGATACCGTTTCCGTCAATGAACCTGGTTCTGGTGTTTCAACGCCGCGCGCCACAATCACACCTATCGCGAGAAAGATCAAGCCAAAGAGCAGTAAGGCTTCTCTCGCCCGCATCGCGTCCAATTGGATGTTTAGCCTTTCCCGAGCTCAGCCATCTTTCGCTACCGCCGCAACCGAGACTGTTGGTCGAACTCATGTGTCCAACCCTATCCAGACGGATTCGAGTACTGGTGGATTATCCCATCAACTCCCCGAGTCCCCATCGAGATCAATCGCAAAATCTACTCCTCGAGCTGTACCCGGTGCACCTATTATCACACCATCCACGCCTTCTCCCGACCGGAACAGAGCTACCAAGCCACTCCCTGTGCCCAACATCAAAAGTACGAGGGGTCAGACGACAGATGACGATATGGCTAAATCGTATAAAAAGATGTCTAGATCCCACGGATCGTCAATAGACCATACAGTCATGATCAACAACCAAAGTCGTCATGTTCACGTTAATCCATGTAAACCGAAACTCAATACAGATGGCTTCGCCGGCGACGGGAGGAGATGGCAACATATCCGACCTACTCCCGCCAAAGACAATAAACAGCTCATCAAGTGGTCGAGTCTATGTGCACCAGCTTGTTTACCGCTTACTACCGATTACATGCCCACTTCTCAGGATATCATCAACTACTACGAGGCGAATTCATACGATATCGCTTGTTTCCCCGATCAAATCTCATTTTTGATAAGGAGTAATGTTGGACACCAGAATTTGCCATTGGCGGTCATGACGGAAATGGCTTCTCAGCGACTAGCTCGTGAGTCCATGTCTGCTCTGGTTGGTGGGTTGGCTGATGATAGAAAACTTCCAATTCATCGTTCTGCCGCACAAGACCAAGTTGAATGGGACCGAGGAACAGAGTGATCGAGATCGATACTCCCGTGGTCCAAAGGTACTGCTACCAGGCGAATCCATCACTCAAGGTCTGCGTATTGGAGGGGCATCCGAGGTCCTGAGTGATCAGAGTGGGGCCATCTACTTGTCCTGGTCGAATCATATCCATCGACTTGCGTTTGATGAGGGCAAGCAGTCGGTCACTGTTCAACGGTTCGTCAAGAAGACGAAACATAGTACCGATCCTGTTCCTTACAAATGCTTGGTCTGGCCTGCGCAGATGACCGATTATCAGCCAGCCAGCACTACTTTCCGTTATCCAGTAGGTCCTCTTTTCGATTGTCTACCATAGTTGATGGCAGAATACGGAGGCTAGACTCAACTTCAATTACCTCGATCGATTGGTCGCAGGTGAAGAATCGGAATTCAAGCCTTCATTGCGATACTGGCGAACACGATACTTGCTCGTCCCATCTGGAAAAGATCCTCTGGCAGTCCACGGTGTCGTGCCGAATGGCGAAAGGTTTGATCCATCCGAGATCCTCATGTCGGGTGCATCCAAAGTCATCGACGTTCTCAATCGTTATCGATGGGATACGAGTTCCGACGACAACAAACTTCTCATCCTGCCCACTACATTCGATCCGTCGGCCTGTATACTTGATGAGGGCTTGATGATCGAGCTAGATCGGATGAGGAATGGTAAAGAGGTCACTCGGCACGAAAAGACCTTGACGAACATGCCGTTGCCAGCTATTGGGGAGTTCATGTGTCAACCAAATAATGGACTGATTATTCGTGATCGATGGTGGCATTGTACGTCGGTCATTCTCACGTTGCCACATAAAGCTGATAATGTAGTTGCGATTTACGAAGATTCATTTACTGGAGAGATGTTTGTCAACTGGCTCGAAAAAACCTTTGCGGACGTAAAGAACCGAGAGGATGCCACTGACCAGGGACGAAGGTTGTTCCGCGAAGGCTTAATTGGTTAGTGATCACACTCAATCATCCCAAAACGTGACTAATCAGCAGAACATTGTGCTGGAACTCATGGGTTCTTCGATTACAACCACTTCTTCTACCGCCTTGCCCCTAAATTTGATACAAATCACAAGAAACGGAAACCAAAAACCTGGTTCGGGGGCGGTAAAGCCGCTTCTTCGCCTCGAGATTTATTGGAGAAACACGCTTTGATGTCGACTAGCCCAACCGCAACTGCTCCACTAGGAAAGCATGGTGGTTACAGTGATCTCCCCGCTAGCAATGCCTCGGGCAGCAGGAAAAAGATCAAGATGAGTCAAAGTGTCGTGATTGATTTGGATGCCAATAAAAAGAGCGATAGGGCCGAAGTGGCCATGTTGCATGCTGATATCGTTCATAATGCCCGTAACGCGTGAGTTACCTTTTTGACGGGGTAAAATTGAGCTGATGTTAGATTCCATTTCGAGCTCAACTGGCTCGGTGTCACCGCTAGTCTATTGGATGACCTCAAGTCAAAGATATCCGCCAGCGCTGAAAGGTATGGCCTTCGATTCATCGAGTCGCCTGTCGAGCAAATCAAGGATATATCCAGTAAATGCCCATACCGTACCGCCATTCCCATCCCACTCGCACTAGCTCCACCAGTCATCCCGGATCTCCACCTCAGATTGGCAGAACATGGCACGGGCAATGCGGCCAATTTCTTCGAATACGCCATCTTGACCGAGAGATTCGGATTCGTCCTGGATGTAGAATCACCATTCCGATACCCCGACAGTGTAGATATCGAATACAGTTATCGAGCTCAAGCTAAATTCGAGTATTCTCAATTCGTTCACAAATCGGGACTGGCACTTGTTCAATGTATAGGTGGGAAAGAGGGGTTCTTGTGGTGCGATAATCGACCTTTTATTGCTGCTCCAACTAGACGTGGGGCGGGACAAAGCGGAGTAGGTGGCGAATACCCTATGGCGCCTGTTGCGCCTAAACAGAGCAAGCAGGAGGAAGCCACTTCGCTGAGAAGGCAGCTTGAGGCATTCTGCGAGGATGCAGAAGCGCTCAAGAAGTTTTATGACGAGGTCACACCTATTCATCCTGCTGCTTCGATCGGGGATCCGAGCAAGGACAAGGAGGTCGAAGTGAACTCTAGTGGTGGGATGAGTTCACCGCTGGAAATGGGAGAATCGAGGCGGAGTAGTAGGGATTAGTACATGATTGGATATTGTCAAATTAGATGTTTGTATCTACATAATTCAATTGTATGACTTGCATTAAATCGTTATCTGCTATCTTGTTTCCTTCTGACACTCGACTAATCCCTGGGACGACGAGGTGGACTCCTTGATCTATCTCTCGCCTGAGCGGGGGAATGCGAAGGACTCCTCCGACGCCTTGGTGGTGGTGGTGATCTCGAGTCGGTTGGACTTCGTGGGCGTCTCCTTGGTGGTGGGGATCTCGATCGTGAAGACGAGTATCGGCCAGTCTTCTTTGCGCGTACGGGTGATCTTGACCTTGATCGGGAGCTTGAAGAGTCGGAGTCTGATGCTGAGTCGGAGTCAGAATCACTACTCTCCTCTTTTCTACCCCCATCAGTACTATACAACTTCTACCCGGGGAGACTTACCTAGCTTTCTCCTTGCCTTTTCCTTTTAACGCCTTTCTGCTCTTCTTCTCCTCAAGAGCCTTCAACCTCTTTCTCTCTTCCTCCTTGGCTTGCAGGATGCGATCTGCTAATCCAACTTTTGCATCCTTTTTAAATTCCTCTGGTACATCTACGCTGGGACCTTCCAATCCGAATTTTCCCTTTTCAAGTTGTTGAGTACGTGATGGTCGTGCTTGGTATGGCCTCGCATTGGAACATTGGTATGTATGATGTCCGAACTTAAGGCATTTCTGACTAGTCAATAAGATTCTGGTGGAGTAAGGTAGTAGCACGTACTTGACAACGAGTATTTGGACCTGCTGCTTTTGATTGCAGTTGTTTTGGTTGACGGACATACATTGTCGTTATACGGCCGCGGTACTCGCGATGGATTGGAGGTGGAGCTTGAAGTTGATTAGCGGTACCACTGATCGGGAATACCAAGTTGATAGGAAGTGGTAAATGGAAGTAAGGAGAAAGTGTCAAGAGTACGACATCCCTTACTAGATTTAGTTAGGGTTCGATCTGTAATTGTAATTCAAATTTGCTTCCGAAGACTCAGCAGGCAGGAGAGAGAAGGGTTCACCTGTTAACGGCAATTGCAGTACAATACAGAGAGAGGAGATATGGGGGGAGAGGCGGTACTGCCTTGGAATCTGCTCACACGCCGCCGGCGCCCTATTCATCATTTTACAATTAGCTACTCCATCCGCTTCCCTTCATGACCCTTTACCGGGTGTGTTAGCGGTACCAAGCATTTGCATCCAGTTCTGTTCAGCTGTTCAATCATTTCACACCTATTTGCCATCCCTTGTTACCTATTTCACGTCTTGCTTGGGTAGCTTGCTTGTAGTCACGACATATCCATTGTAATAGACAGATACATACCAAACCTGCCATACGACGACACAATGTTCAACCACACATTCGGCGGCCTCACATACTCCGACACGTCCTCTTCATCTTCTTCTTCCTCGCCAAACTCATTTCCCCAATCACCCATACGACCTCCATCAGCCCAATTCTTCCACCAACCCCCGGCAGCAGACGTCCCATCAACCTTCCTACCTTCATACTACCCCGAAGGGCGATACGCCTCCCTCGACCGCGACCTGAATTTAAGCGGCAACGGTACTGGATACCAATCACCGAACCATTCACCTGCTACATGGGAAGCATTATCACAAGCTGGTCCCTCTTCACGACATTTACTAGACGGTACCAATATTATTGAACCTCATCCGCCGCACGCAAGAGGAAAGGGAATTGGACGCGAAATGAGACCTCCAGAATATCGGATATCACCGGCTTCAATCGCTTCTTCACTCATTAACAAAGCTGCAACTACTGGTTCAGGTTCAGCATCAACTTCATTCCCAATGGATCCAGCATTACAGTCTCAATCGAATTCAGCATCAGGTTCTGGTAATCCTCACGGCAATGACTCAGGAGGTGGTGGTGGGGGAGGGGGAGGGGGAGGGGGGAGGTACCACCCATATTCACATCCAGTCCAGAGATCAAGTTCGGGTTCTGGAGCAGGAGGAGGAG
Source organism: Vishniacozyma victoriae (assembly GCA_017654735.1). NCBI lineage: Eukaryota > Fungi > Basidiomycota > Tremellomycetes > Tremellales > Bulleribasidiaceae > Vishniacozyma > Vishniacozyma victoriae. The sequence continues at coordinate 753,759 of JADPYG010000001.1, forward strand.
GAAGTGGTCCATCAAGAAACAACACCACAATCCCCGAACCTTCGCCCAACAGTAATGCCTACCCTGGCAATATGTACACCAATATCCCATTACCAGAACGACCAGACCTAGAGCCATGGGAGCGTATGGGAGCAGGCGTAGAAATAACAGGCGAGGATTATGCCCAAGTAAGCTTCTTTACCACTGCCGAGGTTCAGACTGACGAAACAGGCACTAGAAATTTATCAACACCTACTAGAAGCCGTACCCAGTATGAGGGCTCAAAACGATTACCCACCACTAGCCGGAGGACAGCGATACGAACATCTCCTAGGCCTAGCTTCCGATGGTCTCTCGTACCTCACAGGCACACCCCAAAACCAAGTTCCACCACAGGCCAATCCGCAACCTCCAAACCCCGAACCATCATCAGTCCCAATTAATCCCAGTTCATCCTCAAATTCGAATAAAAGGTCTACGCATAATGGGAATGGGGATAAGAAGACACCGAAATGTCTGGGGTGTGGAGCGACAGAGACGCCTGAATGGAGGAGAGGGCCAATGGGTCCTAGGACGCTGTGTAATGCCTGCGTAAGTCTACTTGTATCATTTGTGGGGGGTTAAGCTGATAAGGCAGGGTCTAGTCCACATGAAATTACAGCGCAAGAGAAGGAGAGAGCTAGAGAAGGAAACGGTAACTCTCGAGGGACGCTAGGAGGCTGGATTTCGTTTTCTGGTAGACAGTTATAATAGCACGTATCATATTCGAGACACATGTGGAACCATCAATACATACATACAATACACTATAGGTTAATGATATATGTATATTACAACATATTAACATGAAGATGTCAATCTCGTATTCGTATTCCTTCGCATCTACAACACCATCCCTTCATCTTCTTCGACCTTGACGGTCGTCTCATCAACCTGAGTATGCGCAGCAGCCAGACTATCTAGAGCAGCATCATCCAAACCTCCATGAGGCTGCCATATTCGGCTATCCGTCAGCTCAGTCCTATACGCGTCAAAAGAGACTTACATTGTCATATCATCACCGCATGATGCAAAGATCCGCCTGGACCTCAGAGGATTCCAAGCCACAGCATTGACACTCCCACTGTGACCCATTAAGATATCAGTCGTGTGTCCAGTAGCAGTCTGCCAAGTGTATACGTGTCCGTCTGATTGTCAGCGCATCCGCAAATCGCTCTGAGGAAACATACCCTCGGAGCCACTCATGACGAAACGATCTTTAACAGCTGCGAAACTGGATTGAATGATGAATCGACCGTGATTTTGGTGATCGGTGAATTTGCGTATAAATCGAAATTGCGGATCGATTGCCCATAGTTGTAGGACCGCTCCACAGGATGCCAAGACCCGTTTCTGGTCCCATGAAAGGCAAAGGCTAGAAACTGTATTGCCAAGATCCTGAGACCAACTGCATCATCAGCAATCTCCCTTCAACGTAGCTATCGGGCTTACCCAGTGATCTCCTTATCTTCGAGCCGGATCGCCACGAGGTTATGCTCCATGGCACCGTACCCGAAATCTCTCGGGAGGTCTTCCCCATCGCTTGAGACAAGGGCCGAGATGGCCTGCTTTAATTTGTTCTCGACAGTCACCCTTTTGAGGGATGTTGTGCCAGCAATGATGGATTCACCATCGGGAGAAAAGATGAAATCGTTAATCTGGAGGGTATTGAAATCCCATTGTCGTTTCATGTTACCGGTCTTGTCCTCACTTGTCAGCTCAGCCTCGACGTTCCAAATGGCGACTTACGTAGAAGACAAGTTTGCAGTCCATCGATGAGGCGAGAAACTCGGACCCGTCAGGTTTCCACTTGATACAGCTAATGGTATCCCTATGATGGGATGATTCGATGGCTGTTACAGGGTCACCGGACTGACAGATTAGTTTCACGACTCGAAGCTAGAGGGTGGACTTACAATAGCATTCCAAACCGACAGCTTGTCATAAGCGGCAGCTACGATAGTTTTGCCATCGGGTGACCATGCTATAGCGTCGATACCATCACTTGTCCACTCGTCGCGTCGTGGCTCGATTGTCAAATGCTGAATGGGAGCTACGTTGATTGATCGCGTCCGGTCTTCGGCAGTAACCACCTTTCTATAAGCTCGGCTCATGTATGTATGGGCACGACAAACCTTGAGTTGCCAGATGACGACCAAATGATCTTTCCCGGCAGAAGCCAACATTGTCCCATCGGGACTCCATTCCAATTTCCACACTTCATCCGTGTGATCCGCTAGGATATGTGTAGTCATGTCGGGGAATTGACCACTTGAACATTCATGATCAAGGTAAAGGGATGAAGCGTTCCCATCGTCGTGGAACACACAATCTTGCTGTTGATGTCGACGAGCTTGGTCTAGTAGTGTGGCTAGGCGTCGCGAGGGGACCATGACTTTAGGAGGGATGAATGCTGATATCAGCGTTTGATAATGAGGTTGACATACCTTGAAGCTTTCCCAGTAGTTGCCGCCTCGAGGTGCCCTCGACCCCATCCCATACTGCCCTTTCATACAGATCTTCTTTATTGAGGCACATCATGTATCTGTGTGTCAGAGGAATTCCGATGACGTCAGGACCACTTACACAGAGACAGAGTGGAGAACTTCCGACTCTGTAGTCAGGTTCGCCAACTCCCCCCTCAATACTGCCAATGCTCGTTTCTGCTGTCCGCCCTCCAGATACTCCAGGTACTTCTGCTGTGCGATAAGAAACTTGGCTCGGTCCATATCGCTCGCCTTTTCGACAGCTTTCGTCTTTCCGGAAGAAATACTGCTGGTTGATGATGATGGGCCAGGGGTCGAGCTTGGGTGATTTGCGACTCCCAACTGCTCAAGAAGCTGGATAGCTTCCGCCCATCGTCCACCGTAAATGGCTGCTTCGAAATCGACTGCTGGCGCCGAAGCAGACTGGTAGCCTGATTCTAATTCCAACGCGTCGGCTGATCGACTGATACGTTAGCTTGACATTATTCAGGTCCAGAAAGCTGGAACTGACCTATAACCCATATCCTTCAAACCCTGGAGAATCAACCTAACCACCTCCTCCCTATTCACTGGCATTCGCTTAGCGGCAGCAGCTCCTTTAAGAGGTCTTCGACCAACTTCTCCTTCCGACATCCTCATATCTTCAGCTTCATCGTCCACAAGAGCTAGATCTTGATACATTCCCCAGTCCGCATCATCTTCGTACATGAGCTCTGTACCTGTCTTGACGCTTTCCCCAGTCGCAGTAGAGTGGCCATTGGATGGTCCTGCCGAACCGTTGCCATTTGTGATTTGGTGGCCCATTGAGTTTGATTTAGGTGATGGATGTGTGTTTGCCGCCGACTGCTTGAGTTTATGTTTCGGTCGTTCCTCGTCCCCAGTATCGTGGAGTGATCTAGGTCGCGTAGCGCCTCTCTGCATATATCAGTTACTTCTTAATTAAAGAAGAAGCTTTCGAGAAAGGGAGATAGTCGGGTACCGACGTGGCCGGGAACGGGCGGGATCGAATCAGGAGATTATGTTGGCAAGTGACTTACTGGCTGAGAAGAGGTGCCTCCAACCCTGTCCTTGGGGGATGTGGGGTTCAAGATTGATTTGGGAGACTCGAAAGATGATTGTTGAGGAGAGTCGACGGCGGGTTCAATAGTAGATGAAGAAATGGTGGGGGATGGAGGAACTTGTCCTCCTTATATGCGAGGGGGGGTGCGGATGGTGTTTGCCGCTTCTCAGCAGATTCTCAGGACAATCCTGGGTCAAACTGATGTGTCTGACGTGTAGCGGGGCAGCTGTGCTATAGGTATATGGATTGTTGAGCTAGGTGTGTTGTATGGGATGCTACGAGTCTATCGCGCCTTGTCTCGCGCTATCCTGTCCTATCTATAGCTTGGCGTCATTGTCTCTTTAAATCATCACCCCGTTTATCCCCCACGCGTCAGTGACGCTGTGTATTCTTAGGTTACCCTCTAAAGCTATACTCTATACCCATCACAATGTCATCTCAACCCATAGATGAAGACGGATTCCACTCGATAGCGTGGGATGATGCTCCACCTCCACCTAGAACCAACTCCCGCCCAATTCTCACCGAAATATCAGGATCAGACGATGGGGAAGGCTTTGAAACCATCTCTCCCGGATCACCGGTTGCTTCAGCATCAGGATCAAACGCTCGTGATCAGGATACTTTGACCGAGAGGCAGTACAGGGATAGAGGGGAACACGATACCGATAAACAACAGAGTGTCGATTTCAATGGGAAATGGATGAGTATTGAAGTCAGAGATCCTGTGAAGGAACATGAGGGGAGCAAGGATATGTATGTCTCTTATGCTGTCAGGACCAAGGTATGTAATTTCCACACGCAAGTTGAATGGAGGATTGACGGGAACAGACGAATCTGCCGAATTACCCTGATGTGATGTTGGTCGTTCGTCGCCGATTTCAAGACTTTGCGTTTGTGAGAGAACATCTGGTCAAGAATTTCCCAGCTTGTGTAGTACCTCCAATCCCGGAGAAGCACCGCTTGGGTAGGTCCCATACATTTAAATGGTCTATAATTCGTGCTAATTGAGAAGAGTACATCAAGGGAGACCGATTCTCGCCAGAGTTCGTCGAGAGAAGGAGATTAGAGCGAGTTGCTTTGATCTGTTCATTGAGCTTGAGCTGATGATCAGTCTACAACGCTTCGCCGATAGGATAGCAAGACATCCGACCCTTCAACGTGCTCAGCTCGTAAAGGACTTCTTGGAAAGCACAGAATGGGTAAGTCCCACCACAAGATCCTGGACGGTGGCTGATGGGGTAGACGGTGGCGAAGCACTACCACATCTCCCACCCTCCCCCGGACTCTCATTCATCACTGATCGACTCTCTTTCCGACACATTTATCAATGCGTTCTCTCGGGTTCGTAAACCCGACGGACGATTTGTTGAGATGTCGGATGATCTCGAGAGGTTCGATGAAGGTCTCGGGGGAGTTGAGAGGATCGTCAGCAGAGGCAAGAATAGGGTTGATGGTGAGCTTTCGACGCGCTACACTGAGACAAGCTGACGAGCAGACTTGGCGGCGGATTATCAAGATATGGCAGCTGCTTATCAAGGTCTTGGATACCTCGAATCCGGGATCACGGAACCGCTAAACCGGTTCGCAGAGAAGATGCTTGATTTCTCAGCATTACTCAAACACGCAGTAAGTCAGCCGCCACATACAGTAGATAATCAGCTGATCAGCAGAACGCGATAACGACCGAACCATTCCTGATCGCCACACACAACCTGATCGCCCACGCCCAAGCGCATCGAGCAGTAATCAAGCTCAGAGATCAGAAACAACTAGATTTCGAGGAATTGTCAGCGTACCTCTCTGCGATCGTATCAGAACGAGATCGACTAGCAGCATTACAGACTGGACATAGTGGTGCTCCTGTTGGATTGACGACTTATCTGAGGGACCAGGTGGACAAGTTGAGGGGTACGGATGATATTCATACCAGGAGAGAGAGGATGAGGAAATTGGATGTCAAGATCAAGGAGGTAAATAAGCTTCCCCGATCGCGTCTTGGGTCGAGCTAATGATAAAGTTGCAAGAAGCAGTGACGACGGCTCACGAGACTTCAACGGCATTCTCTGACGAGGTGATCAAAGAACATGATATTTTTGAATTGTCTAAACAGCAAGAAATGAAGGAAATGTTAGGAGGTTACGCAGATGGTCAAGTCGAGATGTTCCAGCGGGTAAGCTCATAGTCTTCAATCTTTATCGATAGAGCTGACAAGTAGGCAATGGACGATTGGGATAGGATAATACCAATGTTGCAGAGGATCAAAGTTGATGTTTGATTTCCATATCCATAAATTGTTGTATAGGTTATAGTCTATCGAATCTAGCGATGTATCGCTCAGTTGTTCATGCTTCTTGCTTCATGTAGATGTCTGCTCAATCTTCCAAACCCCACCCTGCTCCCTTCTCGTCCATGATTTCCGGACTATCCACACATTGTCTACTTCCTCTCCGGTTTCAACTACCAATTCCCATTCTAGCTCAACTAGTGCCGGATCCTGGATCCAGAATGAGGTACTAATGGATACGGTCTCGCCTGGTTTCAAGGAACCGCGGTGCTCGAGTGTACCGACGTGTCGAGCGGGAGTATAATTCTCTCGTGAGGTGGGGTTGAAAGTTGGTGGAAGGCGAAGGATATAGCGTGTGGCTAAGAGTGGCGAGAGGTTATGAACTTCGATTGTCGCGGGTACAAGACAGGGACTATCATCAGTACCACACCCAGTTCAGTGGTAAGATGGACTTACCCTTGCTCAAGATCAAATTCAGCAATACCGGCATTAGCTCCATCCACAAATCCCCTAACGACAACCGGATCATCCTCCTTTGCAAGCACCCCATCTAGGACACTATCCAATAACAATTTCCTCAAACGACCAGTTTCCTCATACATCGTCCTAGTCTGTTTCCCACCGCCAAGAATAGCATTCTCAATCTTTCTTCTCAAGTCCTCGACTTGGGAGAATTCTGGTGAGAGCCTGAGGCCATGAAGGAAGAAATGACCCGAGCGTTGTGTCTCGGGTATGGACCATGAAATGATTAAATCGAGATCGAGTGGATCGAGGAGGGGGAATATGGAACGGGCGATATTGGGTGATATGGGTGAGAATTGTTTAGAGAGTGTTGTCATCTTGTGGGCGGTCCTTGACGAGGAGTAGATATCGAGTACCGAGGCTTTAAGGGCACTTGGGACATCGGGGTGAGAGGTGGAGGTGATGGCCTCAGGTTGGTTGTCGACCAATTTACCAAGATTGTCGACTAGAGCCTTTTGACGTAGATCGAATCCAGCAGTGGCAGCCTGCGCGACTTGAACCAAGTTCCGACAAGTCTGATTAGGTAGCAAGGTGGTTTTTGAACTGGTCATCAGCTTCTTGTCCTCTTTAAGAATGCTGAAGCTCACAGGTCTGGTAAAGTAGGATCCCAGAATGGACTGACGAAAGCCATACTATCCAGCTGAACAGCTGTATTCGCACTATTCGATATCTCGACATCAACTAGATATTGTCCAAGGTGTCTACGAGAATGTTGCGTGGCCGTACGCATCGATATGAGGGGTTGACAGTCGATCGTATGTGACAGTGTCGTACTTGCCAATTCGTCCGGGGAAGTCTGGTCGGCGGCCACCAGTAGCGCTCGGATATCAATTTTGCCAGGGCGGGAGAGATTGATTACGATGGGTATCGAGGCGGATTCTCCTGGCGGTATCGTTTCTGCAAATACATCGAGGAATTGGTTCCCAGATATACGATTGGTAATTGAGGTGGAGTTACGCTCCGGATCTTTGGATCAGCCTTGTCCAACCACCTTCCAAAAGCTCACCTTTCGCCAAACGCACAGAGCCCAGCTCATTAACGAAAAGCTGCACACCCCCAAAAGCAATCTTGCCCTCATTGCGAATCACCAGCGTCCCGCCAACCTGCTCCCCCACAAACATGACATCAGGAACTCCCTCCAATCTAGCGTTCATGACCGGCCTAGCCTGTTGTATCTCCACATTCAAACTCGTATCATTCGCATAAGACGGTTCAACCCTCTGTTGCTTGGTAGCATGTAATCTACGTCCTTTCCGCGCTAGAGGCTGTTCGCAAGGGAAGAAACGATGGAAATCGAATTTGACCGATTTGATGGTGATCGTACCGGGTTCGGTAGCTGTTATGGGAAGGGATATTATGCGTGTTTCGTATGGTTCCAGGATGACTTCGGCCAAAGATTCCGTAGAGAGGTCGTCGGAGTCTGCCGTGATTCGAACGTTTGTCAAGGCGAGTGGACAATTTAGGGGGTTTGTAGCTACGAGTTCTGCGTGGAATTCACCTGGAATCAGCTTTGTAATATGCGAAAATTGATAGCATACTTTCCACAGACGCCGCTAGACGTGTGTCATCAGGTAAGAGCCTCAATGGCTTTTTGCCCTTCCGATCCCAAGACTTCAGTGCCGAAGTTTCCAATTCGGTCCAATGTTCCCTTGTTCCACTTCCTGATGCTTCACTGGACGAAGTAACGATTCGAGTCTTGGTAACATCAAAGACAGGAGTTGGTAGTACTAGCTTCTCTTTGGCAGCTTCGAGTTGTTCAGGATGAGCGACCAGTTGCTACACATCAGCTCGTCCATATTCAGCAGAAGTTCAGCTCACCTCGTACGCTAGAGCCATGTCTTCTAGGATCATGTTCTGTGATCCCGCTACCCCTGTATCTTCCCGCCGAAGAAGTCGCAGAAAGTGTTCGACCGCCACATCACTTTCTCCAAGGGTGTATGCCTGACGACCGAGGGAATATTCGATCCTATCCTGAGCAGCGGTCCAGGGTGTAGACCTGTATGCCTGACTCGCGCGATCTAGGCATCTCCTCGAGTAAGCTTTCTGAAGGGTCAGTAACTTTTGCACGAGCAAGAGGAAGACGTACCAGACCGGCAGTCTCATACCTCCTCGCCGCCATGACGAGATGATGTGCCCTCCTTCTTCCTCCTCCTTCACTTTTCCCGCCCTTGATATCTGCCCCAGCAGCCTCTTCTATAAGGACAGCACTGGGCACCTCATCCGCCTCCCCTGCTCCCTTAACAAGAGCGGCACCAACGCCTCGCCGTTCTCCCATAGTCTTCCATGCCTCGTAGTAAAGCACACTTATCCGTAGCGCATCGAGCTGGATCTGATTCGCGGGAGCTCGACCGTGATATGCGAGAACAGCTTGTTCTAGCCAAGAAGTAATGTCTATATGTTGCAATGTCGTAAATGGCGCTTGTACTTTCGTCGGAGGTGAGGAAGGAAGGAAATAGGTATGTGAGAGGAGGAGTGAGAATCCATACATCTCTGTAGCGGCTGCTGCATATCGCCAAGCGCGGTCTTGGGCGAAATCGCGACGAAGGGAATCGTAGATGGTAGATGCGTATTTGTAATCGCGAAGCATGAATGCGAAATCGGCCAAACGGCGGGATAGCGCTTCAATAGCAAAGGTGGGGTAGCTGATCGTCAGATAACTCAATTGACGAAACGTACTATCCCTTGACAGCATTATATCCAGCTTGAGCAGCATTTGGGGCTGGACTATTCGGTCGACTCCCAAACAACTTCCTCCCGGCTCCAAACAGTCTGCCAGTAATTCCCCGCCTATTATGCGAGTAGACCTCATTCCATTCCCTAATCCTAGCTTCCATCCAGGGCACCAAGCTCTGAACCACAAGCTCCCTAACAAGCGCTGCTAGTCGCTGGGTATCTTCGGCCGTAAGTTTCTGGCCGTACAGCTTCTTCCGCACCGACAGCGATGGGCTGCCGGGTGTTTGAGAGGCTTGTTCGTTTTCAACGACAGACATGGCTGCTGACATTGGTGATAAGCTTAGAGAAGACAGTGCTGACGCGTAGACCTGCGACACGCTCGATGCAGAAATCTCGTCCGGGCTGAATGGTCTCGGAAGGGGAATAGCGGGGTGGGTGGAAACATCTGGCGAGGCGGGTGGGTCACGTTTCTCTGTTTGGGAGTTGATGACGAGCAGTGTCGAGTGGGGACCGTGAGCTTTCTTGACATTTGCAAGTACTTCTTTCGCCCTATACATCAGACCAAAGTAGGTATTGCGACTCACTGGTCCAGGTTCTCCCCCATCCGGCTGACATCGTGCACGACGACAAAAAGCTTCATTACAGTCACTCCGTCCAGCCAGGGTGTACTTGAGCCCATGGCGCCCATTGTTTGCGCGTAGAGCTTTGCCAGTGTACCCAGTGGATCCGGTGTAGATGTCGATACAGCATACATGATTCCTACGGGGTGGTTGAACGTCTCGTGAGGTGTAAGTTGGCGAGAGGAGAGTAGTAGCGACCGAGTGAGGGGGTAATGCAGTTCCGCATCTGTCCGTTAGCTGGCCATGGCCTCGAAGGTGTGGTCAAGAGCTTACCAGGTTGCTTGGACCCTACAGCGGTACTGATCATGTCCACAACCATATCTGGATCCGGCGAGGAAGTAGCAGGATTGGTGAATATCGAATCATAGCTCACGAACCGCAGCGGGAATGTCGGATGGATGGTCGGAGTGAGCGTGCTCGAGAGTATCGACACTACCAGTCAGCTCATGTCAACGTACCAAAAATACCAGCTTACCCCTATCGGTTGCTCCCTCCCATGGCCGCAGTAGTTCCTCTAGTCCACGACACCCATTTGCTTCACAGGCTGTCACGACATCGTCCGAAGTGAGAACAGCTATACGAGGTGATATCGATTGAACAATCGATAGAGGCGGAGAGGGCATTACGGCCCCTGTTTATGATACACCTTCCACCTTGTACTTGCTGTTGAGGATGGGTTGCTCGGGGCTGTGGCGCTGATGTTCTGTAGGTGTTCAGTGACTTGTTGCTCCCCACTCAGCCAGTCATTTCATTCGGCACATAGGCACATATGGTTGCTTATGTAATCAGACGCGGTTGACGGAATCAAATAGTCTGTACGAAATCTTGTCTCTTGATCCTGTAGTAGTGTTCTACGAGTACAGTGTCTACCCTATACAACCTCATCACCATGTCTGCCTCACTTAGCGCTATGCGTAGGTCTGCACCATCCATACGGTCAATCAATGCCGTCGCATCCACCTCGAGATCATACGCTTCCGCTTCCAAATCCACACCTACCCCTGCTCCCGCTCCCAGCCCAAGCGTTTCCATCCCCGAAATCCGCATTGGTCCAACCCATCAATCCCGTTACGCCGAGCATTACGACAGGACAATCGCCTCCGATCTCATGTACATGACCTACAACCATCGATCACACTCTACCGAGACCATCCCCGAGGTCCTACCAGAACCACAAACCGCCTACGAAATGAACAGACCAACTCCTCCTTTACGTGGTAATCGACCTGCTCGACCTTCTGCTAAACCCTTATCGGCCAGTACGATACCTAAACTAGAATCGATCGTACTACATACAATGGTCAAGGAAGCTATTGGAAACAAGCAGTCTCTCTTATCGGCAATCATGGCTTTGAGAGCGATTTCAGGTCAATCGCCAAATGGAGGTGGAAGATCTGGGGCCGGAGTTGAAGTGATTGTTTCAAGGACAGGAGCTGCTGCATTCAAGTTGAGAGCGGGGATGCCAGTGGCTGTAAAGGTGGAAATGAAGGGAGAGGCAATGTACGACTTCATCCAATCACTCGTCGACTTTGTCCTACCGAGAATTAGAGAATATCCAGGAATCGCACTTCCCGCTTTATCCGCTTCAAAGACTTCACCAAGCGCCGTTGGAGGTGTCGTATCATTTGGTCTACCTCATACCGCCATGGGTCTCTTTCCCCAGATCGAAGCCAACTTGGATTCGTACCCCCGACTACACGGTTTCCACATGTACTTCAAGACATCGGCAAAGGGAGATAGGGCGCAGGAGCACGCAGAGGCATTGTTGAGTGGATTCAGGATTCCCTTCCATAGGCGATAGGGAATGGAAGGCGGAATTGTATACAATGCAATACAACATGGACATGCTAGCACAGCTATTCATTGATTCTCTTTACCGGCCTCACCTCTTGCCTCCTTCCAATCCTGAGTACCGGAATCGCGACCCCTCAATTCCTCTTGGGCAGCTTCCTCGATTCTTTGGCGTGTCGAAGCGATCCATTCCGCCTGTTCCTTGTCCATGACCTCCAGCTCTGCTCGTTCATCATCCGTCATTCTATTTCTAAGCTCAAGCGTGATTTCCATTAGCAACTGTTTGTCAGCTCCATTTCCCTCTCAAAGCTCACCCTCTTGAGCTCAGTCTCGTTCCACCGACGAGCGGCTCTTCTGCGCTGACATTCTCCAGACCAATCTGATACATATGCCTCGGTGACGTCTGATGCTCCATCTTGACCGAATGACCTGTAGGCTCAGCTTACTCATCGAGATGTCAAGACACTTACAGGCAGAAAGCTTGTTTCTTTCCCCATCCTTGGTCATATAATAGTGGCTTGCTGATCTCGGCTTCACTACTACGTCAGCTTGACGGTACTACCTTGTTCGAGAGGATGTCATACCAAGAATCAACATGTACCCAGTGCTTCAGCGTTGGTGACCAATATTCGCACCAAACGTGGTCTTCACTGTTCCAGATATACCTCGCCCGGAGACCTCTAGCTTGTAGCAGAACATAAAAAAGCTGAGCGAATTCACCTGCCCATCAGATAAACTCATGGCGAGGGAACTCACCACACCTCCCCTCTCTCGTCTTTAACAATGACCTAGGCTCATTCAATCTCATAAACCTCCGCTCAGTCTGACAGACTACACATCGATGCGATTCTACCCTACCCCCTCCCATTTCCTTCTCCTGCTGTGTTGGGGCGGCCATACCGGAGAAACGAGTTTCACCCTGACATTTAGGACATTTGATGGGATCTACCCATGTCATGAAATCGTATTTGAAATACTGGGACATTGCTAGGACTATCGCTTCTTCCTCTCCGAATGGTTCAAAGGGCGGCTCTCGTTGCAAAACTTCTATTCGACCGTCTAGGTCGTCCCATACTTCTCCTATCGATTCCTTGACAGTGGTGGCGAATTGAGGGTCTCTCGTCTTGTTATCAGCTTTGATCAGAATGGCCAGGATATGCTAACCTGATCTGCCAGTGGGAGAGTATGATCACACAGACGTCGGATAGTGGCATACATCGCTTCATTTCTCCCCGTCCCTCGACGACGTCGCTGGGCCCATGCTGCTAGCTTGGAGCCCTGATCTCGCTGGATGGCCGACATGAGTTCCAGCGCTCGCCCCCGCTCTTCAACAGAAGGCGCCTTCCAGCTTGTCGACGTCGATGCATCTTTTTCGCTTGATCTGAGAGCCGCCAAGAAGCCAGATGGAGTGGGTGTGGGTCTCTCTGGAAGTGGCAAGGGCGCCATTGTGAAAGTCAATTCCAGCAACAAGATATCGCCTCTGCTCGCGCGTATGTAGATGACGATGTGGAGCACCATGGAGGTGAAAGTGGGGTAACGTGACTCAACTCTCGACATGATCTCTCTTGTCAACCTTCACACACCCACTCCTACGCGTCACTCGCGATGGAGAATTCGGTGAGGATAGAGAGGGTCAAGACTATCCCAAGCTACGACGCCGCGTTTGACCATCTTACGAACTTTTATAAACGACGCAAGATCTCGCATGATCGTAATGCGGATGAAATTGTGGATTTGACCGGAGATGATGAAAAGTCAGAGGAGCGAGATGAGATTATGGAAGAAGCTAAGAACGGCGAAGAGGATCATGATACTACCGAGCTAGCAGGTGGTTCATGTAAGGCGCTCATGACCAAGGAAAGTGAGCTAACAAGTAGCCAACGAAGCTATCCTAGCGCTCGTGGACTTTCCAAAACAGATCGTCCAAGCTCTATCTACAGCTGTAAACCATATGAAGGGTATGTCTAAAGCTTTGATATGGCTCATGTTAGATTTCGGACTCGAGAACGCCTTCAGGAATCGATCAACGTTCACCAAAGTAAGCACTACCCGAGGAGTTGTGCTGATGATAGTTCGTGGATAGGACACACATGTTGCTATCCGGAAACACTCTCGTCAATCTGTATGTCGCTTACATGATGGCGCTGATAGCTAGGGAGGTATACCAGAATCAGACTGATGGAAGCGTTTATGGGAGTCTACTGTGGTTACTTGATCAGTAAGCTCGTCACGCACTAGCTGAAGCTGACAATCAGCTGTAGGACCAGAATGGGAAGGCGATTGATGCGAGAGTGGATTGGTCGACCGCTACTGGATATTGGGTACGTCACTCTCAGTCAAGTAGTTACTCGGCTAACCGACAGCGCCCTCCAAGCCCGTATAGACGCAATCGAGGAGATCATCAATGAAAAGACATATCACATGGAGAAGCTCAGGGGGCTACTGGTCAACATCCCTGATCTCGTCAAAGGCTTGACACGTATACAGTATGGAAAGGTACTCATTCCTCACCCAGTCGTTACCGAGAGCTGAACATTACAGGCCCAACCTACGGAAGTGGCTACCATCCTTATCAGCTTGAAGAGAGTAGGAGACGAATTCAAATCCGTCAAAGACGAACCGTTCGATTCGGCACTGCTCAACAATATCTTGAAAGTCCTACCGACAGTCAGGGAATCTAGCAAAACGTTTTTGGATGCGATTCATACGAAAGCTGCTCAGGAGAACGACGAATCGGGATTATGGACTGATCCGGACAAATACCCAGATGTACAGGATGCCAAGGATGTAAGCCCCCCCATATGACAAGAGAGCTGATAGTAGTGCATTAGCATATGCGAGAGTGAGCTGGATCAACATCTGACAGAATTGAGGAAGACTTTGAAGAGGCCTAGATTGGAGTATGTCACTGTAGCTGGGATCGAGGTGAGTATGGTCCTACATTTTTTGAATCACGCTGACCGATGTAGTATCTTGTGGAGGTCCCTATACGAGATGCAAAGACCGTCCCGCCGAAATGGGTCAAGATCAGCCAGTACGTCCTACCTAGAAGGCTCTGCTGACAATAGAACGAAATCAGTAGTCCGCTTTCACACACCCGAGGTACTGCGAATGTAGGTCTGTCAAACAAACATAGGACGCCAGCTAAACTTGCAGGACACAAGAAAGAGAACAGCACAAGGAGACATTAGCAGGCGCATCACGTCAAGCCTTCCAATCATTCCAATCGGATATCTCGGAACATCCCGAATTTCTCCTTGTTTCGAAGCAGCTTGCGGTGATCGACTGCTTGATGTCCCTTGCCCAGGTGGCAGCTGCTTCGGGGTATTGCAAACCTACTTTCGTAGCTGAACCGGAACTTCACATCAAACAAGGTCGACACCCTATGGTCAGTCTTCTTCCTTGTTGATTTCAGAGCTGATGTTAATAGGTGGAGATGCTTAGGGACGAGGCATATGTGCCATTTGACATTGATTTCTCGGCTGAGGATGGGAAAGCGAAAGTCATCACTGGACCTAACATGGCGGGAAAGAGTTCTTGTGTCAGAGCCACCGTAGGTTGTCCGCGGTGCACACAGAGACTGTGCTGATGATAGGCATTGATTGTATGTATGGCGCAGATTGGGTCGTTCGTACCAGCCGCATCAGTCACTCTAGGGATACATGACGCTGTACAAACGTGAGTATCTCTCTTTTGACATGAGCTGATGTAAGGCGGATGGGTGCTTCTGATGAGATCGGACGTGGGAAGTCGACATTCATGGTGGAATTATCGGAGACTAGCGATATCTTGAGAACCTTGACGCCGCGAACGCTAGTCATTCTTGACGAGTGAGTTCATCATCTGGTATCGTACTGACATTAGACTGGGTCGAGGCACAAGTACATACGACGGGGTCGCCATCGCCTATGCTACACTGTCCCACCTGGCTGAGGTTGGGTGTAATACCCTTTTCGTAACTCATTACCCCATGGTGGCTGAGGAGTTGGCAAGAGAGTTCCCACAACATATTAGTAATTGGCACATGAGTTTCTCGGAGATCAAGTTGCCTGGTTCGCTGCCCTCCTTTCCAATACTCATCTAGCCCAAGGAGCTGACGGATTAGATGGTAGTGCAGAGATCACATTCCTATACAAACTTACAAGGGGACTCGCGGAAGCTTCATTCGGAGTCTGGTGTGCTAGGTCAGTACCATTTCATTGAATGAGGTAAGCTGGAATGTCAGTAGCTGATAGTAGACTTGCTGGACTGCCGAAGGATGTCTTGGAGATGGCTCAGCAGAAAGCGGATCAACTCAAGGTAGAGACCGATCGACGACTTATGGCTTCCCTAGCTCGCCGAACCAAGTTGCTGCTCGAAGACAGGGAAGATGGGATCAGGGCTCCAGTTGCCATACTGAAGAACGCATTACTTTTACACAAGTCACTAACGAGAAAAAGATAGTTGTAGACAATAATGCATCCGAAACCAAGATGATGAGCAAGTACAGTATGAGATTATCTATGCTTTAGGCGTCTTTGCCTTTTTCGATTTAGGTTTGGAATCAGATGATTCTTTTCGCTTTTTTGGAGGAGCGATGACGGGCGGTAGACTGTCGGTTGTTGGTTCGGCCATATCGACATCTTCGGTCATTTCGCCATTCGACCTCTTTTTGCTTTTCTTCGTCGATCCGTTGACATTGGCCTCTCCCTTAGTCTTGCTGGACTTGTCCTTGCCTGACTTCTCACCCTTGGCAGGCTTGTCGCCCTTAGTAGCCTTGACCTCCCCTTTCCCTCCTTTCGCGATGACCGCCCTCAATTGAGCGAGCATGGAAGTAACACTCTTCAAACCTCCCAATCGAGAATCATTGGTTCCCTCGATCACCTTATCCAATCGCTCAAGATCCCATTCGTGTCCCATCACTTTCGTAGCCCTAGCAAAAGCAAGCATTGGTTTCAAGAAATCCTTCAATTTATCCGCTTTCCACCCTTCATCCTCTTTGGCGCTTTCCAGAGTAGCATAGAAAGCTTCGATTGCTTGTGGGATCAAAGCCTCCACTTCTTTCTGGTGGGTTTTGGAGATTGTTGGGAGTTGAGGAGCGAGTTGAGCTAGGAGTTCGTATGCGACCGTTTGTCTGTAAATGTTGATTGCTTTTCCTGGGTTTAAGAATTTGACAAGAGTAGAGTGCAGTGGCCAAGCTCGAATAGCGTGTCGTTTAAAGTAATCGTTCAAGAAAGTTGCGTGTAATTGAGTAGCCTTGTGAGTCATGTACTCTTCAAGAGTCTTGCTGTATACTTCCACAACCTCTTTGTCGGAGTTGTTGGCGTCCAATGCCCTAGCGACGAATACTGAACAGATTGAACATAGCGCAGTGAATTCTCCAGAATAGGATTTTCGAGCCAAATCGTGGATACCTTCCAAAGCTTCCTTGCCTGCCTGGGCGGAGAGGTTGAGAGGTAGGTCTTTTGGTTTGGTGAATCGTGAGCGAATGAGGGAGGAGGCTTTGTTGGATAGTGCTGCTGCTGCGTTTCCAGAGTTTTTGGTGATGTTGAGCAAGGGGAGGAGGAGCTCAATGACGAGTGGGTTTGTGGGTTGTTTCTTGGCGAACACCTCATATAGATCGAGAATACGAGCTTTGAAGTGGATCGATTCGGTTTGGAGGTCTATCTCGTCAGTCTACGTTCAATGTAAAAGTGAGATCAGACTTACTCTTGTCGACCTTCTTGCCAGAGCTGGCAGTAGCTCGATCTCTGAAAACAGCAGCAAGCTGCTCATCGACCTTCAACATCTGCTCATCATCCCATACCTCCCCATCAGACTCGGAATCATCATCACTACTATCCCCATCTCCTTTTGCCTCGACACCCATTCCTGAAACCTGTAATGCTTCGGCCACACGTGCTCGGAAAGCGGGATCTACATCGCCCATTACTTCGTCGTCCTCTTCTGCGTCTTCTGATTCAGCTTCTGATTCTTCATCTTCGTCGTCGTCGGATGCGGAACCAGAGTTCATGTCTTCATCGATACCGTCTGCATCTTCTTCGTCGACCTCGACGGATTCTGCGGCGGTGCTTTCGAGTTGCTATTATAAGTATGACTCGGGAGAAGAGAGCAAGGGACGTACAGCATTGAGATGCTCGATACTGGACTTGGTGAACGCAGACGAGAACAAGCCCGCAACGAGGTTGGCCAAGTTCCTCAAATCACTCGAGTTCTTGTCCAGTAGAGCAACCAAAGTATCAAGGACCCTGTCCACAGGCAGACTCTCAGTAGCAGACGAAGAAGAGGGGTCAAGGGAGAACAATTGCCTGACAGCATTGTTGGTTTCCTTTGCATCAGCTCATGTCCCCTCGACGATGGGGCAAACGTACCTCGAGCAAATCAAGGGCGTCATCTGACTCATCGTGAGTCTGTAGAATCAAGAAAGCAAGTAAGATCTCGGCCCCGGTGGCCATATCCCCCTTCTCGGTCTTCAACTTGGTAATCTCCCCGATAGTCTTTTGGGCAGATTGTCGAATTCGTCGAATCTCGTCGTCGGCATCCAAGATCGCTTCGACGTGTTTGGTGTCTTTCTCCAATGTTGAGAGGGTATCGAGCTGACGAGAGAGCCAGAGTCTGCCGGAAGCATCACATCCTTGTTGGAGTTTGGGTTGGGCTGGTTCGGCTGATTGTCAGTGTACTGATGACGGTGAGGTGAGGGTACTGACCTTTGTTAATGGGGACTGTGGCGGTGGTGATCTCGAGAATGCAAGAGAAGAATCGAGCACGACAGACGGCAGCGGTAGCTTCGGAGAGAGGGGGACGGGCAACAGACTGTAGCTTGATTGTCAGCTTGCTCAGAATGCCGGAGTATTTGGACCTACAGCAACAATGTTACTCTTCTTGTCTGCCTTTTTGGTGTTGAAGAAACCGTGTACCAACAAGAACTCGAGGACTGATGAGACCCAGTCGTCGCCCTTGGGGACAGAGTTGTTCCTGCAAAGTGCCAAGAGCTGGTCAAGAGCCCAATGTCTACGGTCCTGGACAGTCTTGATATCCGCACTATCAATCAGCACTCCATCTGCACTTGCGAGAATAAGTGAACGTACCCATTCTTCTCATCTGCTCCCATGACAACACCCTGCAAGTATGCAACGTACTCCTTGACTCCTTCTGAGCTTAGGTTGCCCATGATAGCCTCTACCAACTTTGTCTTGGTGACCTTGTCAAAGTCGGGTCTGCCATGTTTACCGACCAACTGCGAGAGTAGAGTGAAACCAACAGTGGGGTTGGATTTGACGGTGACTTGCAGAGCCTGGGCGATCTGCATAGCGGCTTTGTGTAGGTATCGATCCTGGGCAGAGAGGTTGTTGATCCATGATCGCATGAAATTGGGGGTGAAGATCTGGGGTAGGAGATCGGCAGGTAGGAGGGGGAGGGACATGAGGATGATTGAGAATCCCCAGTATTTCCTTTCAGACGATGAAGAGTTGTTGAATAGGGATTCTAATCGTCAGCCTAGCCATGCGACCGTGTAAGGTGTACATACCGTCAACGACGACACGGAAGAAGTCCTGGAAAGGAGCTTGCTTGGCGGCTGCAGTGCTGGTGGAGGAGAAGTATCGGTCCAAGATGATGTTCCAGACGAAATGGGGTTGAGGTTTCCATGCACCAGTGGAAGCGATACCAGAGTCCTCCTCGTCATCCTCGACGTCACTACCCTAAACAGTCAGCCGATGCTATGCGGTATGCTTGTAAAGCTCACCTTCAAGATAGGAGCCAAAGTCACCAGATTCGAGCTGTGTAGCAAAGGTGTGTGCTTGAATGTGGGTGCTAGGAGAGTCTTCCAGTCTAGTTTCTAGACTATCAGCCCAAATCCAAAATCTAGATGATAGCACTTACAGGTCGCTTCTGCTCCAATAACAGAGTCAAGGCGACCTTCTCGCTAGACCATCCACCCTCTGCCTCCCTTCCATATGCCTTGTCGATGACCTCTGTCAATGCCTCCTCGGCCCATGGAGCTTCGGAAGAAAGTAATCCCTCAACAGCCGAGATGAGGGTATACCATGCACTCTCCTTTAACCAACCCTTCTTCCTTCCCAAGCCAACTAGTTCACCAGTGACGACTCTGAAATCGTCGATGTTTGCTGTGGGGACGAAGAGAGCACCAGAGTTTACGATTGCGGTAAGACCAAAAAGGCGTGCGAAGAGGAAGTCTCTGTTTTCTTGCCCTTTGTTGGCTTTTGAGGTCTGAGATGATCGAAGAAGGAGGGAGATAGCCTGTGCGGGGGATACGGATGATATACGGGCCAAAAGCTGAACGTCAGTTGGCGTCACAGAGAGTAGGTCATGAACTGACCTCAGTGAGAGCAACAGCGAATCCCAGTCGACTACTATCTCTTGAACTTCCAAGTCCACGGATCAATCGCTTAACAGCATAGACCACATCATCCGCATTCTCCTTATCAAGAGCTTTGTCCAATGCTTTTGCCTCGCCATCCTGAGGAGCTTCATCCATATCCTCGTCTCCATCCACTTCTATGCCAGATTCGGCATCACTATCCTCTTCATCATCGTCCTCGTCATCTTTCTCATCATCATCCTCATCCTCTGAGCTATCTTCTTTGTCTCCTTTCGTCTCGAGGTATGATCGTTGGAAACCTTCGAGGGAAGAGATTAATTCCGCCGATGCGGGAATACGGGTATCTTTGCTCGAACTGGCCAAGTTCCAGAAGATCGGTAGAATATTGGTCGTCATGTTGCTTATGGTTCCGTGCCGTTGACGAGGTATGGAACTGTGAAGCGTTAGAAGACTAAGATAGAGGGTATACTAATGAGTGTAGGTCAAGGTGCTCAGCTCAATTCATACGGTTGAACTTTTTCTGTAAGTGGGACTCCACATTCCGGATACAATGACGTGTTATTCTAAATTGAATCGTGAATAATGCAGGCACAGTCGCGCCAGATCCCGGATTTCAGCGGAATAACAAGCATGAATTCTCTGGAACGATGCAGATGGGCGATGCTGACAATCGAGCAAGCGCTTCACTGCATGATCGCATAGCGCGGAATTGAAAGAGGTATATGTCCCCGGCCGTGAATCGGATATCCGCTTGAGTGGCTTTGAAGGAATTACAAACCGGGAGCTGGATTTTGGTAAAGATGATTAGCTTGAGTGACGCGACTGATCACCGGCAAATCGGAGTGGGACTTCAATTGTTGTTGACAAGACACCGGAAACACCGACCAGGGGATACCATCCATTGAGTCGGACGAGACCATGACGAGCCGCGCAATAACAGAACATCATTTGAACTTCCCATGCCCAGCCACATGACGCGTACCAACATCTCGGCATATTGACTGCCATTCATTCACTGGATTCATCATTAGCTAGATGAGGCAATGTCGAGACGGCAAAGCAATAACAAAACAAGATAAATATCCTCGTGACGTCAGAACATCGTCATTCAGGTCCGGACGACGTGTTGTTTATCGAACAGCCAAGATGTGTCAACATTCGGGTCATGTCCGGGTTTGGAAATGCCAGGCTCGAGTAGGCAAAACCAGTGCCGAGTGGTATGATAGGAGTATCAAAGAACAGTACAGAGATCAGACCTATCTCTCTTCGAGAGACAGATGGTAGATAGGCGACTGGTCAGGAAGGATGCAGATCAAAATACGCCCGACTTCTGTGTCCGCCACACGAGCTTCCGGATGCTTCGGAGTGAGATGCAAGCCATGGCTTGGATTAGAGAGATCAGGGACTTCCGACTTGCCGATCAGTTCCTCATATAGAGTTTGGCCTGGGCATGGTGGCGTATCTCAATTTCCGGCGCTGCTGGCGGCGTACATCCTCGAGCGAGCAGGACGGACATAGATTTGAGTAGGTTAAGACGCACACACGAGAGGCGGGACTCCTTGCTTCGTTCGCAAGGGAGGTCAGAGCGTCGATGGCGCGTGCACCTAGCTGTATGCATGAGGATCTGGTAGTCAAGGAGTTGAAACTTGACGACAGAAGAAGGGGGTTATCTAGTTGAATGACAAAATGTGTCCCTGAGTTAAAAGGGAAGGAAAAAGAAAGCAGGCGCGTCCGAAGTTGAATGAACCCTTGTGAAATGAACCATCCGATAGTACATTCTTATATACCCTTTGCTCATATCCCATACCTACTCGCTACACGCTCCTTGCTACTACTTTTGCTCAGCTTCGTCATCCACTCAGGACAATTGCATCTTGCTGCAAATCACATTCCCTTTCTAGGCTCCCGCTTCACATCTTCGGAACATCGACCAAATCGCTTCCCTTGATCTACTACTCGCTCGAGAGCCGACTTGCAATCCTGCTTGCCCTGTCAGCAAGGCGATCCCTACCAAGCCTTGCCCGCCTCTGTCTAGCTCGACGCTACAGAACAGGTGTGACGTCGGAGAAAGTACCGGATCAGTCAAACTGTAACTCAATCCTAGGTCCCTCATTACACCATCCCACACGCGACTGATCTTTCAGAACGTCACTTGCCGAACTAGGTACTAGGATACTCCTTTTTGTCATCAGTCTGTCGTCGCAGGACTGGCTTTCGCTATCAATTCACCCTCATTCCGACTCCGACAATCAACTTCAACCACAGTCACGCAGTGGTCGTTCAACCCTTCCTTTCCCTCAACCCTGCAACCCCACTAGCCAATCCGGCATCACTTTCTTTAACGACAATACTCCGTCTCCGCCCGACCACTATACCATTACTGCTCTCTCGCACCATACCTGCTTCAACTGCACTGTCGTTCCCGGATACTACTTTCTCTAAAGAATCAACTACATCTGAACAAGGTCGACCTCCCGACAACCCCAATTAGCGACTACATCACATCACCTAAGGCATTGCTCTCGGTGGATTCAGGGATTGTTGAACTAAAAGGATTGGTTCTATTGTACGTTCATCCACTATCCACTCTCTACCACCTCCTCCCAACATGGGCTATCACTTCAAGGACGAATGGCTGATCGGTAGTCGAACCTATCAAACCTCCAAATTCAATATTCACCTATACAATGAACATGATGGACTCGCTATCATCTTCTCCTCTGGCGGAGAGCTTCACTATCCCCGCTTTCCCCTCTTCCCCGCCCTCGCCCACCGGCACCGACACCGACTTTCCCATCGAAGTCGACCGCTCATTCAACTCGTCCATGACAATCAGTGATGAGGGCATGTCCATCACCTCACCTACCCCTGGTGGTCAGGCATCACTTTTTGCTGAAAAGTTCTCGCCCGTCCGAAGTAAAATCTCCATGTCTACATGCGGCTTCCTCTCCCCGGCACCCGCTGGACCTATGTTCAAGGGCCGACCAACACGACCAGACCTCTCCCCCATTCAACAGCAACGAGGTCCGCAACATACAGCTCCTACCTTCCACTCCACCAAGCGAGCATTCGGATCAGAATGGTCTTCGAACGCCCCCAAGGTTCCTGCAGGATTCATGTCGAAGAACAAGGGCATGATGGCACCTCCTGCTGTACCAGAAGGAAAACCTGGGAAGTCAAGATCCCCTCTGCCTAGTGGCTGGGCTGTACCCAAACAAAGCCAGGAAAATAGGGTGCGGATGATGGCCCCTTCGCTATATCGAAGCGAGGTAAGCTACACCGTCTCGGCACCAGGTAGGCTCTGAACTGACCACCAGACCGAACCTGTACTTTCTCCCAAGGCAAGGATCGCTACAAGCGATGCTATGGACGTCGACTCCCCGGCGTTCGGTCCACGAGCTACGGGCGTTCCCCAATCACCCTGTACTTCCCTCGCTGGATCGATCGATGGATCCCCAGGATTGGGCTCATTCTTTGTCGACTCGCCAGCTCCACCTTCGGCTCTCCCTCCATCCAAGCGTAGAAGTATCGTTGACGGCTCGCCATCATCCTCCTCTGGATCACCTATCGCAAAGCGATCATCTCTCGGTAGAGCTTCCGAGAAGGTTGCCTCGACCTCCGCACTGCTGTTTCCTCGTCCCACCACCATGGGAAACCGTCGACCTCAACCCTACAACCGTCGGCCTCTGCTATCAGCTGTGCAGCCTGGTCCACCCGTCAGGTCAGACACTGTCGCTTCTGCTTTCCCCATCTTGCAACGACCTGCAACGGGACTCGGCACCTTTCCTCGTGGTGCACCTGCACCCATGCGTCGAGCTCAGTCCGTATGCGATCAGCCAAAGATGATGGACACGAGTATGAGCGAGGACGAGAGCGAATTCGAGGCTTCGCCGTCAGTCGAGTATGCTAGACGGACTGGATCGCGAGTTGTTCCTCGAGTCGATGGCTCGCCTGGATTCAAACCCATGCGATCTTCTTTGGCTGTCTCGATGGAAATGTCGGCAAGTCCTAGTGGTAAAAGCAAGAAGGCCAGTCCCTATGGTTCAGGAGGTCTCCCAGGCTTTGGCGATAACGAGATGGATGGCAAGATCTTGCCATGCTACAAAGTCAAGGAGGATGGTTTGGTCAGGGTCGCTCCCGAAACTGTATGTGATCTACTTGCCGGCAAATACAACTCGAAAATCAAGCGATATCACATTATCGACTGCCGATTCGAGTACGAGTACGAAGGAGGTCATATCGAGAATGCTATTCATGTCAAGGAGATGGGTACCCTCGACTCCTTGCTGCTATCAGCATCATCTGGTGTCCATGCTGGAGGCGAGGCGCTGCCTCAGCCTAGTAGAAGTGGGGAGCTGGGTGATGGTGAACAGGTCGTCTTGATCTTTCACTGCGAATTCAGCGCCAAGCGTGCACCTACCTTGTATGTCATCTCCTAATTCCGCTACGAGTGGAGCTGATAATCAGTGCCAAACATCTTCGATCGCGAGACCGAACCATGAATAGCGCTTCATACCCTAAAATATTCTATCCCGAGGTCTACATCCTCGAAGGCGGATATTGTGGCTTTTACAAGAGCCAACCTGTACGTACCCTCTTCTTCATCTACATGATGAATGCTGATATCTAGTCTCGCTGCAACCCATGCGGCTATACACCTATGGACGATCCCAAACACTTTGCCAGACGTGACACCGAATTGCACACTTTCCGAAACTTTGGTCGAACCAAATCCTTCACCTATGGCGAGACCGCTGGAGGAGGTCCTGCTTGTCCACCTCTGGCTTTCGCTGCCGCATCCGCAGCAGTCGGTCGACGAGCCAATCAAATGGTCGCTGCTGGTACCATCACCGAGGAGGAGCACGACGATCAAGAGCACTCTTCCACCAATGAGGGTGATTCGAGCGTCGAAATCGATGCCAGCCCATCTCTCAGGGTCGCTTCTATGCCTCAAGCGCCCATCTTCGGATCTGCCAGACCCCGAACACTAGGTCGAATGGGATTCCAAAGAAACGCTTCATACGCCGGTTTCGGCGGTCCAGTCCGATAACAATCTTCAAATTTTCCTTTCTATTTCTTATTCAACGATTTTCACACACGACCCCTGTAGCCTAATCGACTCCGACAAATGTTTAATGATCTCTCTTTCCGCTTTCCTCTGTGGACACTGTTTTACTCTTTTTCTCTTTTGGTTGTTCATATACGAAAGCGCTTCTAGATTCTCTACAGATCTAGATCGTACAACTGTAGCCTATATTAAACTTTGGTCCGCTTGTCATTCCTGGTAGACTTGGTACTCGTACTCGTGCCCTGCATATTGCATGTCTTTGCATTGCATATTTGTGTCATGCATTTCAATGCCCTTTTCAATACATGTGAGAAAGTAGCTGAGTTCTGGTACTCGTCCAAGGACTTTCACTCGGGTACGATCGATCTCAAGCTCGTCGATTCACTAGGAGCTTCGACACACGATCTTGGATGTGGGAGTCTCAATGGTGGGGAATTCACTAGGTGGCGAATTCGCCGATCATGATTTGGCATCTCAACTCTGATCTCTCCAGGCAACTATCGGGGCCAATGTAGATGGCCGGCAGGTCACATCCGAATTCATAGAGAATGATGCTTCTTCTGGGCGGAAACACGGCCGAAGCGCTGGGTGTTGACCGATGTTTCGCGGGAAGCTAAGGTTCAGAGGTGGGATCTTGACTTATTTTGAGTGACCCTTCTGACAGGATGTTTGGTTGTTTCAGTGTCTCGGGAGTCGAATGCAAACATGTATAAGTACATCGACATGTAGGATCACTTATTGCTTTCTTACACATACATATCTATTACTTTCACCTAACTATAGTACTTATATAACAAATCATGGTATCGACTTGCGGAGATAGCGAATATCTGGCTGATCTTGATGAACTTGTCATTGGGGACGGCTGTATCAACATTCCGGTGAAAGGCTTCCAGCTGGCGCTGAAAGTGGAGCTAGACAGGGAGAGGGTAGCAAGGTGGGCTGAGGACGTGGTGATTGGTATCGAGGTGAGTGCAATCGCAGACTTTTGAGGTGAGAGCTGACGCCATAGGACGCGTATGGTGCCGATCTAGATAGACTCATAGATATGGAGTGGGCGAGGGTCATGAGGGAGCAGTCTCAAGGAGCCAGGATCAAGGCAGCAACCCTCATTGACCTTGAGGAGCAGGCTCTTCAGGCTGCGGAAGCTGAGATTCGAAGGTTCGAGAATAAGGGCGCCGTCCTGGCCAGGTCTCAAAGGCAGAAATCCATATCTTGGCAAGCGGTACGTTTCGTCTGGTATCAGACCTATTATACTGCTAATCCAGACTAGGAAGCGCAATGCTGCATCAGGTTGATGGATCAGACCCCGGACGATGACCCTCTCACCCTGATGGTGATATTGAATTACATCGAAATCAATTTTGCCAGACAATCAAGCGTCATCGAGGTCAAACAACAATCTCTGATTCTCGAGAACCTACTCGGTCTCATTATCAACCACAAATGGAGGGGGTCACGACGAGAGGTCAGAAGCAGTATCATTGATCTTCTAAGGGCTTGGGGTCCAGAGCTATCGAGGGATATCTGGGATGTTGTTTTGGCTCGATCAATGAAGTTTGGGAGGCCTATGATGTGTCATGACTCGGAATTCGAGAAATGCTTGGGACCGATCAGTATGAAGATCGACGTATACTACTTGCTTGCATAGATGGTTTCGTTGTTCCGTGAAGTATACCTGATAGAGACGGTAGATGATGTAAGATCCCCTGATGAGTTGACTTCTGCTTTTCAACCGACCTTTACGCCACCTCAGACAGGTCATGACTGATCTCACTGAGCAACGTCTGCACAGGAGTAAAAAGTTGAAGTGCTAAAGCTCACCGATGTCTTGCGGGAAGTTAAGGTTAAAGGTGGATCTCGATCCATTTTGCATGATCCTTCTGATGGGATATTTGGTTGTCTTGATGTCTCGGGAGTTTAAGTATATCATATATCACCGCTCACTTTGGCAAATCAGACTACCTTTCTCTCGTCTACTTACTACTACACATACTTAGAGAGAGTCTACATTACAATCATGGAGCCAGAGAAAGGAAAGAAAGCCACTAAGCCCACCATCATGGCTGACCTCAATACCCGGATGACTGCGTTAGAAGCAAGGATGGAGATCAGGCAGGTATGTGCTCCATGGCATGCCTGTTTCATTCACAACAAGATTCGAGCGCTGATGTACTTCTCAGCAGAGCCTCGACGAGGTCAAAGCTTCGATGGACCGACTCGGGCAGAGCATAGATGAAGTCAGGCGGGACATGGATTATCTGCACAGGTGGAATAGATACGATGTCCTGTACAAACGTGCCGAGACGCTTCGAGCTGTCAGAGACGAGATTGAAGGGAGAGAGTCGGACGCTGAAGCTATGGTAGCGGCATACAAGCAGGTGAGTCGGGATCTGATCGATTGGCGACATATGTGACGGCACTGATGATGACCAGAAAGTCATCGACGTCCAATGGGCGCTTGCCGAACGAGGACCTAGGGTCGAAGAGCTTCTCTCCAACCCACTCGCCCGAGACGCCTTCAGTCCCCAGAACGTGGCTTTGATGTTTGGTGCACTCGACAGAGATCCGAAGCATGTCAAAGCCCAAATCTTGTCGGACGTTCTGAAATTGGAGAGAGCTCAAATTGCAAACGGAGCTGGAGCTGGGGGATCTGAAGTTGAGGCGACTCGAGTCATCAGGGAGTTGTTGGAATTCTGGGGTCCGGCGCGGGCGCGATTATACTGGGACACAATCGTTGGAACACCCTTGGACTTTTCCCCCGTCAGTGAGGATCAAGTAGTCAGATTTGGTGATCTATTGGGTTGAGCGGCATCCTGTCACGATTCACTCGGGTATGAACGGACGATCAGGTCTGGCAAGTAGATCAGACGTCAGAACCCCTTTACATGCCAAGCTGTACCGCCGACGTCCTGGCAAATGACCCAATATCAGATGCTGACTGATCCCGTTATAAGGTCGGATAATGACACTAGAAGTGTTGACCCTTTTGGACAGCACTGTGTCATGATCGTGCACGCTGGCATACACAGACTACCAGTCTACTTTGCAGGATTGCTTGTGTTAAGCTTTCTGGGTTATGATTGATAGGTGTCATTTGTTTTTTTATAGGTTGGTGGATAACAAGCTGTACAGCCCAACGTCCCATTGGAATTGGGTGGCAGACTCGCGAAACCTGGAATCGCTACAGACTTTAGAGTTGCTGTACACAGATGGTAGGGAGGTCACGACCAAATTTGTAGAACAAAACAGTTCCTCTGGGTGACATTTGAGCACCGGAGTGCTGGAGTTCGGTTGGAGCCTTGCGGGAAGGGTAAGGCTTAGATCTGAGATCTCGACTGGTGTTGCATGACCCTTCTGATGGGATGTTTGGTTGTTTTGATGTCTCGGGAGTCTACATACATCATATATAAGCTCTGACTTCTGCCTCACCGTGGAGCTTTCATTATATACCTAAGTACTCCTCTCTCCACTTATCCTACAACCTCAACGAAACAATGGGACGTAAAAGGAATACAACCAAGAAGACCGGCCCAAAGCCAGCGGCTGGTACGGGCGGTTCGCTGGAGTCAAAAGCTTTTCTCGACAAGATTGGGATCGATCCGGACGTAAGTCAGCTATGATCCGAGCAACATATACACCGACATGGCTGACGAGCAGCAGATTTTAAGGGATTGGCAGAAAGAATTTGAAGCTGAAATGGAGGCTCAACTCGAAGAGTCGTTCGCCAGATTGAGCGCAGAGTCAAGCGCGATGATACGTGATGCTTTCGAGGAGGAGGACCGGAGGAAACGACGGAGGGATGCCCTTTGGAATCGAAAGTCCATCCTCCAGGCTGCCCGAGATGAGATAGCAGGAGAGCAACCTCAATCCGATCAGCTGGCCGATGCGTTTAAAAAGGTTAGTGAAAACCCGCCAACGAAATTGTACTCATAATTCAAGGAAGTCATAAACCTCCAGTGGATCGTTGCCGAACGAGGACCTCGAGTCCAAGAGCTGCTTTCGAATCCGCAAGCTGGCGAACTCTTCACCCCCGACAACTTTAATGCCATTTTTGGTGTGCTCGATAAAGACCCAAAGGAAGTCAAGGCGGAGATCCTCTCAGACATTTTGAGGCTCGAGGTTGCTCAAATCGGTTCATGGGGCGGGGACGTAGATAAGCCGGAGGTAAAGGCGATCAGGGACTTGATCAGAGAGCTGCTATCATTCTGGGGTCCTGGGCTAGCGAGGGAGTATTGGGACTTTGTAGTGAGTAAACCGGTGGAGTTTTACCCCATCGACGGGGAGCAGGTGGAAAGATTCAGCGATCTCCTGGAGTGAGTTTCCCAGGCACGCTGTAGACATCCCCTTTCCGGATAGATAAGAGGCATTCCATATTGCACCGCTCAATCGTCGTCCTTGTTTATTTTTTTCCGTTGTAGTATTGCTAGCTACATGCTTGAGCAGCAGAGCTTAGCAGCGTATGAGAGGCATAGTATTTCGTTGTTGTAGTGGTGCATGTGACTTGATGTGTCTACTGTCCAATCTCTTGATACTAAGTTGATCAGTCCAAATTCTGTTTACCAGCTGATTCTATCTATGTTCTTATCGATATAAGGGTCTTACATGGGTGTTCATTTTACAGTGAGCACATTGATAACTTTATATCGGAAGAGATACAGGTACTCGCTACAAGACTAGCTACCTGTGTATCATCTGATTCTACTACTGCCAAGGTTACTGACCAATAAACACCATATGGGCTGATTTAAGGGTAGTGACCTGTTGCTTGCTAGTGATAACCTTAATACGCCAATGTCTCATGTTGGTTGTATGGGTTCTGGCTATGCAAGCCAAACCTCTCATAGAGCGTGTCTTTTAACACATATGCACACACCTATAGTGTGCAAATATAACTTATCACCAATTGTCTGTAACGTTGCCACGACTTCTGTCCGCGTGTTGTGATCCTAGGTACATTAGTAGGAGAAAATCAGTTACGAATACCCAGTTTAAATACAGTATACTGCATAGGCAGAAGAAGTGTGACCGATATCCATAAAAAGCCCAACTTCCGTCAATTAGTGTATCTCCCATAGTTGGTCTGTCAGTATATGTAAATGTATAACATTGTCAGTCATTCTTGTACACATACCATGCATGTCCACAGTGCGCGGTTTTCTAGTCTTCGACCATCCTTCTCGTACCCCTCGTCTAATGACCGTGACCATCATCCTCAGCCCTCTGCTCAGGCGCGACCGTTATACTATCATCAATCCTCAACAAACTCGTAGCAGCTTCCAAAGCACTCTTGAGCGACTTGATTTTCGAGATGGTAGGTTCCAAAACACCCGCTTTACGATTATCGATAATCTCCCCGTTGAGTAGATCGAGTCCATAGAACATGAGTTCTCGTTTGGGGTCGGTGAGAGGAGCATTTTGAGCGGCATTGTGGTACGCTCGTAGTTTTGCTACTAGATCGGTTGAATCCTTTGCGGCGTTTAGGGAGAGGGTCTTGGGGATAGTCAAGAGTGCTGATGCGAATTCGGCAATTGCGAGCTGTTCCCTTGATCCCTGGCACGTCAGCTTGGCCCGATGTAAGAGGGGAAGAGCTTACGAGGGTGGTAGCAAAGTTCTCGAGGTAGATTGATAGAGCAGTCTCGACGGCTCCACCTCCTGGTACTACACTTCCAGATTCCAAAGTCCTCTTGACAATCGACAAAGCATCGTGTAAAGCCCTCTCCATCTCGTCAAGCATGTAATCGTTCGCACCTCGCAAGATGATTGAACTAGAGTTGACAACCTTGGTACCCTTGACCAAGATCAATTCATCATCACTGATCCTCTCCTGAACGACCTCTTCGGCGTGACCAAGACTGGAAGCTTCGAATGTCTCGTCACCTTCCAAGTTGGCGAGGGAAGAAACGAGGGTGGCACCGGTAGCCTTGGCGATTCGGCGTAGATCCTCTTTTCGACATCGTCGGACGGCCATTGCGCCGGCTTCGACAAACTCCTTGAGGACAAGGTCATCGATACCTTTTGTTGTGAGGATAACATTGGCACCGGTAGCCAAGATCTTTCGGACTCGCTCAAGAGTGATCTCGGATTCCCTGGTTTATCAGCTTTCACCCTACTGTCAGGGTCGGTCAGCTTACCTCCTTCGGATGGCCTCGAGCTGCTCGGGGTCATCAATGGTGATGTGAACACCAAGGTTCATCCTCTGCTTAGCCAAGTTGATATCCAAACAAGCGATCTTGGCCCCAGTGACTCGTGTCTTCATAGCTACCATATCAGCATTGACCCTACGTTCTCGGCCAAGAGGACACACCTTGACTGGCAACAGTGCAGTTCAAAGCGTAACCTTTGACCATGAAACTCTCCCTTGCCGACTTTCCGTGTGCTTTCAAGATGTTGACGGCCTTGACGGGGTATTTCTTCTCTCCTCGTCCATTGACGGTCAAGACTGCCTGCATAGCGTCAACAGCCATAGGTGCGAATAAGTCATCGTCGCTATTCATCAGCACCTGTAATCTGGATTGAGTAGGGGACATACGCAGAGATGATCTTGGAAGACATGGAAGTCTTTGCGACGTTGACTAGAGCTTCTCTGCCAAGTTTGTCGACTTTGGTAGACAGTTGATCAGCCATGAACCTACATGCCTCTTTGCATGCCAATCTGAACATCAGCTTTGATCCGAACGGAGGTTTCGAGCTTACCTGTATCCAGTGATGACGGTAGTGGGGTGGATCTTGTTTCGTACGAGGTCGTTGGCTCTTCTCAGTAATTCCGAAGCGAGCAATACGACCGAAGTAGTTCCATCTCCAACTTCCTTGTCCTGTTGCGTAGCGAGAGAAACAAGGATTCGAGCCTGATCATCAGTTCTCTCTCATAGTTGACTAGAAAGAGGGCATACAGCAGGATGTGTAACTTCCAATAATGATAGAATGGTTGCTCCGTCATTGGTAATTGTCATATCACCGACATTGTCCACCAACATCTTGTCCAATCCGACGGGTCCGAGGGATGATTTGAGAATGTTGGATACTGTCTGACATGCCATAACTATTTTATCAGTATCGATTGCGCTAAAGGAACATACCATTGGCATCTCTGACTTCAGCACCACTCGTCCTCTGTCCACCGAGGAATAATCCCTATTTGTCAGCTGATTGTTACAGACACCTGCCAGCTGACTCACCGCCCTTGGGTCTCTTTGATACATAGTAGAAGACATTGCTATTGATGTCTATGTTATATGTAAGATGTATAGAGACTGAAAGAATTATCAAGAATTAAGGTAATTAAGCACAGACGCGATTTCGCGTGTCAAATGAGGCGGAACCAAATTTCATATAGCTTTAGAAGGGACCTCCACCTTGACTACTCTCTGTACCACTACTAACTACTACTACGCTATCATATAGAAGATGGCTCAGAGAACCAGATTAGTCAGCTTACTAAGCTGTACACGAACACAAGCAATCACTCCAATATCAAGAGGAACAGCATGGCGAGCATATGCTACCCATTCCGACCGAGTTTCCCCCTCAGGTTCCGGGCCAAGTACAGGCGGCCAAAACGCAACGACCGACTCGACTGCCGAACTTCTTCGCCGCTTAGAAGCAGAATCTAGGAGGCAAGGCGGATCAACTGGTTTCGGTGCTAGGGAGAGTGTAGGACCGTTCCCATTAGGTGTAGGACCTAGTGGGAGGAGGAAGATGTGGAGACCGTGGAGGGAACTTGGGGTTAGTGGAAAGTGTACGTCTCTCCCTTGAGCAGGCGGCTTGAGCTGATGAATTAGTATGGAGGACGACACAGCAGACTGGGAATTTGGCTGTCATTGTCGTTGGAGGTGGATTGTTCGTGCTCCTCACTTTTGCTTTAACTACCGAATTATTCGCTACGAATTCACCTTCCGTCCTATATTCCCAAGCAGTCGATAAAATCAGAGCAAGTGATGCTGTTCGTCCATCCTTTCTTTCGTACATCTCATACTAACGAGATAGCTCGACGCACACTTACTACCCCCACTCAAATTCACCCACTCCCCCCATTCGTCAGCTCCAGTAAGAGGTAGTCCACCCTTACACCACGTCAACGCAAAACACCCAATATCAGGCCGGGATCATATGCTAGTAACTTTCTGGGTCCATGGAAGAGGAAAAGACGAGGCAGAACCATTAGGATGGATCAAAGGGATCTGGTTCAACGTGGAAGAGAATTTAAGATGGGTAGGGGGTTATATGGGTGTGTCGGAGCCTTATCAACCTGGTCAGACTACATCAGAGGTTGTATCGCCGGTCAAGCAGGAGGCAGAAGCATCATCAGGTGGAGGGTGGTTTAGTGGATTGGCGGGATCTTTACGTGGGGGAGTAGTGACTAGGTCAGGGGAATCGAAGAGGGGTTTACCGCCACCGGGAACGTACAAGATTGGAGAAGTCAAGGCTGAATACGTCAAGGTAGGTCAACTATATTCAAAATTTTTCTGGCTAACATTTAGAACGCATCTGGACAGTATACACTACTGTCTCTCATCGTCGACGTACCCAATTCAAGAGCGGCGTATCCCGGGAAGGCAGTGGTCTACTGGAGTCCAGAGGCTGATACAGAAGGCTTGATGTCTAAGCGTAGATAGCGATACATCCGTATGCACCTCTTGCAGAAGACCCGCATAGAATATGCAAACGTTGTCTATTCATGGACCCAAAAGATGCCTATGGATACAATAATGCGATGTATGGGGGTCTTCCCGTGAGTATTTAAGAGACTGATTGTCCATGCTTGAAACCCAAAATCCCATTCTATAATGTTCACCTTCACCTTCACCTAAGCTTAGTTGCATATACCGCAAAAAGACGTTGATAGAAAGTCGATCCAGGACCCGATAACTACCATCAGCTCAAACCCTCTAGGAAAACATACCAAGGTAACACAATCCTCTACCAATCTCTCCAAATCTTCCCTTGCATACCCATAAGCCATGAGAACAGGCATCATCGACCTCATATTAGAAGCAAGTACTTGGGAGTGTAAGCTTCCAATCTGTATTAAAGTAAATGGATCGGATTTGGAGGTAATGTATGATCCTGGAGTATTCGGTGGTGTGGGGAAAGGGAAGGCTGGCACCGTGTTAGGGTGCGCTGGGGGGATTGGAGGGGACTTACGACCTCGTACGTAACTTCGGCAGGGGATTCCTAGCTCTTGGGTATAGACTGGAGTTGCACTGTCTGTCAGCTTGGCCAAGGTTGGGCTTGTTATAGCTTACAACACGGCACTAGTGGACAGGCACGATAGGAGATTGGAAGGTAAATCGACGTCGACTACACTTCAGCTGATGGATACCGATGCACAGATTTCCTCAGCTCATTTACTCTGTTGAGCAGCGTAAGCTTCGCGAACAGCAGCATCCCACTGCCGTAGACTACGGTGCATAGGTTGTCCCGTCGTTGAGAGCTGTATGTCAGCTCCGCTCATAATAAGGCTTGAATAGCTTACATATGTAGGTTCCGATTCTGCCATGACCAGCAATCCTCCTGCTGATAATACTCTTGCCAGACGCTCGACGAGGGTCGTGTAGTATGGTATCGAGAGGTGCATGGATTTAAGGTGGATGACGTCTACTATTCAGCTTCATTTCCTTTCCCGAAGAAGAACATACCAAAAAATCCAGATTCAAATGGCAGTGGTTGAGTTAGATCTAAGAGTCAGCTTTCAGTGAATGCGACCACTCTAGCTGAGACCTACCAACAGTCTGAAGATCCACATTCCCATGATGAGACCTAGCATTGACGAAATGTGACCAATCGATACTACTTATCAGCTTCAACATTTATTCGGAGGTTGACATACTCAATAGCAGTAATATCCGCGAAAGGCTGAGCATTCGCTAGAGCGAAAGCAAAAGCGCCTGCTTATCAGATGACCATGTGAGATGTGAGAAGTAAACCAACCAGTCCCCTGCTGCACAGTCAACGTGAGATCTTTACAGTAATAGAAAAGACTCACAGCCCCTACATCAAGAACCCTACTCCTCCTTCCTTGTGAATGTACGTTTGCTAGCTTCTCAACTATTATTTCCGTATGCCGAGGCTCGAGGATGGTAGATTGTAGACGGTGATTGAGCTCTAGTCTGAATTGTGGAATGAGGTAGCAGGGGAGCAGGAAGAGAAATATGATCAGCTTGCGTACAAAAAGAGAAGCGAATGATTTACCTTTCCTTTTCATCCATTAATGATCCTACCGAGCTAATTGAGCAACTTCTTCCACGTAATAACATCCCCTTATTACGTTGTCAACACGCGTTTCGGGGTAGGTATGATCTGTGTGTATGCGTAAATAGGAGATGTGATGTGATGTGTTGTCGTAATGTGTGAGGGACACGAGGTATCTCTATCGTAAGTGATCGCTTGGCGATACGAAGAAAGAATAATAAAAGGTGACTCACTGAAAAGAATAAACGGAAATTAAAAGACTAGATGGTATGTCATCTCTTCTCGCTTCTCGATTTTCAGTTTTGGTGATATAGCTTTTCCCCTTCCTTTTCCTTTTCGATCACAATGACGCCCCTAGGCCCAGGGTTTCACCTGTCTATACAATCCAGCGCCTTCGATGCCCATATCGATCGATCAAATAGACCGGTGTTTGCATACCCTGATGTCTTCAAACATATTTGTTATGGATATAGCGGAGCCGAGTGCCCTGCTTGTCTGTGTGTCTACCTTCAATTGAGTGATGGTACCTCATGAACTGAGTCTGAGTTTAGTGATCAATGACTATTGTAAAGCACTAAAGCAGAGGATGGTTGGTGGTCACCGTAAAGGAAGGGTATAAGGGTGGTCAATGCGTTAAATTGATTAATTAGGGGCAAAACAAAGGGGATCGATCGAAACGAGTTTGTGTAAGATAAATTCCGGGCATGTATTTGACATATCACAGGGACAGCGGGGCGTCTACTGACGCCCTCTCCGTGTTGTGGTCTTGCAGAGTTTTTCGGGACCGAGATAATTGTCTATTGGTAAAGTTGGACCTAGACTGTCTTGGTTGCCGTATCCTCCTTTGGCTCGTGCCTCTAGTGTTTCAGGTATGGGGATCGCGGGCGAGGATCGGTAGATGTCAGGTTGTGAAGTTAGGCTCTGGGAGTGTAGGGGGATTTATCGCATGACTAGCTGTCTTATGGGCGGAGTTGGTCGTCAAGGTGTTCATTTGGATTATCATGGTCAGTTATTAGAGGAACGTTGTTCCGTACCGTGCCTTGATCTACATACCAGATTAAATACACGTCATGCATATGAACAGTCGCGTCGCGAAGTTAAACCATCAACAAAGTGTCGACCCCACCTCCACCTCTAATCCAATTGACCCGTGACTATAGTTGTTCAAGGGCACAATGTCAGCCCGCCAAAGACCAGGATCACAATCAAGTCCCCGGCCTAGACAACCACTCGAGTCCCTGATATATACTTGTCTACCAACCCTCGCTCCTCCCCGAACACGTCCAAGCTCATCAGCTTCCTCTTCCCGACCGTCCTCACATACCGAACATGGCTCAGACCCGAGAGAGGAGAAGGAGAGGCAGGATAGAGTCAAAGACTTAATGGAGTTTTGTGAAGAGATTGTGGACAGTAGGCTACCAAGTTCCGCTCCGCTTGATATTGGTACACTACCGGATACTGCCCGACGACTACTTGCTAGAAAGGGGGATGAAGATAAGGCTCTGAGGTTTAATGGATCTTGGAGTAAACTCGAAAAAGGAGTAAGCTTGCCGTCACACTGAGAAGAGCTATAGCTGATGAGCAGAAAACACTGGCTTCGCCTTTACCTCATTTACAATTCCTCCTCGCTCTTTCCGCTCTCAATCCCACTGCTAGTTCTGGGTCAAGCTCCAAGGCGTACTCTCAACCTACCTTCGCCTCGAACCAAGATGGTCCAGTGGCCGGATCTTCTCGTACTCGACTTGATATACCTACTCCGCCAGCTGAATGGACAGGACCAGGAAAGGGGAAGAGTAAAGCTGAAGTATTGACTGCTTGGCGTACTTCCAGATGTACGTATCCCCTACCTACCACGGTAGCGAGACTGATGTAAAGCACAACCTCCTTTTCCCCAACATCTGCTACTACGAGATGCTCTCTACCTACTACAAGGTATCGACGGTCGATATGTCCGCTTCGCCATCCGCCCGGCAAAAGAACAAAATCCGTATCTCACAGATAAAGGCAAAAGAGGGGAAGGGATGGGTTTCCCACTAGGTAAAGAAGAACCAGTGATCGATGGGGAGGACGAAGAAGAAGTAGTAGGACTGGATTTCATGGCGGATGAACAGACTGTGAGTCGACCTTGAGGAATCTGGCTGATGGTAGGATGGACATATTTCCACACCGACACGGACGGTGATCACCCAAATATCAGAGATGGGGGTCATGTATCGTAAAGTCACTGCTTTCACCAAAAATCAGGAGAAGCGAAAGGGCATGACTGAACAGGTGAGTCATTTACCGACATCAGAGACCACGCTGACGAGTCAGAGTCTGTGTCATTTCCTGCACCACGAGCTGTCGGAATATCACCGTCTCCTAGCCGTACTTGAAAGTCAAATGTCATTGACAGCGCCCAATACCGAGGAAAGCTCTCATACTCCTGCCGAAAGCTCCGGCCTGACCCTCTTGCGCCTAGGACTATGGACGGAGGAGATGAGGTTGAAAATGAAAATGATGGTCCAGGTCGTCGAGGATGTCAAGAGTAAGTTGAATCGTATGACTTAGGATATAAAGCTTATGAGTAGCAAATTATGGTGGAGCGCTAGTATCGAAGGTTCACGCTCATACGAGTCATGGTGATCCAATAGTTCGGGACTTCATGGAACAGGTTCTAGAAGAGGTCTGTCATCCATCTCATATTACCATATAAACCTGATGATAGGTCTCCAAACCCTTCTTTGCTACATTACAACGCTGGATCTTTTCCGGAGACCTCCGCGATCCGTTCCAAGAATTCTTTGTCCAGCTCAACCCCGAACAATCAATCAATGGTCGATTATCGCCATATCACGCAGGAGGGGATATGGGTTTCGAAAGTGGCCTAAACAGTGGTGGGGGTGTCGATGAGGCTCATGCGGTTTGGGAGAAGAAATATGTTTTTGTCAAGGGGATGGTCCCTGGGTTTGTCAGTGAGGAGTTTGGAAAGAAGGTAGGTTCTCCTTTCTCGATCCGATATAGAGCTGATGTGTAGATCTTTTCGACTGGACGAAGTTTGAACTTTATTCGATATAGTTGTCGGGATAGCGACTGGATTGAGACTCAAGCTAAACTTGCCAATGCCGGCCGGGGTAAGCTAGCGTTCCCTGGATTCCGAGGAATAAGCTGATCCATAGCTTTGAAATATAGTGATCTCGCTGGGCTTGAACATTCCATCGACGTCGCCTACTCGATAGCTAGTCAACGACTACTAGAGACATTCTTTGATAAATTCAATCTCCTCGATCACCTTCGTGCACTCAAGTCGTACCTCATGCTAGGTGCTGGCGACTTTACCGAACACCTCATGGAAGCTTTAGCGTATGTCTGTCTCTCTCTTTCATAAATCTAGCTAATGTCCAGTCCTCGATTATCAAAACCAGCAGCAAGTCTATATAGACATCACCTAACCTCTGATTTGGAAACTGCAATTCGAGCCTCAAACGCCCAATACGATTCCCCAGATGTCTTGCGCCGCCTAGATGCCCGAGTCCTGGAATATAGTCCAGGAGAAATTGGTTGGGATTGTTTCGCACTGGAATACAAAATTGAAGCTCCGCTTAATGCTGTTCTAGACGGGAAAGCGATGGTGGAGTATGATCGATTATTCCATCATCTGTGGAGATTAAAGAGGGTTGAAAGTGCTCTGACGCAGGGATGGATGAGGGTTACTTCAAACTCGAGATTATTCGAGGGTATCCAAAGTATGTCGCTCTATCGGCGTGGAGGAAGGAAGCTGATGCCAGATTTACGACGACCATGGCATGATTCTCGTCAATTACAAGCTCAAATGGTTCATTTCTTACGTCAACTCCAAGCATTCTGTCAATTGGAAGTAATTGAATGCTCCTGGCAATCTTTGATGGATTTCACCGATAAACGAGAAGGAGATTTGGATGCGCTCATAGCTGCACATAGGACGTATCTCGATAGGGTGGTTAGGAAAGTTTTATTACTGGGTTCTAAGCGGGATAAACAGGTAAGTCCACTCAACATCTCATAGACGTGGGATTGACAAGGTAGGAGATCGTACTAGACTACGTCAGGGAGGCTTTGGACATCTGCCTGAAGTTCAGAGATGTTACTGTAAGTCAATCGCTCTTCGTCAAAACAGAGCTAATAAGCAGGATGACCTCTACGCCCACTCCCTCTCAGAGATGACCCGCCTAGACCGAACCCGCGACCAAGCCCGTGGTCTAGCCTCCTCACCAGGTGACGAATACGGTAATGACGCCAGATCAACTTCCCAATTGAATCAAATCCTAAAGAGACTGGCGGTATTGAAATCGGATTTCAAATCTAGGATGGACTTGATTACGCAGTTGACGGCCCAACATCAGGATTTGGATATTCGTTTCTTGGCTATTCGGTTGGCATTTAATGGGTTCTGGGGTAAGAAGGAGAGGGATGGAAAGAGTCGACCTAGTCGGAAGGGGTAGCGGCACTTTGGTGCCGATAGGAGATGTCAGTCATGGAGGGCTTGTGAAACGATAGACGTTCATCTCTAGGCGGGCGCTTATGACGTTGCTGTGATGATATACATTCAACGGTCCACAAGAATGAGATTAGGTATCACTACATGACTTTTTCCTTACCACTAATCACTCAGTTCGGTCATATCAATGATAGGACCCCGGACCGACAGCTTACTCCCTCGACCGACAGGTCTTGCCTCATCACGCTCACGCCTGACCGTCCGGTCTGGCACTGTTATGGGGTGTCTCTCTGTCCCCTCTAGACGACGCGTCCTCCTCCTCGCCTCCTTCCTCTCCATCTGAGCCCTCTTGACACTCCTCTGATACTCCCTCTCTTCAAACGCTCTCATCTGTTCTTCCATTGGCCCTAGATCTCTTTCTTCCTCTTCCGCTCGTGCTTCTGCCTCCTCCCTCTCCAGCTTCTCTCGAGCTTCTCGTCTTCCGCGTACTTCTCTTTCGTCTCGCCTTTTTTGAGCATCATGCCTCTGTCTCTCCCCTCGTCTATCTCTTTCCCTTTGCGCAGACCTTCTGTCTTGAGCTTGTCGCTCTTCTTGTTCTCGACCACCGGCATTCCTACCACTTGGTCGTGTTGAATCATGGTCTTCCGTCCTGTCTATTCGGCGTAGATTTCGACGATTACTCGGTCCCGCATTCTCGCCTTGGCGGTAGTCTCGTTCTCGTGGATATCGAGCGACGAGTAAACCGTAATCTCCCGGATGATCCGTTCGTCGAAGTCCGGTCTGGGTTCGACTTGGACGATCTCTGTCGCGATCGACATGTTGGGGCATCCAAGGTCTCCGATCATCCCCACCACGAGGCCGTCGATCGTTTGATCGATGGTTCCGAGGGTCGTAGAGGAGTCGAGATGGTGGGGTGTCGTGTCCATCCCGGGTGGGTGGGATAATCTCACCACCATCGCTGATGAATGATCTCGTCCGTTTGACGGATTTAGCATCCGCGCTTGGGGGAATTCGGATTGGATGGTCTTCTGCTTCGCGCCGGTCCCGGTCAGACCGAACCGATTGTCTGGATCGCGATGGTCCAGGTTTCGAGTACTCCGGTCGGACTCCATGTCCCTCGTACCCAAGTTCTCGAAGTCGATCCAAACGTGTCTTATCCGTACTGGATCGGAATTCCAAAACTCCACGTCCTTTCTTGCTCTTGGACACAGATCGAGCCTCATCCTGAGACCGTTTGATGGCTGCTGCTCTGGCTTCGGCTTTCAACATGGTAGCAGTAACCCTTCCATTCCTAAGCTGAGTCTGCCAAGCCTTTTTCCCCGCCTCACTACGTTTCTCTTTTTGAAACACAGCTAACGTCTCTGCAAAGAGGTCATCTTCCCTTGCCCTCTCAATAGCTTCTTGTCGCTCAAGTTCTTCATCTTCAAGCTTCTGCTTTGCAGCTCTACGGTCTTGTTCTTGCATCCTCTTGGCCTCCAACTCGATATCGTGGGCATACTGGGCGAGATCGGCGGAGAGTTGAGCCGAATCATTGTTACCGAGAATATAGGGCTCGGACGTAGCTAGCGACGGGGACTCGGTAGATACCTGATTGTGAGCTGGACAGAGTCCATCATGGCTATGGACTCACTTCGTAGATGAACCGACACCATGCGACTCCTTCCGCATCTTCTGGATTCCATTCGTCTTTATTCTCGTCATCGCCGCCAAACAAAAGCCGTCTATACCTTCAGCTTGAACCAGCTTCGTTCAGACAGATTAGCTTACCTTAATCCATCATACAGACCACTTGCCTGGGAATGTCAGTACCCATGTGGCGAGGTGGGGAATGAGGACGTACGATGTCCCTCTCGACGTAATCTGGGGGCGGACTCGGGGGCAGAGCTGTGTGCTGCCCTCTGGACACTATTATCTCAAGGCTACTGCCCGATAAGGGCTGTAACAGACACTGGTCAAGAATGAAGTCCGGTATCTACAAGTCAGCTAGAGCACCATTCAGCAGGTTACAGTAGCCTTACCCCTTCGATCGGACAAGTCTTGATGTTCTCATTGACGACAGTGTCGGAAAACGCTTCTGGGTGTACGACTTGAGGACCATGAGCCTCTGTCGTACCGATATCGGCCTCGAAAAGGGCGTTCAGTGCCTCCTCCCCTACTCCAACGTCCAATTCTGAGAGATCTGGGGGAATGATGTCCGACATCCCAGGTTTCGAAGCAAGCGCAGCCGCAAGCTCATCTTGGGAGATCGGCGACCACCCGACCAGGGCGCAGTATGTCTCATGATCTTGCCCTGGGAGGAGGTATACTAACCCCAAGACCTTTTCTTCTGATTTGATCTCAACTCGGAGGTCTCTTTCCCAATCATGGTAGTTTCCTTGTCTGACTCCTAGTCGATATTCCTGATTATCAGCCAAGGAGGGGGAGGTGAACTTGCGATGGCCGAATGCCCAGCTAGGGTATCCACGTCAATCTCGACCGCTCCCTTCGTAACGAGGACCTCACCTGAGGTGACTCGGGGTGGGCGCTCGCCTAATCTAGTCCAATCCTGAACTTTCCCTGCGTCTTTCGTCGAAGGAGAGGAGGCGGGCCGCCATTCCAGCCAGACCTTTTGTCAGGCCACACCTAAGAGAGGGGAAGATTACTTACCTCCAAGCCATTGTGTGTTGATATTTTCATCTCATTGGTCTAGGTATCTTGATCAAGAGATCAAGACGGAGATTCAAGGAGATTGTAAGTACAAGTGATGAAGAAGAGCAAGGATTGGGAGAAAGTGGTTAGTGTCATATTGCCTCGAGTCCCGCACGGACCTCTTCTCAACAAGGACAGCCAACTGTAGCGAGAGTATCAGCTAGTCAGGAAATTAGGATGTCAAGCTATCAGTGGGGAAGTACAATGCAAAGTGGTATGCATAATTTTACCGATATGTTATATGCTATGTATAATGGTGTATGTTTCGAAAAAAATGTAGTTTTAGTTGTAGTTGAATATGTTACATTGATATTTTCGTATCCGTTTTAGTGAGTGACAAGATCGAGATTTTTTCGTTTCGTAATGAGAATGTAATGGGGTTGAGGGCCATGCTATGCAATTTTTTCCGATTCTGAGTGATTGAGTTGTTTTGTTTTGGTTTGTTGAAAAGAAGTGTTTTTGAGCGAAGAGGGGAGGGTTATAGGTTGCCGGTACGTAACCCATATCCAGCCCTGCCTCGAGGTGATGTATCGCCAGATCGCCTGGTTGGGGGTGCGATCCCTTCTCCGACTTGTTCTGTCGTAGTAGTCGATAATCGCCTTGACCAATTCGCATCAGCGGCATTTGCGTATAC
This sequence comes from Vishniacozyma victoriae, assembly GCA_017654735.1. Lineage (NCBI taxonomy): Eukaryota > Fungi > Basidiomycota > Tremellomycetes > Tremellales > Bulleribasidiaceae > Vishniacozyma > Vishniacozyma victoriae. Next base: position 796,573 of record JADPYG010000001.1, read on the forward strand.
AGGTCGACTAGGCATGACAGCCTCGACATTCTGTCGACGTTCTGGACGTTCATCTCGCCTATGCCTCGATCTTGATGGTGCCTGTTCCCTCTCGCGAGATTGGTTCAAGACTCCCGCCTGGGATATTTCGAGATGATGGGGTTGTCGTTCCAAACTTCGTCCTCTACCTGATGTAACGTGGGCTTCTCGACCTCGTGCGTGTCCTGATGATGGGGCTGGAACGGTATCTTTGAGTGGGGAGATTATTGATCCATCAGGTCTAGTCATGGGTGCGATGAGACTCATTCGATGTTCCTTAGGCGAGTGGAAGATGGGATCTGAACGGGATCGAGATAAGAGGGAAGCACCGAGTGTGGAAGAGACGGTGTGGTGTTCGATATCGGCTGATAGGGCGGCATTTCGGTGAGGTGTGTCATGTCCTGAAGATGCCTTGGCGATGGGATTGGACGGAACACGACCATGCTGAGGGTGAGGAGTGACAAGTGAAGGACCAAGTGACAGGCCAGCTAATCCAGATTCTATCCTGTCTTTTGATCCTGGATGACCAAAGGGTTTTCCACATGAACATCGAGCAGCGAGAGCATTGGGTGAAGTGACTGAATTGACGACTCCTGGTCTACGACCGAATCGGAGTGTATCGATAGAGTTGCCGATGGGGAACATGCTACCTCCTTGCGATCCTGGTGTCTGCGCAGCAACGGGAGTAGTCGATTGTGTATGCTTTCCCGATGATAATCTTGGGATCTTGACGGGGATGGAACCAAGTCCGTGATGTGAAGGAAAGGCAGGTGGGGGTAAATCGAGGGGTTCCTTTTGAGGCGAGTCGTTGCCTGATCCGGGATTTGTGCGTGGTGACTGGATTGGTGAAGAGGCGATTGACGAGGATGATGAAGAGTCGGGACCTCGAGGAAAGACATGCGCAGGCATCCTAGGAGATGGACCGAGGTGCGGTCGAACGTGGGGAGAGAGGGTTGCTGGGAGCTGGGTAGTGAGCCGGACGGGTGGTACACCGGCAGCCTTCGTTGCTGGAGACGTTGTGCCCTTGTCCTGGATTCGGCACTCAGATGAGCAGTACAGCCTGCTGATTAGCTAGAACAACGAAACGTGTAAGGAAAAGGGGCTCACCCCTTGCATGGCTGCTGGCAGATGAAGCATCGTTCGAAATCTTCCTCAAACATGGTTGACAAGGTGGGTCTGACGGGTCGAGAAGTCGCTAGAGTATGTGGCTGCATGGTAAGCTTTTGTTTGATTGGTCGTAGAGGTATAGAATATGAATGTGAAGGTTGGAATGAAGAATGAGAGTGGGGGAAAGAAAGAGGATTCTGGAACTCACTATATATACCTCTGTCCTGGCTCCTGTCGGAGATCAAGTTGACGTAGAACTCAGCCAGTTGACAGTCCGACTACGCTCGTGAACCGACACTGCCTTCTCAAACGTGTGAGAGAAAGTGGATGTGAGGAGTGAGAAGAAAGGTAGATGAAGGAGTAAATCTAGCTAGCGGAGGGTGGCCGAGTTTGTGAAAGGAATATTCAAGACTGTCGAAAACGGTTGACAGCTTGAAAGGAAGTCCGAAAAAGGTTGAAATAGGTCGAGGCGGTGAAACCTTTGAGTAGGTAATGATGTGACACTCTTCTACTCAGTTGAGTCTGAATTTTCCTTGGAACTTCAGGGTCGGCCGAAACGTTTGATCCGGGACGAGGGTTGTAGCGATATATGTGTATCGTGGCGTAATGATGGTGTGTGCGACAAGTGTCTAGAAGATTTCGAATCCTGATGTGTATGGGAATACGTTATTGTCTAGAATGGTAAGCGACGTTCAGACAATTTAATGATTTGAAGCAGGGGTAGGGATGATGGCAGGTAACGAGGACCGAGCGGTTTATTGCGTAACCCGGGAATCTTTCCAACCTCTCCGTTTCACGATCATCTTTGCAGCATGCATCCCTTGCCCCATCGAGGGTAGTAGCCCCATCCTGGTATCCATGTTCCATCCATTTTCCCATGTTTCCCGAAATTTACGGATCACAAAAAGCGAAACTTTGTCGATGTCGTAAAGTCCAAGCACAAAGCACGTTTGATCGGTGACTCACAATTTTCTAAATGATCTACGCTGTATTTTCCTGGGTGGATGTATGGATGAATCGACCAGGTTTATAGACAATATAAACAAATGTAATATCTAGGTGTATTGACAAAGGTGAATAATTTGGTCTAGCTTAATCGTCTAACTTACCGCAACGTGTTCTATAGACTGCGTGCTCCTAACCAAAAAAGTCGCCATCATACAATATTTACAGATCTTCCAGCTTATCCTCGGCATCGGCAGGTTTTCATCATTTTCGACTCGAAACGCGACTGATTCCTCTGCTCTCACCCCTATGCGGTATACTCTGGGGCCACGCTGCATCGAGCGTCATATTACGAGCTAGAACAGAGGCGCTCAGGGAGAATAACAAATACCGCTCAGAGAACGTGCTAGCTAAGAGCGGACTCATTCTGCGGCATGTGTAAAACACGGACGCAACAACGGATGCAACAGCATAGAAGGTGATGGAAGCGATGGGTATCGCCCAGCATTATTCAAATTCGGTGTATGCAGCGTATGTGAACGCCTGTACTCGCTTTCGCTGTTCGCATGTTTCCAGAGATAAGGCGACATTTTCGCTAATTCTTTATCGGATAAGGAAGAGAGTCAATCAGCCTGAAAATTGTCCAACAGCCGAGTGCCACATTCACGTGGGCTTGGAGATATAATTCAGTCGCGTCAGCTCATCTCGCATCTCATCTCATAGTTACGCGTGACGCGTCAGAAATCAATGTTCAGTAGGAAGGAGGAATTAAGGTCCACTCATACATAAATCAATCAACCATATACAATAGTCGTATAGTCATGGATGTAGATAGTCCACAACGTCCATCACCAATGACGACAAATACAACAGCAGAGAATGTCATCGATATCTCCTCAAGTCCGGTCATGCCTGCGTTGAAGCGTAAAGGAGAGGAACGCCGACATGATGGCAAGGAAAATGGTGATGGTGACAAGCGGGTCAAATTGGATTGTGAGTAGAGTCATTTGGCAGTCATCAGAAGCAGTGTTCTGATGATAAAGCAACCCCAACCAAGGAGGGCAAGCCGCTCGTCGAGTTCAAGGGCAAGAAGTTGGTGTACAAGGAAGATGCAGCGCCGTGGTCAATACCTAAACGACGTGAGTCGCATACTTGGCCGGACTTGATCATGCTGACAGACAGGCCTGCTACGTTTCTCCACCTTGCTGCTCGATGCCGAAGAGGAGGGCAAGAAGCTCACCGAGTTCCCGAGCGAATATTACGATCTTGTGGTCTTGGCTGGGCACGAGCTGTAAGTTCAAATTTGGTTCTGAGAACACCATACTAATACTCAGGGCATCTGTTAATGAGAACGCGCTGGTGAAGGCTATCCGTACGGCACTGTGCAAAGATCAACTTGGTAAGCTAAATCGACTATGGCATACGTCCAGAGCTGACTCTACAGAAACCTTACCCGCAGAACTTGTCGCCCCCCTCATCCCCAAACTCTTCACATTGACACACTACGGCCTCCTGCCAGGCGATTTCCCCTCCTCGTCGACATCATCCAACATCAAAATACCCGCCGGTTTACAAATCAGAAGATGGGAAGCTATCGAGCCCGAGAAATATATCCCCGCCGAACACCTTGATGCTGCCAATTCTCGCAAGGCGGAGCGAGTACGGGTCAGGGAGGAATGTGTCAGGATCTTGAAGGAAATGGATGATATCGAGGCTTATGAGCTGGTCAAGGGTGATGGCAAGGAGAGGAAGACGCAAGAAGCAAAGACGGTGGAGCGGGGCAGGGTCGAGGTGTGTACCTTTTGGATTCGGCCGGAATGAGGCTGACGATGTAGCAATCTCCTAGTGTTTCAGTCACTCGAGCTAGCAGGGAGGGAACGGCAGCTACTCAGGACTCGAGGAGAAGCGCATCACCAACGAAGAAATCTAAATTGACCCCAGAAGAGGTATGCTACATGACTTGCAACTTTTGCTGACATGCAGGAAGAAGCCGCTCGACTCAAGAAGGAAGAACAGGAAGCAAGAAAGGCGGAAAAGGCAGAGAAGAAGGCGTAAGCTTTGAGATACAAGTCCTCTGAAGAAAGCTGATGTCCAGTGTCCGAGATGCCGAGCTGAAGAAGAAAGAAGACGAGAAAGTCAAGCTTGAAGCTGTGCATGCTAAACAAGCAAACATGTTTGGGTCTTTCTTCAAAGCAAAATCGAAGCCTGTCGCTCCGAGTAATGCCAAAGCATCAACTTCTTCCTCTCCAATCAGTAAGTTAGATCCGGAAGATGGAAGGCTGTACCTGATAGCCAGAACGCGATACATCACCAGAACAGAGCGAGTTCGATCAGGTATTCAAGCCGCATGTCGTTCGACCTGGGACTAGATGGGCGCCCATCACCCGTCCTGCGAGGTTGTCGGGAGACAGCGATATGGGGGAGGACATTGAAGGGCTTTCTGCTGAAGGTACGTCGCTACATGTGTCAGCATCTGATTATCAGCACTTCTGGCAAATCACTTGAGGCGACAGAAGCGCAAGTCGGTGCCATCGTCTAGCAAACTTCCCGCTGGAATTAAATCTGGCTCGCCGTACGGGACTGTTGGGGAGGTCTGGCTAGCACACCAAGATGCTGTTGATCCTCGAAAGGTACTGGGACAACTACGAAAGCAGCACAAGTTCCCCTGGAAGCTTCTCGCCTTCGACCAGCAGGCACGACCACCCTACAGCGGGACATTTACCAAACGCTCTGCAGTCGTCGGTCCTCGAACACCGTTTGCTCAAGATCCGATGTTTGACTACACCTACGATTCGGGAGATGACTGGGAAGAGGACGAGGGCGGTGAGGATGTAGATGACTTTGGAGAGGTGAAACCTGAAGAAGAGGAGGAGATCGACTCGGATCAAGAAGAAGAGGACGAATTTGATGATTGGCTCGACGATACGGAAGATGGATATGGCGTTATTCCGGTCGAGGACGACAATGATCCTCTTGCCCATGCTGGGCCTTCTTCACGACAGGAGAGATTACCGGTCAACCCAGTCAAGAAAGCAGACAAGCCGAGGAAAGTGGTCAAAATTGTACCTTCATGGAAAGGGCCGATCTGGGAGACGAAAGTGGGGGTGAATGATGAGTTTGCAGAGTACAGGATTCAACTGTTGAATGGTAAGCTGGGTGTTCAATGAGGGACACACAAGCTGACGAACAGATACACCCGACTCTTTTGATCCTTTCGAATACACCTCCAGCGAGCCGGCCCAGGTGTTGAAGGGCACCGTATCCACGGTTATCATTGACAAATTCACCGTCCGATGCCTCCATGCCACCCAGACATCTACCGCCGCTCCAGTCCCGGAGACTACGACAGACACATCATCAACTCAACCCGCTCTGCCAGCAGCAAAACCCCGTCCGTCCGGCCCCAAGATCGGTTTTCCGACTACACATCTTGCTGAACTATATAATCTCATCCATGGAAATACCAATATCAAACCCGATCTTATATCTCAGCTGCGCAAGCAATTTGACGAGACTATCACTTCGAAAGCCGCTATAGAGGCCAAGGTCAAGGAGGTAGCTTTCAGGGAGGGAAAGACGAAGGGTTGTCAGTGGAAAGTCAAGCCCGAAGCATGGGTGAGTCCTTATCTCTGATATTTGGACGGTCACTGATGATAGATTGCTGCTGGGTTGACTCCACCTGTTGAGGCTGCGCCGGTCGCAGACGCAGTCGCGAAGCCCACGATGGCCTAGGAACCTCTGTACATTACCGGAACCGACTTCTCATTTACGATTTCTCACCAATACATATCATCAGGAACTGACCACTTGTATATATCACACATGGCAATCCGAGCATACTTCTTTTGGGTACATTATCTTCATATCATCATGCATCACATCTGAGCTTCCTCTTCGGCTCCCTTCCACTCCGTCTGTCTTTTCTTCCTCTTCATCTTCCTCCTCGCTTCTTGCTGGGTGAATTTCCAGGGTATCGCTAGCAAAGCGAACGTGAGATTGATCAAGATATTCGTTTTGCGAGGTTTGATGCTCGATTTCGGGAACCCCAGTGTCGTTTACCGGGCATGCCGGTAGGCTCGGTATCCTCTGGCGAAGGCTGAGATTCCATGTAGTCCGAAGGCTTTACAGCGGTAGGATCTCGGACATCATCGGCGTTCGCAAAGCCTGACGGAGTAGGTTGTGCTGAAGAGGATGAACTGGTTGAACTAGTAATCAAAGCTGCCGAGGGAGATTGGATGGGCGGAGCAATATTAGATGTCGGAGGCGGCGCAATACTTGAAGTGGGATTGTCCTGCCTTTTCCTCAAATTCTTTTCAACGTCCATGTCGGAGTATAATTCCGGGACGAGGTATACCTTGTCTCCCATATCTCTTTCGTTAATTTTAATCCCATCGCCAAGATAGGCATCATTAACTACATCCAACATTGATTGTTCCCTCCCCACCCGCTCATATTGGAATTGAGAACTAGAAACTCCAATCAACATGACCAACAATACCGACCATAGAACAGTCGACATGGCAGCCCATTTACGAGGTAGAGGTTCATGTCGACCATGAGTATTGGAGATATGAGGTGAGTAATCGAGTTTCCGAGCTTTCATTGGGATAGGTATCGAATTATCTTTGGCGAGAGGTAAGAGCTGAGTTTGGGGGGATAAGAGGGAAGAAAGGAGTTTGGTACTGAGTTTAGGAGCTTGTGGGGCTTGGGATTCGTGGGACAGTGATAGACCTATTGCGGGGGAGTAGGGCGCCATTGTGGGTGAGTGGGTTGGTGCGTGTAGCGTGGGGTCTGAGTTTGGGTTGATTGTACAATTAGTGAAGAGGGTGAGTGTCACGATGAGAAAGGGGGTTGGAGGGAAGGGTGTTATAGATATGCATTCTCACTCTAGGCGCGACTTGAGTCTCAGATTGAAAGATATGACTCAGTCCAGTTCATTGATATACGTGTTGTTCCGTAGTATAGTATGTTTCATAATTATGATTCAAGGTAAATGATATCTAACCGAGACATTTTCTGTCTCACCGTATTTTTCGGATTACCAGAATGTTCCCCACTTGACCGCGTCTGGCCCTGTACATAGTGCGCAGGACAGAGCACTCGGACATTATCAAGTCGCAGAGCGAGAGGACAAGAGGTTCGATGCGGAGAAGATGGGATAATATTTCTTCCGATAGCTGTGACATCTGCAGTGTGGAGTTGCACTTGCCGACGTGTCTAAGCTCGGGTGGGGTTAGGTGGGGGATCGGGGGGAGGATAGATTGAGCCGGAAAAGAAGAGAAGGATGTGAGATGTGAGATAAAAGTACAACAAGATTGTCAATTCGTAAGAATGAGGAAGAAAAACCAAAGAAGGGATAGATGTGAAAAAGATGACGCTTACATGAGCGACTATGCATGGCTTATACTTTCCGCTTGATCATCCCACTCATCAAATCAAAACTATTCCCATCAGGTTGTAGATCCACATATTCAATCTTGCGGTTCCTTGAAGATCGATCATCTTCACCGAAATCGCCCCTGCTGTAAAGCGGAGTAAGGCCAGATGGCGCTTTCGCCGGGTTCGACAGGGGGAGGCATCTCAATAAACCGTAGTCTGGGGTAATACCTATGATGCGGAGTTTAGTATGTGGTTCGGTGGTGGTCAAAGTGACTTCTTTGTCCCTACAATGTCAGCTCAAATCATCATATTCGAGGCATATGGGTGACATACGTATGAAGCCACCTGCCGAGATACTCATCCATGAACCCGCTGAATCCTTTATCCTCGACGAACTGCTCCCACTTGACCTCGAAGGCATTCATGATCTTCGCAAAAGTACTTTCCATCGTGGGCGGATTGATTGCGTGCTCGGGAGATCGTCCAGCAAGTAATGAATGTAATTGCGAGATGGACGTCGTAGGAAGGGCGTTGAGTACGTTGATACCGGTACCGATAACGACTCTCCATTGACCGTTGACGAAATTCGTATTGACCAGTATACCCCCTAATTTCGCCAGACCTTTCTTACCACTTCCCACTTCTGTCCCTCCTACTCCTTCGCATTCAGCATAGATGTCATTTGGCCATTTGACCTTGACCCCTAGCCGTCCATCATCATCTACAGCCTCACAAACAGCCAAGGCCATGAGGTATTGGATAAATACGATTTTCGACGACATGCTCGATGGAAGAGTGAGGAGAAGGGAAAATTGTAAACATCCAGCTGGGGATAACCAGATATTTGATCCTCGACCTCGGCCACTAAGTTGGAAGGAGGCTAGGAAAGCGACAGGAGTTGGTAGATGAGTAAGGATGATGGGATTGCGGTCGAGCATGGTTTGTGTACTAGTGACTGTCTCGCCATATAGTAGTATATCACCGACAGAGGCTCTCTCTTTGCCGGACTCGTCTTTACGCATGATACCGGTCTTGCGACCGTGGCGCTTCCGAGCCATATCGAGCTCGTCCCAATAGGTCTCGATATTGAAGAGAGGCGTCCAACTTGGCGTATACGGTGTGGATGTCGAAGGAAGTAGGAGAGTCTTCGGGATGGCATGAAAGTCGGGCATGGGCGGAGGGGCTGGTGGAGTGTTCGAGTCGAGTGAGAGGCTCTCGAGGGCTGGAGGTTGAGGTGGCTGCTCTCGACGGCGACGTGCTAGGTATCGCGTGAGATCTTCGTCGGCGTTCAACCCATTTGGCTGATTCACGGTCGATATACATAGCTCGTCATTTCCATCCCGCAGGACTGTTACTCCGTCCTCCTCCATCGCCTTGGTCCTAATGGCAGGAGCATTAAATATCTCGGGCGCAAGTCGAAGTAGATTCGGATGCGAGACGATGAAAATAGGCGAAGGATGAGTGGGGTGTAGAAGCAGGTTAGGATCTTCTTCGCCTTCCACCGATGATCCCTCTTTCCGCCTTCCAGGGGGCTTCAAATCCAATTTGAGTAATAATTCTTCCATCCATGCTATCCGCCTTGATTCACTCTCTGCAAGATCCACCTGATCTGGCACATCATTAAGTTTGGCAATAGCATCCCGAGCAGGTGGGTCATTGAGGGGGTATTCGGCATGAACGGATGATAGCAGGGCTTTGCCTTTGCCTTTTCTCGATAGAACCGCGGCTATGGGGTTTGGAGTGGATGGTGTGGAATCTGCGTATCGAGCCAGGATCTCAATATAGCCAGGGTGGGGTGTTGGGATCACGAAATGTCCTCCGCCGTTGTAGTATATATGATCAAGAGTCTTTTGGGAGCTCGAGCCCTCTCCGAGTGTGAGCGAGACCGCTTTCGAGCCGGATTCAGCGGCATAAGCAAAGCCGGGGTATGTAGGTCCCACACAGTGACCTGGTACGAAGCCCTATGTGATCAGTCTCATACCACGACTTGATGCAGAGAGACATACCAAGTCCCTCTTGCCAGCAACCTCAAGTCCACCGCCCACATCAAACCTGACCTCCTCCGCCCCAAAGTATGCTCCGGCACAAATCCCGAGGTACCGCCCTCCTTCCTCTACGAATTCCCTGATGCGCTTGGTGACTCTAGTCTTGGTAGTCAATTCCTCGACATACGGTAGATCGCGTCCACCAGGAATGACAAGAAGCGCACAAGCGGGTTCCCAAGGTTGTTGAGCGAGGACCTCGGGAGTGACTGGCTGGACGGTGTAATGGGGCGTAAGGAGGAGGGAGAGGGTGAGGAGTGTATAAGATAATGAGAGTGGAGAAGCCCCAGGCCCAGAGTAGACTAGGACCTGATGGGCTGTAGGTTGTGGACCTGGCATTGTAGATGTATCAAGTACAGTCAATCGTCTATAGAACCTAAGAGATTACCCCGGCAGTAGGTTGTGCCTGAATCGACAATCTGTCTGGAAATATTCGATACATCACACTAAACATTATCAAGCATGGGCAAACCAGGAAAAGAGAAGAACGTCAGTACAGGTCCATCAAGGGGGAAGCCTGGAGGTAGAGGTCGAGGAGGAGCGAGAGGAAGGGGCGCTGCTAGGGGCACTGGAAGGGGAGCTCGAGCCGCACCAAGTACTGCGCGAGTGCCAGAGGTTGATTGGGCTGCTGATGCCCCAAAGCCTCGGAAGTGGGATAGTGATGGGGGTACGTAGAGTGTGGTTGATATGTTCAAAAACTAACTGCCCAGAGCTATCTGAAGAAGAGGACGCAGATGATGATGAAGAAGAGAGCAGTGATCTCACTGAAGAGGAGGAAGATGACGAGAAGGGAAGCGGAGACGAAGATGAAGAAGAAGAGGAGGATGAAGAAGACGACGATGAAGAGGAAGAAGAAGAGCAAGTGACGATCGGGGTACCAGTAGGAATGTGGGATTTCGACCACTGCGATCCCAAGCGATGTTCAGGCAAGAAATTGGAAAGACATCGATTAATGACGAGTTTACGTGTTGGGTCCAGGTTTAGGGGTATCGTTCTCTCGTATGTCAGCTCCTTTCCCCAATATGATATACATGCTGATTGGTAGGCCAAAAGGAAAGAAACCTATCGCGCCTTGTGACGATGAGATTGTGAAAATCAGTGGGATTGCTGTGGTCGAATGTTCTTGGGCACGACTGGACGATGTCCCCTTCAACAAGATTCGATCACCCCACGAGAGGATCCGTGAGTCCATTATCGATAAATGACGACAAGATGTTGACGAGAAGTACCGTACCTCTTAGCGTCCAATCCTGTAAATTACGGAAAACCATACCGACTAAACTGTGCCGAGGCAGTGGCAGCAGGCTTCTACTTGACAGGTCACCCCGAATGGGCAGAATTGATAATGTCGAAATTCGCATGGGGAGATTCATTCTGGAAACTCAATCAGCACCTCATCGGGAGATACCTGACATGTCACACGGCGGAAGATATCATCGAAATGCAAGAACGTATACAGGAGGAACTGGAGCAGGAGGCTAGGGAACGAAAGGCAGACGGTAGGTCCCCTTTCCATTGTCTCAGTAGAATGGCTGGTTGATGTGCAGTACTTGATTACGGTGACGATCTATTGCGTGGGAACCTGAACCATTCACATGATGAGGGAGATAGCGAAGAGGAGCTGGATGATGTTGAAACCCTTATCGCTGGTGTTGAGAGAACGACGATATATGATAAATTGGGAAATACTACCCAGGCCTAGACAGCTTGAAGTAGAAGTGAAAGCAGATTGCATGACCATGTACAACAGTATCAAGAATGTATCGAATAGACAACCATATTAACCAAGACAAGATACTATATTACCACTATCGCTGAGCAGCCCGTAGCTGTTTCCTCAAATCACCAACTTCCGCCTGAAGCGAGTTGAGCTATACATCAGCTTACAGCTCAGTAGACGTGAACAAGACTTACCTCATCAAGCAGCTGTATACGCTGACTCTGACCCCTCATTTTCTGTTCATCCGCATCTTCCTCGCTCTCTTTTACTCGAATTTTCAAAGCTTCAATCTCATCTTCTAATCTATCCCTCAGAGCCTTCTTTTCCCGCTCAAAGTCGTCCGCCATCGTTAAAGCTCGAGCTGAAAGTGATGCGTTGGCTTCGGCGAGTCGCTCACGTGCTTCCGAGTTGGCTTGGACCTGAGCTTCGGCTTGTTTCTTTGCCATTGAGGTTGCTTCTAGTGCTGAGCGTAGGTCGTTGAGCTCGTCTAGGAAATGTGATTCGGTAGATCCAGACTTTGCAAGGCGGTCTTCAAGAACTGCTACTTGTCTGAGAGTCAGCATGTTTATTGAACAAAGAAAAGGAGACTTACTGTTGATAGGTCTCCAAGCTGTGTCGACTGTCTTCGACAAGCTTCTTGGCCTTGAGGGCATTGTGCTTGTGCACCTCTCTCTCCTTATCGCATCGGATGACCCGTTCAATCAAGACCTTCCCATCCTCCGCCATCCCTCGTATCCGACTGACCATCTCGTCCATACCCGCAAATTTCTCATTGGTAGGAACATACAGCTGTTGCAATGCTTGGAAATTGAGTGATTGATTAGGCGAGACGAGTCCGTGATTACTTCGTCCACTGGGATCTAGCAAGTCGGCCGCACGACGTTTTTGCGGTGGAGGAAGGAGTGTCCAAACTGAATCGAATTGCGAGGCGATAGATGAGAGTTCTCGCGTCAGGGCGTCGACTTGATTTTGTAGCGAGTCTGTGCTCTTGGCCGATGATGAGGTGGATTGGAGGGCGTGTTGAGCAGCTTTGAGGGAGGAAGAGAGAGATTCGTTTCGCAGATTCATATCAGAAATTTGGTCAGCGTGTTGCTGATAGTCAGCTCAGTCCCCTTTCTTCAGTGATAATAACTCACTCTCAATTTCTTTTCCAGCTGCATGATCTCGTCCTTCTTCTGAGCTGTAGCTTTTTCAAGCTTGCTCTGCCAAGCATCCCGATCTGCACGCACACGCACAACCTCCTCTTCAAGACCGGTATTGACTTCCCGCATCTCATCCCTAAGCGTACAGACTTCCTTTTCTCTCCGCTCAACTAGCTTCTTGACTTCTTCCATCCCTTCGATCGTTTCCGTCTCGCCTACGATACCGGATTTTCGACCCAGTATCTCTCCTAATCCGGAACGCAAGCGATCCATGGTAGCGCGATCCCTATCTGACATCCGTCCTGACTCGAGTGATATTTGTCGGTCTCGCGAAGCGTTGTCCCGTTCGTCTTGTAGTGCAAGCTTTTCAGATTCCCATTGACGTTTCTCCACTTCAAACGCTCGTCTCTCCCTATCCCAATCACTCCGTTCCTGTGCAAAGGCCTGTTTCTCCTTACTCCCCGCACTACGCTCTTTTTCCAGAATCTCCCTCTCCTCATCCAGCTGCCTGACTTCATCTTGCATAACCCGTTCCCTCTGCCTCATCTCATCCACAATCTCCTGCAATTCAATCATCCTCCCACTCTTGTCCTGGAGGTCCTGCTCCAATTCGGCGAATTGTCTCCGCATAGCATCCTCCCTGTCCTTGTAGGTGTTTGCCTGGCTTTGCCGTCGGGCATATCGAGCTTGTGATTCTGCCGAGACTTTCTCCAATCGACGAACTTCCCAAGCCATGACACCTGACCAATGCTCCATCAATTGTCGTCTCAACCCCGCTTCTCGCTCGCGAAGGACCAGGACTTCCTTTTCGGCTGCTTCGACTCGTTTTTCGGACTGCTCCAGGCTTTCCATGGTCTGCTTGGACATTCGCTTGTTATTGTTGTTGAGCTTTTGGAGCGTTCGAGCCGCAGTGAGGATCTTGATTTCCCGCTGATGGCGGGATACGAGTGATGATAAGCGGTTCGACATTAGGTTCAATTCCTGCACGTCAGCTCCGTATGAGGAATATGCGTACCTTCTTCCAGCTCTCAACCTCCTCCCATCGACTGATTGGGAGAGTCTCGCAGTCCAATGCAGCCTGTCCCGCAAGAAGCGACATGAGCATCTCATCACTCCCACCTCCCGTCATGACTGATTCCTTGGTCCCATCATAATCATCTTCTTCATATGCTGTCCCATCTGATCCAGTATTGTTCCCTCCCGATCCACCTCTTAGTGCAGATCCATGTGAGCCAGGCGATAAAGGCCCATCGGACGATATCGTGGGGTTCCTAGCTAGTCCGGTATCAAGAGGCGGAGTGTGTCCCAATGTCCCTATCGAAGATGCATAGCCGTTGTTTGCACCCATAAACCTCCCATTACTGGGTGCATGACTTTCGACCGAGCTTCCACCTTGGTAATCGTTTTGTAATCGTGTAGACATGTCGAATCTACCGGCAAGATTGTTGACGTTGTTGATGGGAGCATCCTTTTCGGGTACAGGCGGAGATCTGGCTCGGAAGAATGCTGCTTTCGTCATGCGCTGATTTGCAGTTGGTGAAATTGGACCACCGCCATTCATGACTGATGTGCTCAGTGCTGGCATGTGGTTTGTAAAGGATGTAGAATGTGTATGAGATAATGATATTGATTAGATGGTTATTTGTTGATGCCGAAAAGTCAAAACGCGTATTGTTTCCCTGAAACATTTTGACTAACAATAGATGGGAATTATAGATATATTCGTGTACTTCCATTCATGCTTGTGAACCTTTCATCTAAGGTCGTCGCAAGGCAAGAAATGACAGGAGAGAGATTCGATCAGAATGCTTGTGCTTCTTGGTCTGGGGGTGAAAGTACATTGTGTAGATACATGTATAAAGCAAGTCGTATCAGCAGCCCCTATGCCCTAGACCCCTTCATCTGACTGACAGCATGCGCACTTCTAGCCTTACTCTTCTTGGCCTTGGGCTTGACGTGTTTATCCTTACTTCGTCCAGTATCAAGTTTAACGGCTCCCGTATTCCTATCCTGATCGAAAGCAGCCTTGGACTTCTTCTTGGCCATTCGTCTAGCTTGTCGATCAGCATCGGTAGCCTTGTACATCTTTCGCTCTTCCTTTGAAAGATCCTTGATAGCATCTCCGAGTTTTGGGTTACCCTTGGGTACTGGGCCCTTGGGAAGTGTTCTTGTCTTTTGAGCGGCTGATTCGGCCGGTGTTGATCGGGCACCGAGAGGTAGGGTTTTGCATTGTTGGACTCGGAGGGGTCGTTTGGCGAATCGGAATTTCTTTTCATCCATGGCGAGGAGCTCCTCTACACTCTCGCGGTCCTGTACATCAGCTTTGGTGATTTCCTTATTGACGTTCTGCTCACCTTGAAATTGATATATCCAAAGCCTTTGCCAAGCTGAGTAGCGGCGTCTCGGACAATACGCACACCCGTGACGTATTTCTCCGTACTAGGCCCACGTTCACTCTTGACAAACTCCTCAAACAAGACCCGGACATCCTCCTCCTTGGCGGCATAATCCAGTCCACCGACAAACAGACTCTTCTTGGGATCGGCATTGCTCGGCAACCAAGCATCACGCTTGGATAGAGCATTGGTAGCTGTCTCGAGAGCGATGGCGGAAGGTAGACGAAGTCTGTCGACTCGGATTGTACGTGACATGAATGTTGAGCCGTTTGCTGCTAAGACTGCTGTAGCTGCTTCAAAGGGGTTCATGACGGGAGCGACGTTTGTTGGTCGGTCGGGATGAGGGTGGGCAAAGATGACATAGGCATTACAAGCGTCCATTTCAGAGTGGAACTGTTTATCAGCCACAGTCAAGATGATGACGGGATAACATACGTCTTTCTTGATAAATGCGACCTTTCTCTTTCCCTTGGCGTCGATAAATGTCTTTGCCTTGTCTGCAGCCTCAATCTCGTGCTTGTCTCCACTCTCCAATTTATCCTGCTCAGCCCTCCATGCTGCTGCTCGCCTCTTCTCTCGGTTCATGTTCTTTTCCTTGGACTCGGCGTCCAGCTGCTCGGGGACCGCATCGGTAGGAGTCGCAAATGGAATAGACCTGAACCGGATGGACTCGATTTTGGCAGAAGGTGCGTGGGTAAGGAGTTGAGCCTTTAGCTGGTTTTGGGCAGACTGCTATCAGCCCGAGATCCAAATTATGGGTAATGACTTACTTTGGACTTTGTGACCTCAATTGGCAAGTTGCCAACAAAGATACTACGCCTATCTCTATCTTGAGACGTCTC
The DNA here is from genome assembly GCA_017654735.1 of Vishniacozyma victoriae. NCBI lineage: Eukaryota > Fungi > Basidiomycota > Tremellomycetes > Tremellales > Bulleribasidiaceae > Vishniacozyma > Vishniacozyma victoriae. Next base: position 812,164 of record JADPYG010000001.1, read on the forward strand.
ATCGGCAGGTGTGTATTTAGGTAATTTCGTCGCTAACTTCCTCTTCCGCTTCGAAGTCGTGTCGGTAGTCTCATGAACGAGTTCTTCGTCGGTATCGATCTCAGAACCCTCGGATAGCTCAGCGTCATTGTCCTCTTCCGCTTCCTCCACAGTTTTCGAGGGTCCGGCAGTGGGCGCCGGTGCGACCTCCTCCTCATCCTCAGAATCAATCAAAACTTTGCTAGCCTTCTTCTGACGCTTGGTCGAGCGTTCCTTCTCTCCTTCAACTGCTTTGGACGAGCTAGCAACGGCAGCTCGTAAGACAGGAGCAGACTTGGGTAAAGCATATTCGGACTGATCATCAGCTCAGGTATCTATTGGCATACCAAAGCAACTTACGCCCTTGCCAAAAACACCATCGAGCTCGGAGGCCTTGCCCTTGAAAAGCTGCAAACCAGCATCAACCTGTTTTGCCTCTTTGACCTTCTTGACCTTTTTATCCTTCTTGGCCTTCTTATCCGTCTTCTTTCCTTCCTTCTTCAAAGCGACCTCATCTAGGGGTGCATCAACCTTGGACATTTTGGATTGATCGTATATGGGTTGTGTAGTGGACCTTGACTTCGCAAAAATCTCGCGACAAGATTATTTATTTATTTATGCACTCCATTTATCCTTGTCATAATCCGAGTCTTGAAATGCAAAGTCAATGCAACGGATTTATCGATAAATGTATGTGTAACTCCGGCCCACTCTGACGTGGAGGAGTAAAGAACAAGGTGGAACCGATACACTTGACCAGAGCAGTACAGCCTCGCACCTTGAAACAGCCGTGTGCAAGATCACACACGGCGAGATATCTTCCACCCTCTCCCTAGGGCTCTTGGTAGGTAAACCACCATTGGACGGACCCTCTTCTGTAGTGTGCTGGACGAAGCCTTTTCTCTTTCTTTTCTCGATAAATCCTCTAGTCGATTTCACAATCCCAGTGGAACTCATGAGCGGCCTACTCGAACTGTCCCACTTGTCCAATCCTCACTTGGGGTCTCTATGATGAACCGAGCCAGCATCGCAGCATCTAGGGAGTTACCAACATGACCGTGCGTGGGAACAGACTCGCCGAGTCTACCGAGTGATGTAGTACGGCTGGCCTAGAAAGGCTTGATTGCGAACCTTGGGACTCTCGTGAACCTGACGAGCCTTCATCTTCCCACGCCATCTGTTTCCCTCGGCTATACAAGAGCGAGCAGGTCACTCGGACATTCGGACACTCGGCGCCGTACCTCTGGTGCCTATCGAAGGAACCAGAAGGCATGCCCCAGCCAAGCCCCAGGTGCCTATCCCGTCATATTCGCAGGCGCAAGCTACGCCATCCGGCTCGCTAACATAACTCAGCCGACATCCCCGCAGCAACCCCTTTTCTGCCTCCGCCCCTCGGCTTTCCATTTTATGTGAGCATGCTGTTATGAGAGCATGTCCCTCGGACCTGATCCACACATGCAACTCCGGGGATTAGTCAGAACAAAAGAATGCATCCGGATTTAGAGAGACTGGGCCTCAGCCGCAGGAAGATTTTGATCAAAGGCTAAATCGGCGTGTTATCGCCGATCAGAAATGGTGCCTCTCGGTCCTGGCCCTCGAAATCAGAGACAAGTTGTCCTTTTGTTTGGTGATTCCCGGTTGCAAGTTGACACCTCACCCCAATTGATGAACCGTATTAGCGCCGATTGGTACATGACCTCTTTGTTGGAATCGAGGTGATCGGGTTTTGATGGGATTGATGACGGAGATGGCTTGCGTGGATCACCCCGAATCTTATCAAGGCAGAATTCCTAATGCTAATTCCCCGTGCTAATAGCCCTCATTATCATTTCTTACACTGCTAAGCTGCGCATTAGTAATCGGGGATTGACCGATTTATGAGCGAGTCTAATCGGATGGTCGACCTTTACTACGATCTTGGCACCGGTATAATGCACGCGGTTGGATGCAGTGAGAAGCGGTGTGAAGGATACCTTTGGGATGGGCGGTGACGCGTCATGGGAAAACGGAGTGGATTAAACTCTAGATGGCTCCACTTTGAAACACGATCCCGTCAAAGCATGCTGTCCCGTGTGAATCCAAAGCCTATAGCCTAGAAAACGCTTTTTGTTAGATCGTGAGATCGATAGTCATGTCTGGACCGATGTCTTCTACAACGCCTGGGGAATGTATTCTCCATTGTGTAGTATCCACATGCGTCCATCAATGCAGAATGAATACAACCCCAAAATTGAATAGCATGCATGAGAAGAGAGAAATGATGTAAAGACCCCCGTTTTAGAATGCAAGGCCAGAACGCGTTGTTGTTCAAGCCAGTTACCCTGAAATACAAATTACAAAGGAATCAAAGGACGTGTTTCAACCAACCCCCTTTCCCATCCACGACCCCGAAATACTACTTAACCACCCTCTTTTCTCATTACTCTTACACCAACAACCGACAACCCCACCACCGCCAACCACCACCACTGACCTCACCGCCCTTCGGCAAACCATCACTCGCTACCCGTCATCCGACAAACCCCATCCACATTCAAGGCCAGACCCCCACAAGCTTGACGCTACAACCCTAAAAATTCACATTCGTTAATCCCGGATCAATCTAAAGGTATATAAGTGAGTCAATGTTTCGTCTCCTCAATCCACCAAACCATCACATTAGCTTCCCGCACTTCCCAACCAAAACACCAACCACCCAAAAGCCCTATATAAAAGGACACCCACCCACACCAACACTCTCTACTCAACCACTACCTTTCAAGTAACAATCACTCATCACTTTTTCAGAATGCACTCTTTCACCGCACTACTCGCCCTCGCTGCCCTTGCGCAAGCCGCTCCTGTCGCCCAGAAGGATGCCCCCGACTCTTACCTCAAGGGTTACCTCGAGCCCTACATGACCTGTAAGTCTACTCGACGCGTCTTGATCACGCGACATCATGCTGAAATCTAGACCACACCCGATACATTGAAATCGGATGTGCCGGCCAGCAGGGATCCCAGTTCTTCACCGACTGTTGTTCCCCCATGCTCGCTTCCGAGACCCTCGACGAGGCCCGACTCCCATACTGTCGACCTAACGCTACCGAGACCGCCTCTTACTCTGCCTCCGCCACTGCCGCCCCTGTCCACCAGTCCGCTTCCGCCGACTACGAGGCCCAGTCTGCCTACGCCGAGGCCGTCACCTCCGAGTCTGCCGCCGAGGCTTCTTCCACCTGGACCCCTGAGGCCACCACCTCCACCTGGTCCGCCAAGGCCGAGGCTACCACCAAGGCTGCCTCCAAGCCTTCCGGTGATGTCAAGACCGGTGGATTCGCTACCTACTTCAACCAGAACGGTAACGCCGGTGCCTGTGGACAGTACCACTCCGACTCCGAGTTCGGAATTGCCATCGACTCCAACGGTTACTGGGGTAACGACTTCTCCCAGGGATCTGACCTCTGCGGCAAAGTCATCAACATCAAGAACACCAACAACGGCAAGACCGTCACCGCCACCGTCTGGGATGTCTGCCCCACCTGTAACAACGGAAACTCCCTCGATCTCTCTGTCGGAGCCTTCAACGCCATTGCCACCGAATCCGAGGGTATGGTCCCCATCTCTTGGTCTTTCGCTTAAGCTTGATGCTTGATCGTCTGTTCCTTGTTTTGGCCCCCCTATATTTCTCCTTTCTGGTCGCTCTCGGTGTCTCCTTCTCGTAAAACCCGCAGTGCGGTCTCCTACCTTATCCTAGTGATTTTGTAGTTGCATCATAGTACTGGTTACTTTGGTGATATGCATGAGCTAGCCTCTCGCATTTATAGAAAATCATGCAGAAAACATATAAATTCTACCTCCACTTTCTTGGTCCGCTTTGCACTGTTCACTTTCTCGACTTTCTCACTTTCTCTTCCTTTACTAGTGCATGTCTCTTCTTCACTTACCTCGACAAGCGGTAGTGCCCTTTCTAAGAACATTGCCCTTCGCTAGGACATTCGCAACCTCTACTGCAGCTCGGAAGAGTGCTAACGAGGTCTCTCGATCACCACCACAGCGCTATCGACTTGATCGAGTCTGGCAGCAAGTATCGGTTCAGCCGAGAAAGTGGAATCTGCTTCAAGGTTTAAGAATACGGATCACCGGTGTGATCACTCTCTTTCAAAACAATCGAGACCTAGAAGCCTGGCGAGCAATGTGTGTTCATATATCAAGAGTAGCGTAGGGGATTTTCACTGATTCTAGGCCAAAGGCAGCATTCTACGCCGTCAAGTCGGGGAGGGAACCTGGAATTTATGGTACATGGGCGGAATGCGAAGCGCAGGTCAAGAGCTTCACTGGGTGAGTCAGCTGTTCTCCTGTCGTTTGGGCTAATCAGTAAGGGCGAAATACAAGAAGTTTGGGACTCGAGCCGAAGCAGAAGACTTTGTAGCAGGTACCAACGGATCTTCTTCCGCAAGCTCTGCCTCGTATAAGCCCTTCGACAAGAAAGGCGGGGACGATTTCATGTTACCCTCGGCAACTTCGACATTGACTCTCGCTACTCTCTCCTCCCTCCCGCCGAATCTCGCTGCAATCGCCAGAAAGGGCTATTCCTTCACTGCCGCTCCTCATCATCTGATCGTTTACACCGATGGATCTTCGCTGAATAACGGCAAAGTTGGAGCTCGAGCTGGGTTGGGAGTGTATTATGGCTACGGAGGTGAGGCGGCGGACAGCGGCATCAGTGAGAGGGTTCCAGGGAATTTACAGACAAACAACCGGGGAGAATTACTGGTAAGCTACAGTTTTCCTTTTGAGCTCTACTGATTTAGGCAGTCGGTCATCCGAGCTCTAGAGGATTGCCCATACCCCGACCTACCGCTCGAAATCAGAACAGACTCGCAATATACCATCAAAGCCATGACTGGCTGGCTGCCCAAATGGATGAACAACGGATTCAAAGATGTCAAAAATGTTGACATGATCAAGCATTTGCTAGTCCTCCTCAGGAGGAGGTCAGCGAGTAACAAGGTGGTCTTCAAGTATGTTGCTGGGCATACTGGGGAGGTTGGGAATGAAGCTGCCGATGTGAGTGAGCATACTTCTGTCCATGGGAGCTGATAATCAGGCGCTGGCGAGGAGAGGGGCTTTAGCTGATTCTCTGCCTGGCAGAGATGATTGGCTGAACCCCGATGATGTGGACGAATTAGAGGTCCCAGAGACTAGTGAGGTGGTAGTTGAGGTAAGCCCCTCTCAGACAGTATACACAGAGCTGATCTCCCAGGTGGACGAGAGCTGGCTCTTATCTGCCGACGACCTCGCTGAGCTGGAGAAGAACTTCATGTAAAGACAAGTCAAGATTCCCGAGACACCATATCATTGTACTATCATGTAACGACCAACAGGCTATAAGGGCTTGCCATGCATATAATGTCAGAGACGCAGTGCACATCCAGAAGCCACGCTCAACCCTTGCGCTCTCTAGGTTTAGCTTTTAATTAGCGAAATAGCCCTAATTAGCATTTCTAAATCTGTTAAACTGGTAAATCATTAGGATCTATGACGTTGATTTGATTCCGTTACTAATCCATTAGCGTTCCTTGAGCTCTATAGCTATAGCGGTACTGCCTTCCCCCGCCCCTATACTACACCCAAACTCAGCCTATACTCCAGCTTGTCCCACCAAATCCACCACTCTCCCCATCAATCTTGTAGTGATACAAGGAGCAACCAAGAATCCAAATAGGACAACTTTCAAAAATATCCTAGAATTGGCATACCCGGTAGACTACGGCCGAACGTTGATCACTACGACTGCGACGACAGACTCGCAGCCGTACTTCAACATCTATACAACAACCTTCTGTCAATCCTCTGATCTATTTCGTCCCTCCTTGATCAACACCAGAAAACGCAATCGATCAAGATGAACCCACACAAGATGGTAAGTGGCATTCCAATCTCTGCCGTCTCCTACCGCGACGCGATGAGTGGGGGTATTGCAGATCCCAAAGGCAATCCTGTGATCCCAAGGGGTTGATGGGTGATCTAGTTGCTTGAATGGGATCCTTTGTTACAATGGAATACATCTACCATCACCCTCCTTTTCCCCCCAACATCTTTCACTCTTACTTTCGACTTCATACCATTCAACCAACTTCTATACGTGTTGTACAATAGCTAATCATGTTTCTTCTGCAGAACAAGGTCGATATCAGTGTACGTCCCTCTTGCTTCTCTCTAGAGTAGTGCTGACGATCTAGTCGATGAGTGAGCAGGATCAGAAAGCATTCAAGATGTATGGGAAAATTCCCGGCAAGAACCTTCTCACAAAGATGCAGAAGGTAAGCCATCCTGTCTATTCTATCCAGGGCTTAAGCTGACACGTAGGACCGTAAATACTTTGATTCGGGTGACTACATGATGTCCAAGGCTGGTGTCGCCAGTGCTCAGGCTCCCGGCACAGCTATCCCCACTCCAGAGGGGTACGTCCAGCTTACAAGACCAAGTCACTCAGCTGACTCAACAGTGTCCCCCACGCATCCGCACCTGGCACACTCGCTACCTCCCCCCACAACACCTCTCCTCCCATTACATCGCCTACACACGAGTACGCCCCTTTCGGCCAACTCGAGAAAGTGACATCAAACGACAAGGGCAATGTTGGCGTTGGAATCAGCCCAGCTGCTACAAGTGACGCCATGGAAGTTCCAGGTGGACACGGCGGTCAACAACAGGGACAACACGGCAGACGTCCCAGTGAAAGGTACATTCACCCTTCTTGACTGCATGTCTGTACTGACAGAGTAGTAGCCAAGCACGCGTGTCACCCCCTGCGACGATGCGCGAGAACTCGAACCCATCCTCATCTTTCCCAATTCATCACCGGGACTCTGCTGGCGCGCTAGGATCTTCGCCTGTCAAGACTAGCAACCTGAGGCGATCGGACGACGACGTGGAAATGTAAGATAGGAATTCTGCTACAAGACGGTTTCATGTGGAAAGGGATGATGGTTCAATGGAGTTTCGCGAGTACTTGGGCTGGCGATCAGTTTGGGACGAATCATGTGTACGAGTAATGATATGCTATTGTAACCAGGAGTGACTCGGAGGATGTCTCACAGATAAGCTAATATCAGATAATCACGTGGAGGTACATCATGTCTCAGATGTCTATCCGAGACGATACATCAACAATATTAGAGACCATTGGCCGGGCATTCCCCAGACATTAGACTGAACCCCTTGAATTCAAATCTCAATGACCTTCTTGGTTTCTGACTGTCTTGGCTAATCTGACACCTTGTCTAATGTTCTTATCGCTATACAGCTTGCAGGTACGATTCCATATATTACCCATTGGGTAGGGTACTCCCGTCTACTTGTTTCGACACAGATACACGAACCACTTTCTTTTTCCTCTGAACGTTTGGTAGCTGGGCTATCTTATCTTCGACACCGAGACATCTGACTCAGGTCCATACTACCTTCTTACCCCATCATTACCCACGGCTACACCCACTACCCCCTACCCTCCAGCACTCTCTCTACCACTTCACCATGGCTCGACCACCACCCCCTCTTCCCATGCAGTCTGGGGATACAGTTTCCCTCGACACCGACACCGACATCGACTCACTATCACCACCCTTTGCCGAGGTAGAGGTCGATGCTCCCGTCACCAAGAAGCTTGGACCTAGATCCATCGGATTTGGAGGCAAGTTCTCTACCCCCGCTATCGATCTACCACCCACCATATATGACCGATCGATCTCGAATCCCTTCTCGCCTATCATCCTTGACGATCAGCTAGACGAGGTCATTTACGATACCTCTTACGCCGAGCTGGTCTTGAGCGAGGCGACCCCCATCGTACCCGACATCTACGAAGAGGAGAACGACTATGTCTATACACATCGTCCACTTACTATACCTTGGCTTCTACCTCGAGCTGATGGCTCGCGTGGGCCTGTTCGACGCGGATTCATGGGAACACATGATGCGGGTATGGAAAGTGGGCTCAATGGCAATGCGGGGTCCAATTTGGATTTACCGTCCGTCCGACCATCCCCGAGACCAATGAGCGAAGAAGTCAGACCTGGACTGGAAGCTTCGATCGCTTTGTCGGTCATCATTGGTCTTGCCGCGATTGTCCTCACTGCTTACGCCGGACTGTCTTATCGACGCAAGAAACGAACAAACAAGTCAACAAGTAACAAGGACAATGTATGTGAGGATGAAGAGGCCTTCACAGGTGCTAGAGAGAATGAGGCAGATGAAGAAAAAGGACTGGAGAGTCCAGCTCCTGCCGTCATGGACGATAGTCAGACACCCCACGGTAGGAAGGGATTTAGACTATGGTCGCCTCTTCCTCTCTTTTCGCCTAAACAATCCCCAAGCCATGGTTCCGATGTCGCTACCCCCCCTGCACCCCATCGGAGAGCTGTCCTCTGTTCACCTAGTCCCGTCCTAGCTCCTCTGGTCACCTCCTTCTCGCCTGCTCCATCACCTTCTCCAGGTCCATCGCCTCTGAACAGGGTTTCAATCCCGGGGGAGACAATGCAATCACTCATGGATGCTCTCGATTCTCCTCTCCCCCTGGAACTTGACACAATCCATGAAACCAATGAGCAGACTTCGATGAGATCAATGTCGTCCCTTGAACAACTACATCATCGACTCTCGACCGCTTCTGAATCAGACTCGATGCGACGGCATTCTGCTACCTCGACTTATTCTACTTGCTCGGAACGTTCCTCGATCGACTCGAAAAACGAAGACGAAGACGCAATTTCGGACGATGCCCATCTCCCGGAAAGATCTAATTCGGTCTCCTCTGAATCATCCAGTGTATACCTCGAAACGCCAGCTAGGATCCAAACGCCTGCATTGGGTGATCTGGTGACCGAGGGTCCTAGGATCCCCTCGACTGGTCTACAGCTTCCTACAGCACCGTCCGCTGCGTCCATTCATGAGGCCCTCGACGATATGATTGGACTATTTACCCAGCCACCTGAGACTCCCCGTCCACAGGGTGATGGAGAGGAATTGGACGCTCTCGCTAAAGCCGCCGAGGCTATTGGAAAGATCGCATTCGCCCAACTACAGAGTAACAGCGGACGTAACATATGTATCAGTCCCACCGATACTTCCTCTCCTGAATCTTTCGCACAGCCTATCCGACCTCATAATCCACTCATCAAGAATCCTCTGTTCAGCTTGGGAGAAGAAACCCCAGAACAAGCTCCTGCCCAGAGTTTGACAATCGACCATACTGCCGAAACCAGCATAAACTCGCCCCGACCTGCACCTGCTTCTCGTCGACATACCCTGCCCATCGCTCTACTCAGTCGTCGAAGCAGTCTCCCCACCTCGTCCAGACCTGGACCAAGCAGGTATTCGGAATTGTATAACAAAGATCACCTCCCAAGTGCTTTATCCGGAATCAGAAGTCGTCAAAATTCATTACCAACAGTATCGGAATCCGGGTCGGAGATGGATTCAGCATTCGTTCAGGCAGCCTATAAATTCACAGCTTCAATGGGTGCAGAAAAGGTACAGCTCGAACAGCGTCGGATGACTTTAACGACAAAATACGAAAATGCAATGGCGAGACGCAATAGTCTCGATTTCTATCCCGAGGCACAGGAACAGACTCCAGAACGAATAGCTCTGGCCAAATTCTTAGCTTCGGTAGCTGACACGGAGGAGGAAGATGATGAGGATGATTTCACACCGTATTGGGGTAGTGAGGATGAGACTCATTCGCGGTGGTTGGTATATGAGGAGAATTTCCCGTTGCCGGAATCGGGACTGCCTCAGATTATGGTCACTTGTCACTAGGTTGATAGGCGTCAGTTGTATATTAGAGGGACTCCTCCAATCAAAACAGTCCGAAAGGGCTGGCATCTCGTGGATGCATGTATAGTATGTGTATCAAGTATGATGTATTCTATCATTCAGGCTTACTGAATGACGAGTTCGAGACGTGTCCGAGGCAGCTGGGCTAATTGTCTACCAGTTGGAGTCTGTGCAGTATTGTAGATCCGGGCGATCATGCAGGCGCAGCCACCGATTGAGCAGCTTCGCTCTCCAAAGTAGACGTCGACGCCGCGGGAGTTGGTGCCGCTAACTTCGAAGCAACATAAGTCTTGATCTGGGGCAAGACATCATTTAGCACATCAACGACCTTGGCATGTTCTGCCTGTCAGCACCATATGACTAACGGAGTGGATCAGGACAAACCAGAAGTGAACACTTGACCACCTAATCTCTTTTTGATCCTCTCATCCGCTAGTATTGGATGTCCCGTTGGGACGTATATACGGTTTGACTATTTATCAGCAATGTAAGTACAGGCAGACATACCTCTCGGAACCAGGCCCGTCGGCCCTCGTTCTGGGGATCGGGTCGGACGAGGTAATGAAGACCTGCTACTTGGATCACTGCTTTCACCTTTCGCTCAACCTCTACCACATGTTAGCATTGATCGACGAGCGGGTAAGAGACTGACCTCTATTGTTGACTAGATCCATGACTACTTGACATCCTGTTCCGTGACCTATCAAGATCACATTCTCAGCTTCCGAGAGTCTGAATGTCAGCTCAGCAACATGGGATTACAAGGGGAAGTAAGCTCACTGGATGTAATTATCCCATAGGTATTTGATCAATGACCGTTCCTCTTCTGGCCCTTGTTGACGGATCGACTTGGGTCCAGGTGCCTGACATCAGCTTGGTCTCGAGAACAAGGCGTGGACATACCCTGCTCAGCTGTGTCGGAAGCTGTTTGAGTACATTGACATCGATGATATTGTAGCCGTTGTCCTTCACCCAATTGACGATCAGATCACTGGTATCGATCTAGCAAGCATCAGCGTCGCCCATCATGGGAGGTGTTGGAACTCACCAGATACGAGTTGGTCAAGCTGATATTACTCGTAGCAACGCCATCGGTCTCCACCCTCAGATTACCGAAGTCATGGACAAAGACGACTAATGTGCTCTTTGGTCCTGCCTCGTATACACCCTCACTGTGATGTCAGCGACACTCTACCAAGAGGTAATTCGTGACTCACTTGCAGATGACCTGACCTCCGAAGGCCGATTCCAATTCTTCGCTCGCTAGAGGGATCTGGAACATGCGATGTTTTTCGAACATGTGATGTGCGCGATGAATCTTGAGTAAGTCGGGTATGCTGAGTGTCGCAGGCTTGTTATCTATCTCGGTGACTGACTGATCAGCCAAGTCCGTGACATCAAACATGGAAAACTGACCTTCTGGCGGCTCGCATGATACCGGATCGATACTCTTCCAGTACTTTGAGTGAACCTTAGCGACTTGATGGATGACTTCCGTAGCCACCTCGGAGGCTTGTAGAGCGCCAAGCTCAGGCGGCGTTTCACCAAGCAAGACTTGGGCGACTGCAAAAGCAGAATTGGAGATAGCTTGCAGATTGTATCCACCCTAGTCTATCAGCTTGGACTACAAGGATGGACTTACTTCCAGAGCGACGACGACCTTGCCAGACGCGAGAGCACAGAGCATATGTGTCATATGTCCGTATGCGGCTGGGGAGACGTGACATTGACCAAGCTGATCACCTTCTGCAGCGTCAAATCCAGCAGAGACTATTCCATCAGCTCCGCTTAGCGATTGAAGAAGGCACTGACTGATGACTAGATCCGGTGCGAATTCATATGCGATGGGCATGATGATCTTCTGAAATGCGTAAATGTAATCACCATCCCCGAATCCACTCGTCGGCCAAGCAACGTTGACAGATCTACAATCAGCCATGAACAATTATAGGGTCAACCATGGACTCACTTTCCCTCTCCTGCCCCACTTCCTACCATGTCTATCGCTCCGAAATCGCTAGTAGGGTAGAAATTACCTCCATCATGACGATGAATGGAAATGTACAAGACATCTGGATCATCCCAGAAAGCCCTCTGCGTACCGTTCCCGTGGTGTACATCCCTGCCATCAGTCTACACCCCTTATTTTGTTTACTCACCAATCCAAGATCAGGACCTTCTTCGCAAGACCCTGTCTCTGAATCTCCTTTGCAGCAACAGCGACATTGTTGAAGAAACAGAAACCCATGTGTTCCTCTGGTTCGGCATGATGTCCTGGAGGTCTGACTATTGCGAACGCATTCCTCACTTCCCCCTTGCACACCGACAGGCAAGCTTGGATGACACCACCACAAGATAGTCTTGCGCAATGTGCCGTTTCTCGACATACGTAGAGCGATAATTGGTCATAGTAGTGTTTGCTCTCTTGGATCTTGTCATCACTCAGGACTACCCGTCAGCCCAGCACCGTACTTCTTGAAATACCTACACTCTGTTCCCTGTACTTTATCCCAATGGCCTTCCGAGTGGACCGTCATGACCTGCTCAAACGTCACTTCTTGGAAATCCAATTTCTTCATCCGCTTAATCAGGCCATGTTCCGACAACCTGCTATATATCCTCTTGATCCGCATAGGTTCCTCGGGGTGATTATCACCATTTTGAGCATCGTCGCTTGTCGGCGTATATCCGTCAGGGCAGTGAAGCATCATCAACGGATCGTAGATATATCCTGTACGGTAGATACGAGCAGGTGATGGTAGACTGGGTCTTGAGACCACAGAAGTGTCGAGTGAAGAGAGGGTGGATGGTCCAGCTGGGGCGTTGGTAGATGCAGTCTGGATGTGCGGCGATGGTGTGAGAACTGGAGCCGAGGCGGGAAGTCGAGCTTCCGTCATTGAGATATCGGTCGAAGTAGCATCAGAGTTGGAGGCGGGAGGGATAGAGAATAGGTCGGCGGGATTGATTGTCTGCGGAGGTTGCGCTTCTGGGTATGTACTGCTCGTAGTCGCGATTGTTTCCTCTACCGTCTCTCCGTTGACCTTCGTAACCGCTATCTCGGTTGTCTTCTCCTGGACTATGGATGTTCCGGCAGTAGCGGATGGCTCAGCAGCGGACGGGCTTGCGTCGACATCCATGGCGATGTCGGCTGCATTAGGGACCTGAGAGTTGCCAGATCTCGTCTGGTCTTCATTTGTAGCAGATTCGGATGCTCGAGGCTGACTCTGCGAAGGCGGGTCAACGTCCATGGTGGCTGACGATAGTCGAAGTGGTATTGTGTATTTGAACGATTGATCGCCGCCAATCTGGTAGCAAGGAAGTTCAAAGGACTACGACAAAGGAGGTATACCTCTTCTTAAGCCTGGCCTTCCTATCCTCCCAGCCTTGACTTGTGTCCTAGACGTGGTAGAGTTGTAGGAGCCTACGCAAGAAGGTACAATAGGAGCTAGAAATTGTCAATTGTTGATCCGTCTCTTGACGCGAGGTGCTACAGATTACAGATTGCACGTGGATCAAGCTGCATATTGCTATCTAGCTATATGGAACCCCTCCAGCCATAGATCAGACACTAGCCCACCCCCATCTACTCAATATGGTTGACTACCAATACTGTCTGAAAAAGCTAAATAGATTAATCGAAAACGAAAATTAACTACACCAAACAACACACTCCAAGGATTAAAAAAGGGTATCACAATACAAACACTTCCAAACTCGATTGATTGGGATGTTTACTTCTTAGCGGCGACCTTCTTCTTGGGGGCGACGGCCTTCTTGGGAGCGGCTTTGGTAGCGGCGGCCTTGGCTAAGCTATCAGTAAGATTCTTATGAAGTAGAGAATAATGACATACCGGCAGGAGCCTTCTTGGTACCGGAAGCAGTCTTCTTAGCTGGGGCAGCAGCCTTCTTTGCGACGGGCTTCTTGGCGGCAGCGGTCTTTGCTGCTGGCTTAGCGGCGGCCTTGGCGGCAGGAGCAGCCTTCTTGACGGGAGCCTTCTTGGTGGCGGCAGCGGTGGTGGTCTTCTTGGCCGCTGGCTTAGCAGCGGGCTTAGCGGCAGCCTTGGTGGCGGTCTTTGCGGCGGGCTTGGTGGCAGTCTTTGCGGCGGGCTTGGCGGCAGCAGCCTTCTTGACGGGTGCGACGTTCTCCTTGTCGGCAGCAGCGGACTTCTGATCAATCAGCATATTATCACATGTGATTAGAGGGGAGACTGACTTTGGCGGCAACCTTGACTCGACCGGCAAGACCCTTGGGGAGAGATAGAGCACCAGTCTCGGAACCTCGCTTGATAGCGTTGTTGAGGTTGTTGGCGTTGGAAGCAGAAGACATGTCGAGCTTGTACTTGTCGGCAAGGAACCTGTTGGTGAGACATGTACAAATTGGAGTTGCACGCGGTGGCGACTTACTTCTTGATAGTGGGTCGAGAGACACCAGCTCGGGAGTCCTCGGGGTTGGCCTTGACACATTCCTGGTTGATCAGTAAGAGGACACGACAGAGATGTGAGTCGGTGATCGGGAATTCTTCCGGAACAGGTAACTTTTTGGGCGGATGGATGGGAAGCTGTCATCTTGTATGCACCACTAGAGTGCATAACTAGTCAAGACCCGCTAGGTCCATGAAGGAGAAGAAAGAAATCGATGAAGCGTGAGAGAAGAGGATGTGAAGAGTGGCAAACCCGAGACAGTCGGAAGGTGGGGTGGGAGATGATGGGATGTCCATATCCGGCAGTCTGAAGCAGAGGCAGCGATGCATGCATCACTGTAGACATGTTGTGGAGAAAGAGAATGTTGACGCAGAAAATCGCAAGCAAGGAGAAGGTGATGTGATGTGGGGGAACGATGACAGGAGTCGACGCCTCCTTCTCGCGCGGCGTAAACAAACAACGCGTGAGCGGATTGAGAGCCAGCGAAGCTTGATCCCGATGCATCCAGCTGTACCAAGCGCACAGCTGAGCGAGAGAAGGGGATAGCATACTCCACCGGACTCGATGGGGTGATATGGATCGAAGGACCCGAATGGGAAGACCGAGAAACCAAAGCCCCAAGATAGATCAATGACTTACCTGGATCATGGCGAGGAAGGTGGGGTGGGCAGAAGCCTTCTTGGCGACGGGTGCTGCTTTCTTGGTAGGTGCCATTGTTGATGTTCTGGTTTGGTAGATTGAGCTGTTTGGCGAAATGAAGATATTATCGAGAGAAAGAGTAAACAAAGGCATCGAAAAGGTCGGTCGGATCAAGGGAAGAAATTAGATCAGCTTTTGTTCTTCTCTGTAGATTTGTAGGACGCCACGATGGTGCAGAGAGATGTTGGTGGGATGAGGATGAAGATCACTTACGAGTATAAGATACTAAAGGCTTGGTTTCGCTAATCAATGACAGATATGTGATGGAGAAGAAGAAGGGGGGGAAGGGGATTGACGAGGGCGATATATTGTTGGCGTCAACTCTCGCGCGGCAAGTCCAGACAAACATTGGTCACGTGACCTTGGCTGTCGTTTTGTGGGCCAGTTCAGCAAAGATCCATAGATACAATGCATAGATCAAGTAGTACGATTCGATGCATAAGGACTCGTTCTATCTACTGACAGGACTTGGGGTCTTATAGTCGAGTGATGCGTGGTCAATCGAGAGATAAGTGAAACGGTGTTTGCTTCCGCGAATTCTCAAGTCCAGTCAGCTGTGTATTCTCGATATTCCTCTCCCCTCACCCCTGGCTCCGTTCTACGAGCTATACCTACCCAGAATCTCGAACTTAGCCCTCGAAAGTACCTGGAGTAGAAGGCAGAGGGTCTGAAGTATCCACTTGGACTTTCAGACATGGTAAAGCTCATGCATAGCAGGAGAAACAGCGGTCACAATCAAGGTATGCCCGAAAGTGGCAGTTCTGATGACCCCGTTCGTCCTTGAGTGGGCAAGAGCTAGTTGTGACGCAGAGAGAGCCCTCAAGGATGAATGTAGCTTGATTCGGGGGGATCTCTCACCCTCTTATGGCCTACATGGACTCTTCGTGGAAGTGTTGTAAATTTGGGTCCACGACTGGCCGAATCGCTATCTCTCCAGCGCTTTGATCGTGAACATTCTGGTTCTCGAGGAGCGCTGACATGGTCCTCACTTTGTCTCCGTCCCTCAGCAGCTGTCATACCAGACAAGAATCTATCTTAGCCTGTCTCAGCCAATAGGTTGATCTCTAGTGATGTGTTGAGGTGTAAACGAGATGTAGAGCCAATCAGCCAATATCCAACAGAAGCGTCCGTTTTCGTCCCCTTTAGCTTTGCTCAGATCATGCAGATGACCCTCGAAACAGTATAGTCCTCCGTATGCGGTCAATGATGTCCTATCACACCCCAGAGCGCTTCACATTGTGCTACTTGCGTATGGTAGACCGCTGAAACGATAGATCCCACCAGCGCATATCATACCAGCCAACTTATTTCGAAGTGGACCTCAAAGGTGGAGGTTCTTGATTCAGGCACAAAAGGGCAAATGGATGCACAGGCACGATCAGAAGTGTGGCAGTTTTTGATAACGCCGTATTGCCGAGACTTGTTTATGCCCCGGGATTATTATTGAATTAAATGATAACGCCGTTGCATCGACTTGCAGAATCGCAGCGCGATACTAGTTGCGACAATTGCGACAACGATTGAACGGATTCCATCCGCATCAACGTATTCGATCGTCTTGATAGACTTGCCTCAGCTGAGCAGATTATGCGGGATACTTATGGCTAGACTGATGGAGAACCTGAGCTTGGCGCTCGACTGACATCAACCAACTTCGCAGACCGAAAGACCCATTTGTCAGGGTTACGACAATACATCGTAATACCGAAGTCTGCTTCACATGGGCGGATCTCTGGAACATCCTACTCATCTAAGCCGTCCCAGCTTGCGCTGACTCTCACTCAGCAATTCAAGCATCTAATTCTGGCGAAGTCCCCAGCGAGAGGTAGTCAGGAACTTATGTCTTCATCCCGAGACGCACACTCAGCTTCACACCTGCAGATCACAAATTAGTACTCACCACAATCTCTTGATCACTTAAAACGGAGCCTTCCAGCGCCAGGGCAGGAACTGGAGTCGCCGACCTGTATGCATGGTCAACCTATATCACTGCCCCGATAACCAAACTAGTATCAGCTAGCCGTCTGGTTATAGGAGCAGTAGCTGACCTGATATAGGGTCGAACCTGGTCCTTGGAAGTGATGAACTGCCTTTCAGCAAGACACAGATCATGGACGAACCTTCAAGCCTGTCGAAGGATCAAAATAACAATCACTGCTCCGATAATCAGCGCAGGCGCATTCACTTGTCTTGCGCTGATTTTCCGTGCACTTATGACACTTGTTGATCAGGAGCATTCCATGTCGGAGTCGAGTGACGTTCTTGAAAGGGGAGCAGGGATATCGAGAATCGCCATAATGGCACATATCAACCCCAGGATGGCTGCCAGTCAGTCAAATCCTATTCATCAAGACCTCTAGGTACTCACTATGCCAGGCTGGACCATACTGTGTCCACTTCATCCCGCACGGCATCGGTCATTCTCTCCAAGTCACTGACCATGACCAATCCATAAAGCTGAGCGTTCTCGACGTCCAGCCAAGCGGTATCCTCGACATCGTTGTTGGCATGGGTCGACCCATCACGTCACCTGGTATCAGCCAAGAGAGAGCGAAGACCCCCGGCGGACAATGATGAAAAAGGAAGTAAACGAAAGCAAATCAGGTGGCGAGGAAGAGAAACACGAGGAGCGAAGGGTGAGGAAAGAGAGAGAAGAGGACAGGAGACGGCAAAGGGTTGAGAGAGGTCAGAGGGAGTCAGTACACGAGAGGTATGAGAGTGGTGTAGGTATCGTGAGATAAAGACTTACGCTCGAGGATCAAGAGTGGGGAGTATGAAAGACGAGAAGACTGACGCTGGAATTGGTTTTTATACCCGACTTGAGCTTGGACCTCTCTCTGCGCCCAACCCTCGAGTGATTCGTGCTTAGTCTGTCAACGCCTCAAGAGGCGTCCTGCATCAGTAAGGTCAAAGCGTACATGTAACCAACATTCATGCTTTTTAATCTGCTTACTAACTAAAACCCAACAAGTACTAGACTAACCGGCTAAAACGAAATCTAAGGCCTGACGGCAATCTTGAGAGCACCTCGGCTGGCCATCTTGTCAAGAGCCTTCTGGTAGTCGGCGAGCTTGAAAACATCGGTACTGTTCATCAGTACGTGTTACAAGAGAAGTAGAGATGGACCTACACCATTCCCTTGGTCCTGATTTTACCGCTGTCGAGGAGATCGATAGCTCGGGGGAAACAGTAGGTCTGGGAGAAGGAACCAATGATTCGGATCTCGTTGAGGAAGATATTGGTAGGGGACCAAGAGACTCGGGCATTGTCGGCGTAGACTCCGTAGACGAGGAGGGTTCCACCTCGGGCAACGTAGTTGATGGCGTCGTTGACAATGGACTCGACACCAGTGCACTCGGCAACAACGTCGAAACCGTCTGCTTCGTCAGCTTAGTTCAGGAGTAACCAACGTCGGCACTTACGAGGGTTCTCCTTCTTGATCTGAGCCCACTGGTCGGCAGCGTTGGCTCGGTCCAAGTCAATGTAGGCATCTCCAGCCTCGACTTGTCGTGCGATATCCATCTTCAAACCTATCATCAGTTCATGTCCAACTCTGCGTTGACTCACCCTTGTTGGCGGCAATGGTGATGTGACCGGCACCTCCGATCTTCATCAACTGAGCCAAGATAAGACCAGTAGGTCCAGCACCGATCAAGAGGACCTTGGCACCGAATGGCATCTTCAACTTGTCCATTCCGTGGATAGCACACGAAGCGGGCTCGAGTAGGGTAGCGTCCTCGTCAGAGAGGTTCTTGATTTTGTAGCACTTGGCAAAGTTGCTACTCCTCAGCCCAAGCTCGAACGAAGAGGCTAGAGCGACTTACTACTTCATGTAGTCGGCGAAACCACCGTCTCGGGTAACACCAGCGGCGGAGAAGTGTTCACAGAACAGTTCCTCTCCTCGTCGACAGTAGTGACAGTATGAACAGGTCTCTGCTTCATCAGCGCTGATCGTGATTGACAGACGAACCTGAAACATCGGCAGCGACTCGGTCACCCTTGGCGAATCCAGTAACCTTGGAACCCATGTCGACGACGGTACCAACAGCCTCGTGTCCGGGGATCAACTGTCGCGTCAGCCATGTCAATGTATGCATTCAAATGTTGACCTACAGGGAACTTGGCAATGAATTCTCCCTCGTGGATGTGAGCATCGGTACCACAGACACCACAGATGTCGACTACTGATTAGCTCAACTCATGAGTTGAGGTTGGTTGACGTACCCTTAAGAAGGAGCTCGTTGTCGTCAATGACGGGAACGGGGACGTCCCTGATGTCGAACTTTCGGGCCTGATAGGTCAGCGCGATATTCAAGATTCGGTAAATGGTGGCTTACCTCTGAGTAGTAGAGAGCTTTCATAGTGTTGGAGGTAGCCATTTTGATTATGTCTAGCGATCAGCCAAGTTCAATTCGGATCGATGATGTAGGGAAGCCTCAAGAAATGGCGTAGGACGGAGGACAGACACTCACTTTGTTATATGTTAGGAGGAATGAAGTTGAAATGCAAGTTCGTGTATGTGTGATGGTAAATGTAAGAGATGAAAGAGGTACGAGGTTATGTATATCGATTGGGATCAAGTGCCGCAGGGGTTGAGCATTGATATGGGAATCCCCTAGGGTACGTTGAATGAACGTAGGCGGCGTTAACTGGTATTCCGATATCCTGACTTTACTCAGATCGTTCCTTGCCCTCTCTCTTCCGATGACCATCTCCCTGGCCGCCCTTTCTTACTCGTTTCCTGAGTATCGATGGAAACCTCTCTGTGTCCTGTCTGTACGCTATTACTCGTTGATTATGATTGGTGACTACTCCCCACTTTTCAAAAGATGACGTCGCGTAGCACCCTGAAAAATAAACCCTGAGATCGCCTTGACCAGTGCACGTGGAGGTCAAGGAGGTTGCAGCAGTGCTCGAGTACCGAGTACAGCTCTGTGTGACGCGAGACAAGGCAGCACGCAAGCAAAGAAATATTTCATAGTAACATCGTGAATAACATACTACCAGATCAAGCCAGTATCATCCCGGAATTTACCATGAAACCGTTTACTGCTTGTCAGCGAGAGTTCCAATGGATGACAGCTGAACGAGGGTGGGGCAATGTAGCTGATTGGATTCTGAACGAGGGGAAGTGCCCAAGGGAAGTCTATGGCTTTCTGCACTGGGCCTCTCCATAAGAACGGTGCCCAATATCCTTGCAATCCACGTCACGATATAGATGAGACTATGAGACTTGAACATACCTTGGCCATCATCATCGTGACAAACTCGTTGTAGTCGATCATACCATCACCTAGATCGTAAGCTTTGTCATACAACACAAGAGGGACATACCATCCTTATCAGCCTCCCTGATCATCTCGGAGATCTCGGCGTCAGAGAGCTTTTCACCCAAGTTGGCTATATGTTAGCTCTGATGTTCCTGGTTTACTCGTGAGTGCAGACGGAAGACTCACTCATGACGTGCTTAAGCTCAGCGGCGGAGATATGTCCGTCGTTGTTCTTGTCAAAGACCTACCTGTTAATACAAGTTCCATGTGAAAGAGGAAGACATACCTTGAAAGCCTCTCGGATCTCTTCCTCGGAGTCTGTGTCGTGCATCTTCCTAGCCATGAGGGTCATGAATTCAGCAAAATCGATAGAGTTGGTTCCATCCGCGTCGACCTTTTTGTTAGCGGTGTGTTCAATAGGTGGACTGGGGAATAAAGTGAGTGGGCTAAGTGAATGAAGTGTGTGAGGAAGGTAGAGACGGAAACCGTGGAATTCTACCGGGGAAAGAGAGGAAGAACGACTCACCTCATTGATCATATCCTCAAGCTCAGCCTGGGTGGGGTTCTGTCCCAAAGATCGCATAACGGTACCGAGCTCCTTAGCGGTGATAGTTCCATCACCATCTAGATTCGTCAGTTCCATCTCCAATGCTCACATCGGAGGAGACAGACCTTTGTCAAAGAGAGAGAAAGCCTCTTTGAACTCTGATTGTTAGCTGACTATCCCGACCGCTCCCTCCAGTATTCAAGTGCCAGCCAGCGTCCACGGTGCAATCGTTCATGGCCGAATCACAGGTATTGACAATCCCAACTTTCTCTCGCTTCTCCTTTGACCGTGTCCCGGGATCATCTCGTATACTGCCAGACCCGGTGGGAGATAGATAGGTTACTCACCAGCGATTTGCTCTATAGATGTCAGCTATGAACCTTATTGTCTACTCGGGGAGTGATATAAGCGTACCTTTAGTCTATTCCATCAGCAATCACCCTACGAAGCATTGGCCCAGAGGGTATTGGTCCTCTTGTCTATAGAGTACTCACAAGTTGTTCAGCCATTTTACTATGAGATGTGAAGTAAGATGTAGGTTGACGGGAATGAGAATAGCCTTTAATAGAAGCGCAGTATGGGGTGGGTGAATGAGCCTGACAACGGAACTATAAACCTACTCCACGCACTCCAGGCGCGTCTCTGATCGCTCATTCTTACTCCAAACTATAACTATAATTTAATGCATGTACTCTCACTTTCTCACTTTGCAAATCTAGCTTCAGCAGCTCTAGCACGCCTTTCCCTCTCTACCCTCATTCTCATTTCAGGCGTCATTCCAGCTAAATTACCTTCTCCACCAATCTTCCCTCCTAATTTCTGAGGACCGGTTTTGCCGCCCACTGGCGCCGCAGCGACAGGAGGTGGAGCTGCTGCTGCTGCCTTTCTCTCTTCCTCTTCTGCTTCTTCGGCGCGTTTTGTGTCTCTCTCCTTGAGCTTCTCTTTTAGGCCTTTACGCCTTTCCGCCTTTTTCTTGTTTTCCTCTTCTTCCTTCTCTTCACTCAATCCACTTGGGACATGGGCTTCTTTCCAATCCCACATTTCAGGTTGTTTGAATGCGAGGCGTCGATAGATGTTTCGAATTGCTTTGGACGAAGAGTGATCATATGGTTTCCTGCCTTCGAATGACTGTGTAGGGTCGATCTTGATTTCTTCAAGGAGGTAGGTGACGACATCTTCCTGAGCCGAGGATGATGCAACAGCAAGCGCTTGAACAGTAATTTCGTCAGGGTATTTGGCGATAAACGGTCGAAGAGAGTCGAGACGACCTTTCTTGACCATGTCGATTAATCGTCTTTGTCGGTCGAGTTTGGCTTCTTCCTCTGGCGATAGTTTCGGGGCGGCAGGCACAGGTGCAACTACGGGTGTAGGTGCTTGAGGCTTGATGACTTGCTTTTTAGGCTGTAAAGAGGCAATATACGCGTCGTCCTGCGCTTGCAGAGCGTCGGCAGTGAGGTGAGATACCTTGACCCTACTCAGTTCCTGCCAACAGCGCATCAATTCCGCTATCGTCTGACTGTCAGCCAAGATAAATAATGTATAATGGGTCTGATGGGACTTACAGGACGACGGGTAGGGAAAGGAAAGACCCTCAACCTCTCATCCCGCTTCTCAATCACTGCACCTTCGTACCCCACAAAACTCCTTTTCCCATGCGTACTAGCCCTCAAGAAGATCGTTTCCGACATGGCCAAATCCTCTTCCCAATCCTTCATTAATGCTCGAATCTCTTCTTGCAGTGCTGTTTCTCCGTATCTTCGTAACATTGCACCTGCAGAGACTGCTTTAGATTTCGCGTTATCGTTTAGTGCTTGAGAACCACCTTGCTTCTTTCGAGCTATATATCAGTCTTCCAATTTCAGTAGGGTCATCAACGACGTACTGGTATATCTGTGGAATGTCTTTGACTTGATCACTCTAACATCGCCTGACCCTTTAATATCCTGTTTCTCCCCTTTTCCTCTAGGTTTGATCCCAACGACCATCCCAGCGAAATGACCACCGGCGACCATCAACATCGTAATCCTCCTCTCCTCTCCGTCAACCTCCTTGGAACCATCAAGTTGCATCCTCTTCAGCTGCCCAAGGTATTCTTGGACATTATCTAAAGGTGGGAATAACGCTCGATGGATTCCGAATTGAGTGTCTAGTGGGATATTGAATTCGGGGAGAGTTTTCGTTGGAGAGAACCAAATGATGGAAGTACGTAGCATTGCTCGACGACGGTTGTGGGCTAGTTCGGCTTCTTCATCTGAATCACCAGTAGCGTTTAGGTCTTGTTTCTTCAATAGTCGACTGACTTTATCAGAAGACGTTGACCCGGATGACGAGGCCGAAGAGACTGATCCAGAGATTGAAGAGACCCCTACACTTTAGCTCTAGATTTGACATGATCTTATAAGCAATTAACATACCGTCAGCCATATCATCCCATTCTTCCCCTTTTACAACCTTCTTGCCCTCAATCCTAGCTTTAGCATTATACCGATGCCAGTCCGTCTTGAAATGTGTCCTTTGTTCTTCAACAGTCTCAAATGAAGTATTGGGACATGATTGACAGCTCAAAGCACCTTGTGTCGCAGGTGGTGGTGGTTGTTTCGATGGTCCTGCCTTTGTGTCGACTGGCGGTTCATCCAGCTCCGCTATCGTTCGAACTGCTAGATTCGAGAGGATCGCTGGGGGAAGGGAGAAGGCTGATAGATTACGTGGTACTGATGACATCCTTGAGGTGGGTTTGGATGTAATATAGTAAAATAAGTGATGAATAACAAAATCGATTCCAGTGAGTCAGAACGACGTCACAGCTCTCGGTTCCGCACCACGTGATGTATACGATGTCTTATCATGCAACGAGATCGCAAGGGTAGGAGTTCATCTTTGGACAGAGTGGTACCAAAGCGACAAGAAGCCGCAGCAGGATCTAAGCACGCATGCATATTTATATTCGACCTAATCCCAATTCCCTTAAATATCATCCTTAAGCCAAATCACCAATCGTAGCAGGCATCTCATCTTTCCCATCAGCCCGTGCACTGTTAGAGGGAAATAGGACAAAGACCACTCACCAATCTGAGTAGAGAAAAACTGCTCGATATCTCGTAGAACCCTAATATCCTCGAGAGTGGTGAAGTTGATGGCGACACCTTTTCGGCCGAATCGACCTGAACGACCGATTCGATGTAGGTAGTTTTCTCGGTTTGTGCTAGACAATGAGCTGGGTTGTTTGAAAAGCGGTCAGTAGCTCACGGTAGATCGTAGTTGATGACCAAAGAGACCTGCTGGACATCGATACCCCTAGCCCAGACATCTGTAGTGATGAGAACTCGAGATTGACCACCTCGGAATTCAGACATGATGGCGTCTCGTTCCTTTTGGACCATCTCTCCGTGCATACTGCTAACGGTAAAGTTGGCTTCCCTCATCTTTTCAGTGAGCCAGTCGACCTTTCTCCTCGTGTTACAGAAAATGACTGCTTGTGTGATTGTCAACCTGGGATCAGCATCATCGATGCGAGGGGTAGAGGGACATACGTGTCGTAGAGATCACATAGAGTGTCGAACTTCCAATCTTCCTTTTCGACGGCTACGAAGAACTGCTTGATACCCTCGAGAGTCAACTCGTCTCGCTTGACAAGAATCCTGATGGGGTCGGTCATGAATTTGGTAGTCATTTCCAAGACATCGTGGGGAAGAGTAGCGGAGACAACAACGACCTGTGTAGCAGGAGGGAGGTATCGGTAGATATCGTAAATCTGGTCCTTGAATCCCTTGTTGAGTAATTCATCAGACTCATCGAGAATGAGCATCTGCACGTCAGCTATCGTTCGCCATACAGTGCGACTCAGCTGACCTTGATATCCTTGGTCCTAAGGTTCCTTCGTCGGATCATATCAAACACTCGTCCCGGTGTTCCACTGACAACCTGCTGACCAGCCTCAAGTTTCCTAATATCCTCTCCAACGGATGTACCTCCAATACAAGCGTGACACGACACATTCATGTAATCTCCCAGAGCGAGGACGACAGTTTGAATCTGAACAGCCAATTCTCGAGTTGGCGAAAGTACCAAAGCCTGTGTTTCTCGGATATTGGAGTCGATAGACTGTAGAGCCGAAATGGCGAAGGTTGCTGTCTTACCAGTACCCGATTGAGCTTGAGCAATGACATCTCGTCCCCTCATAATAGGGATGATGGCTCTCTGCTGAATAGCAGAGGGTTTCTCAAAGTCTTTCTTCAGCTCCTGTCATTTTGCGTGAACGTACTGTAGGCATAGATACCACGTAAGAGATCTTCTTTTAAATTTAGTGCTTCGACTATATTATCAGCACTATCTAACACGAATGAGAGGAGGGACCCACAAGTAGGAGCCTATAGTCGAAAGGAGCAAAAGTACCCATGGTAAGCACCTCCACTCCTTCCGATAAAAACACTGCACAAGGCAGCAAGACGTACGACCGATACCTGCTCGGAGGACTCGAACACGAGCTTCTCATCTCCACTGTCTGTCAGCATGTCGAAAAGAAGTGGGGCTGTAAGCATACGTATTAAGAGCCATTTTGTATGTATATAGTGAGTAGTAAGTGTACACAGAGAGGTGTGGCGGGTTTTCAATGTTGCGACGTTATTCCGTCCCCCCACTTGACACATGACTGAATCCATTTCCACAGCCAGGCAACTCCTCTATACCTATATCACTTAACTCAAAATGGACTCGATCATCGAGACACAACGACAGACGCACGAGGAGCTAGAGAGATATGAAGCAGCTCTAGCTGAGGTTCTCATGCAGAACCCAACGGTGGTAAGTACATCCCAGACACGCGATTATCTGTAGCTGACAATCTAGCAAAGAAATATCACTCGTCGCGACCGAAAAGCAGCAGATCTCTTGAACCGAATCGAACAGCTCAGAAAAGATTTATTGAACCAATATGAAGATCTACCAGGATTACGTCCGCAGGAAATCGCATTGTTATCGCAACCCCCAGCTGGAGAGGATGAATTAGGAGAGTTTTATAGGAGGTTTGAGGGAGTTAAAGACTTTCATCGCAGGAACAAGGGAATCAATACTCGGCAATTCGTGAATGACTTGGATGAGTTGGTCAAGGGGGATGGACTGCAGGTGATTCAAGTTGAGGAGGACGAGGAGCCTATGGTCGTTGAACGTAAGTCAGCTAAGAGGAGCAGCGACCACAAGCTGATGGATAGCACTCGACTCTGTATTTTCAGGAGAAGAGGCATACGGAAAACACCTCGACTTGTACCTGTCACATACCCAATACCTCAACTTGAAAGGATCATCACGTCTATCCTACTTTGGTTACCTAGACATGTTGCGTCAAGGTAAAGTAGAACGAACACTAGATGTCAAGGAGAAATCACTACCCGCCTACCTCGAATACGTTCAAACACTATACAACTACCTCGTATCATTCTTTGATCGAGCATTACCCCTTACCGATATCCATCAGAAGATCAAGGAGGAGGAAGAGAAGTTTGAGGCAGCTTGGGCGGCTGGTGAGGTCGAGGGATGGGAGACCGAGGGGAAGAAGGCAGCACCTGTTGGTAAAGGGATCTGGTGTCCTTTCTGTAAGCTATCCCCAGCCCCGCAACTGTGGCCAAGCTGATGAGTAGGTCAAAAGAACTACTCGAAACAGACTGTCTACGACGCCCACTTGAACGGCGACAAGCACAAGAAGAAGGAAAGGGCCGGTGTGAGAGTGGACGACCCAACACAAGCCTCAGCCCCAGTCGCATCCTCATCATCCACACGCGAAAAGACACGTCCACCCGCTCGTCTCACTTATCTCATCCATGCTCTCCTCACTACCGAACCCATCCCTGCTAGATTAAACGCTTCCCGAGACGAAGTCCAACGACGAATGGCATTAACGGCTCGTGAGCGAGAAGAAGAGTTGGAGAATCAGGAAGAACAAGCTCCACCTGCTGAAACTGCTATTGGAGAACCGGAAGAGGATGATGAGGATGAAGATGGTAAAATCTACAATCCTCTCAAATTACCTCTTGGTTGGGATGGGAAACCCATTCCATTCTGGCTGTACAAGTTACATGGTCTTGGTGTTTCATTCGAGTGTGAACTATGTAGTGATAGCTACAGAGGTAGAAAGGTAAGCTACAGGTTCCCCATGACCCAGCTGACAATAGGCATTCGATCGACATTTCTCAGAAGCAAGACATTCATTCGCACTCCGAGCAATGGGACTACCCAATACGAAACATTTCCACGGGATCACAAAGATCCAAGATGCCTTGTCGCTTGCTGAGAAGTTGAAGCAGGAAGGTAGGGCTGAAATGGCACAGGCCAGTAAGGCTGTCGAGGAGGAGGACGAGGCTGGAAATGTCTACTCGCAGGATGTCTATGTTCAGTTGAAGAAGCAGGGAGTAATCTAGTTGACAGTTCCTCATGTATATCAGCCCATTGCTTCATCTTAGTTCCGCGAGTACTCTCTTTGATCAACATTTCCCGGTCCATGCTGATCAACCGCTATTCGAATACAGAGTATGCTGTACCGAATTCGAGAAGCTTTTATTCACGTTCAAATATACATACCCCTGCTGCATGTTGATTGACGTGGGCCGAATTCAGATGATCATACCGCCAATTATGCAGATCAACACGTCCTGTATGCATAATTTAGCTTCTATCTCGACCGAATTCTAGATCTGCGGAACAGTCCAAGTCCTCACACACCCATCTGCACCAGCACTGATAATCTTCTCATTACCCCCAGACCAAGATACACCACTAACACCACCAGGATGAGCGTTCTGCCAATCAGCCTCCACAAAATATTCAAAGGAAAGACTGACCTTGATTGGGATATTCTTCAAAGTCTTTTTGACGTGCCATACGTAGATTGCCTCGTCTAAACTACCGGAAACGATCCTCTCTCCATTCTCCGAGAATGCTAGAGATGTGATTCGGCCAGTGTGATTTGTCCATTTTGATGACACTAGAGTCTCCTTCTTTGCCACATCGATCAATACAATTCGGCCGATAGACTATACGTCAGTGAATGAACACGAGTGTGCACGTACATCTCCCGATGCCAACAGGTTACCATCCTTCGAAAATGCGAGGACGAGGACGTCACCTCGATTGTCCGAGATCTCGGTCAAGACCTTCAGAGAAGTGCCATTTACCGTTGCAAGGGTGACCTTGGCTCCAGAGCCGAAAGCGACGACATCCTCGCCTGAGCCACCGAAGGCTGCTGCTGCAGTCACTGCTCCTGGGTGAACTGAGGAGGTCCCTCCCACTGGGTGAATCTCGAGACCATTTGCTGTGGGGACGTATACTGCTGATGCGGTCGCAGCTAGACCGGCGGGCTGAGCTTTGGTTGGAATTGACTTGGATCTACTGTCAGTGATGCATTGACTGCAGACTTACGAAAAGCTATCACCCTCGATACTGGCGACTTTGTCGTCCCAGCCCGCAGACCAGACTTTGCCTCCATCACTTACAAGCCCCGAGACTTGACCAGAGTGGCCGGTACCGCCGACTGCCGAGCATTTTCCCTCGTCATCCCCAGATCCCATAGAGAAGCTCTTCATGGTTCCATCAAATGAGCCTGCGTAGAACGTCGACTCGGACAGGGTGGAAGCGGTGATGGCTTTTGTAGGCCCGTGGAGGGTTCTCCATTTCGAGCTGGATGATTCTCGGGTATCGAATACGTTCAAGATACCAGAGAGGGAGACGGAAACGATGGTGTTGGGGTTGGCATAGACGATACCGTTTTGCTGAGATGGAATGTCGGATCCAACATTGTATGTCTGGGTGGACTTGAAGGTGGAAGCGTCCCCTGCTATCAGCTAGGGATTATTGGGGTACGTACAAATAGCAACTACACCATCTGCACCTGCGGTAGCGATCTTTGACGAGTCTGGAGCCCATGAACATGCCATCTGTACTTAGCGCTCGTACATAGCGGAGACGTACCAAACTGCTGGTATCGTTCCTCTCCGCCTCACCCTTGAGCTCGCCAGACTTGCCATCGTAGAAAATCAATTTTCCATCACTTGCGCAAGATGCGAATAGGTCTCCGTTCGGCGAGAAAGCCACATCTCGAACGAACCGATTGTGGTTCGAGAGCATCTTGTCGTACTTGAAGGGCACCGCAGTGTGTAAAACGACCGAATTGTCGTCTGAACCAGATACAGCTCGGAATGGTCGTTGGTGTCGGACCGAGACAGAGGTGATGGTCTACATCAGCTCCACTCTCACATGGCTCGTACCTTGGCATGACCAGCAATCTCTCCACAGGAAGATCCAGAGTCCATGAAGAATGCTGCACCGAATCTGTCATCAACCCCTTATTCTCGAGCTCACTCACTTGTCTTTGCCCTCTCCTCCAACGATGATCCTCTTGCTCTCACCATCCCATGCGAGATCATTGATCCTGGAGCTAAGCGGTCGAATGGCAAGCTTGAGGCTGTGCTCGGACTGGGTCGCATCCCAGATTCTGACATTTCCGGCCACATCCGCCGAAGCGCAGTAGAATCCAGAGGGTGAGAAACGGGCTACAGTAGTTGTTGCCGTGTGTTCTGCCATCAGCACAGTCTCGGTGACGCACTCACGAGTATAAGCATGAGATAGGCCATGATGCTGCTTCTCAGTACATTTCTAAGGTCCGACTTACGTTCAAATCTCGGATCTAGATGTCAGCTCTGCTTTGTCTAATGGACCTACGATAACAGCTCTTCCATTGGTATAGATGAGTTTCTCGCCTTTTGGGTCAACACCAAGTTTAGTTGATTCTGATCTAGCTGTTGCTGGATTGCATGGGTAGATGGGTCCTGCTGTCCAAGCCATTGTATGGGTTGTATAGAATAGGTAGTGTTGTATGTACAGGCTACTGCGTCACTGGTATCCTTAGTATGGTATTAAGGGTAACAATTGGGGCCCAACAATCTAAAGGTACGGCTATTCTATCTAAAGATGAAACCGGGTTATACACTAGTATGACTAGAGGCATTCACCGTCTTTTATTCTTGTCTCTGCACCTAGATAGAACGATATACAATGGCACCAGTCACTAGTCAAGCAGGAAGAAATGTCGTCAAAGTCGTCTTCATAGCCCTCGTCCTTGACTTGCTGGGTACGCTCGGACCCATCCCTGGTGACATCAAGCTGATTTAATAGCATTCACCATGCCCCTCCCCCTCTTCCCTCGCTTGGTCGCATGGTACACCGAAAGAGAATCAAATGATCCAAGCGCTATTTTGTCCCGGCTACTCGCGCTTTCGAGTCGATGGAGAGCACTACTAGTCGGCGGAAGCGATAATATGCGAGTGGGGGGGAAGAATTGGGATGTGGTCCTGCTTGGTGGAGCTATGGGGAGCTTGTTCAGTTTCTGTCAATGCCTCATTAGTCCTTCCTTGGGTTCTCGTAAGTCTGAATCTCGTGATTGCGCTGATGGTAGTATCGGACCGATATGGACGTAAGAAGGTCTTGTTGGCAACCATGACGGGCAACATCTTGTCTGCGGTAGTATGGCTTAGGTCGACCACCTTTGTAAGTCTACCATCCCTTCCAAGCTGATTGCAGGCATCCTTCCTGCTCTCGCGCTTGATCGGTGGACTCAGCGAAGGAAATGTCCAGCTCAGCACGGCTATTATCGGAGATGTCACCGAGACCGAAACGAGGTCTAAGTCCCTTGCTCTGATTGGAATCGCCTTTTCAGTCTGCTTTACCTTTGGGTACGTTCCCTTCGTACATCTCTTGTACCACGCTGACAATCAGACCTTCTCTCGGAGCATACTTTGCATCTCGACCCCCACCCGTCTCCAAGGGGTCGGCCGAGCAGTGGAACATTTACGCAGTACCCGCTGGCATCACTCTCGCTTTACTACTCATCGAAACGACGTATCTGGCCACTTCCCTACCAGAGACCATCTCTTGGAGAAAGAAGGATGACAAGCCGGTGAACAAGGAGGTTGCCGAGCGGGACAGCGCGGTAGTCAGGAGACAACGTTTGAATGCTGCTGGAAAGCTTCATGGTGCCTTTCTGCTGCTATTCTCAGGAGTGAGTCGATACATTTGAAGCGAGCTGATGCTAGGCTGAATTCACCTTGACTTTCCTGACTTATGATCTGTTTGCCGCGTCGAACGCAGAGAATGGTCGCTTGCTGTCTTGTAAGTATTTCAATACGATAAGGCTGATACCAGATATCGGTATCCTCGCTGCTATGCTACAAGCCCGCCACG
This sequence comes from Vishniacozyma victoriae, assembly GCA_017654735.1. Classification (NCBI taxonomy): domain Eukaryota; kingdom Fungi; phylum Basidiomycota; class Tremellomycetes; order Tremellales; family Bulleribasidiaceae; genus Vishniacozyma; species Vishniacozyma victoriae. The sequence continues at coordinate 843,163 of JADPYG010000001.1, forward strand.
TCAGGCCTTCATTGGCCAAGTCAGGAGAACTCACAGTATCCCGAAGAGGAGTGTTGGCCTGTACCATCGCCCTTACCCTCTTATCGATCCTACCCCTCGAAAGCATCAAACATGGCAAGACCCCGACAATCGTCCTGTACCTCGCCGCATCCTGTCTGGCATACACCAGCGCAACAGTAGTCACCGGTCTCACTGCAGCTGCGGCCGCTTGCTGCGATGATGATTCCAGTACTCAGTCAGATTTGAAGCGGGGACGAGCTATGGGAAGCTTTAGGTCAAAGGTATGTTGGTGGTTTTGAGTGGTGCTGATGGATAGGGGCAATTGGGTCGAGCTATTGGACCGGTACTTACATCGTCCATGTACTTCATGATCGGTCCTACCGCCTCCTATACCTTGACGGCTGGATGTATGGTCGTGCTGTGGACTAGCATGGGTGCGTTTACGAGGGAGGAGGGATTGAGAAAGAAGAAGTTGCAGTGAATACGAACTAAGACAACAAAACATGTCAAGCATGCATTGAAGTGAAAGACATTTTCTAGTTCCAGCCCACGACCATTCGGTCTTTGTCGTATTGATCCTGCCAAACCTCGGTGTAACCCATTCCCCCCGCCCTTAGCACACTGCTCACATCACTCCCTTGGGATGAGCCTATTTCCACAGCAACTCTCGGTATTCCTCCCCACCCATTGATTTCCAGCTCCTGACTAGAGCTCAGAAGCGTAGGTAGAAGGTCGGCGATCCTCTCGTAGAAGCGCAATCCACTTTCTCCGCCAGGTAGATCACCCAGTAAAGCCGCCGGATCTTCCCAATCACGGACCGATGAGGGTAATTCGCGATATTCGGCAAGTGGGATGTATGGCGGATTCGAGACGATGAGATCCACTCGACCGTCCATGTCGGATTGCACCATGTCCGGAAAGCTTTCATCGAGTATATCGGCATGTTTTACGTCCACGTCGAAGCCGGTAGAGCTGATATTCTCCCTAGCTAGTTCGATGGCGGATTGACTAAAGTCATACCCCTTCACCCGTACGCGGTCTCCCAGGTGATGTCGAAGGAGTAAGGGAATGGGTGCTGATCCGGTACATAGATCGGCGACACTGAGGGGACGAGAAGGGGTTCTGCCTTCAGGTGAAAGCAGGGAAGCGAGTCGTCCGAAGATCTCTGCGGTTTCGGGTCGGGGTATGAGTGTTGGAGCTCGACATTTCAACGTCAATGGTCCGAAATCGGTCGAGCCTGGCGTCAGCACCGCTCATGTTGGTAGACTTACCAAGGATGTATTGCAACGGTTCGCCCTTGGCTCGCCTGTTTACGAGTGCAGCCAACTTCTCTCCATCCCCGTTCGGCAAGGACTGTCTCATCCATCTGAGCTCGTTCTTTGCATCCTCCGCGTTTAACTCCCTGTTCTCTGCAAGTCGCTGTAGCAATCTCTCGCTATCTCCAGGTCTGATCTGCGAGAGATGCCGCCTAGTCAGGTGGGTGCATGACACCAGCGAACGGTGCATGAAGTAGATGAGACTTTTACAAATTGGAGATCTGAACTTTATCCAAGAAGAGATGCATGAACAACTACTATATACAAAATCTATGCGTGCCATGTATGGCTGTTTTTTACTACTGCTTTGCTCTTGCGAGACCACTACCACCAATCTCCCTGGGCCCTCATGGCGTCGGCGACCTTCTGGAAACCAGCGACGTTGGCACCGACGACCAAAGAAGGAATGGCGGTCTCGGAGTACTCCTTTCCGGTGTCCCAGCATGTCTTGTCTATCACATCAGCTACATCCAAAGAAAGAATTGATGTAGAACTGACAGCATGTCTTCATGATCTCCTTGAGCTTGGCATCAACTTCCTCAGAGGACCAGCTGTATCGCTGAGAGTTCTGAGCCATCTCGAGACCGGAAACAGCAACACCACCAGCGTTGGCGGCTTTACCGGGAGCGTAGAAGCAGACACCCTTGGTGTTGTCGGTAGACTTGGCGGCTGATCGGGATGCCTCGAAGATGTCGATAGCCTCCTGGGTAGAACCCATGTTGGAACCCTCGGCAACGTATCGGACACCGGCCATGATCAAAGCCTTGGCCTCCTCGCCCGAGACCTCGTTCTGGGTAGCACTGGGGAGTGCAATGTCGGCCTCGGGAACCAAAGTCCAGGGCCTCTTACCCTCGTGCCATTTGTAGTTGGATCCAGCGTCAAAGGCAGTGAGGGACTTTCGCTGAAGCTTGAGGTCGGCAATCTTAGCAATGTCCTCGGGGGTGAAACCGGTTTCGGAGGTGGCGACCAAAGATCCGGTAGAGTCGGAGAGGGTGAGGACCTTACCGCCGAGCTCGATGACCTTGAGGGCAGCGTACTGGGCGACGTTTCCGGAACCAGAGAGGAGGACCTTCTTGCCCTGCCAGTCGGTGTTGTCGAGGTCTCGAAGCATCTCGGTGACGTAGTAGACTAGACCGTAACTGTTGATTAGCGCGGCTCTTTCCATTGATGTCTCGGACTTACCCAGTAGCCTCGGGTCGGATGAGGGATCCTCCCCAGTCGGCGCCCTTACCGGTAAGGATACCGCTGAACTGAAAAGTCAGCTCGAGTCACACGACACAGTCGATCGACTCACCTCGTTCTTGGCCTTCTTGTAGGCACCGAACATGTAACCGATCTCTCGGCCACCAGTTCCGATATCACCAGCAGGGATATCAGTGTTGTCACCGATGTGTCGGGACAACTCTCCCATGAATGCGTAACACTGGAGTCAGCTCTGTATAACGAGCAGGGTAAGGTGGCTCACGAATCGCCTGATCTCGTTGTCAGACTTGCCCTTGGGGTCAAAGTCGGCTCCTCCCTTACCACCACCCATCATCAAACCAGTCAAGGCGTTCTTGAAGATCTGTTCGAAACCGAGGCTATCATCAGCACAGCTCGAACTACTAAAAACTCACAACTTCAAGATGGAAAGGTTGACGGTGGGGTGCAATCGGAGACCACCCTTGTAAGGACCGAGCACAGAGTTGAATTGGACTCGGAAACCCCTGTTGACGGCAACAGATCCGTCATCCCTCTCCCAAGTAACTCGGAAGTTGATGATTCGCTCAGGGATCTGGACAACATCTAGTGCTCGTCGGTACTCGGGGTTCTTGACAAGGAAAGGCTCAAGGGTAGAGGTGATCTCGTAGACCGCCTGCAAAAAATCAGCTTTGTACATTCCTGCACACGATCACACATACCTGCTCGAACTCTGGCTCAGTGGGTAGGTTGGACATTATAATCTAAAGTGATTTCTATTAGATGAATTGGTAATGGATAGATGGAAGAAAGACGGGCAAGAAGTTCACAGAGCTACTATTTATCTACTGGCGGTCCCCGGAACGACCCGCACGAGTCGGGTGAGTCTTCGACCGATGGCTCTGGTGTATGCTCCCCCGCATTGGTTACAAGCTAGAAAACGTCGGCGAGTGCACGGCCGAATTCTTCTGATTGGATCAAGATATGATTTTCAGGGACCGCGAATCCCGGTTGTTCTTATCAGCACACAGACGAGCCAATCAGCGGAAAGATGAGCTGGGCCCTGAGATCTGGGGACCGGAGAAACGCCGGGAAGCTGAAATTCTAGGCGTCTGGTGTGCCCTTGCCTTGATCGGCTGCTTGCGGAGGGGCTGTACTGACTGCTGAAGAGACCCCTCCGAGGTAGATTCGATGCTTTGACAGACAATCAGTCTTTCTCGAAGGTTCGCCTCTGTCCTTTCCGCATAGAGGCAGGCAGTTAGACGTGAATGATGGGAGCAGTGTATATTAGACACACGTTGCGAGGGCCAACACAGGGTCTTGTGATCCACCGGCTAAGATGTTTGATTTTGATTGCAAAGCATATACTTCAGAATAACTGGGTTCGACTCCCAGCAAGACCTCTGTTTTTGCAGTTCTGGCAAGAGCGGGTTCGAGGGGGCGGAGCTGGAAGAAGGTATAGATCGAGGTGGCAAAACATTTCTGAGATAAAGAGTCTCGGTCGCTTTTTACACATTCTGTTTCTTTGCATGCACACAGAGCCCTATGCATTGCTATCCACCTTGTTCATATTACGCGCATCTTGAATCGGCAAGCGGTACCGGAGTGAACAAGGTAAAGTAGTTGCAGAGTGAAAGAGGTAATTTCCATTGGTCAGCAATTTCCAAGCGCCATGAACCCTGATTTTACCCGAGAATGACCTCTAATGGATCAACAGGATCAGTTGTAACTGTTGTACTCATTCCAACCGTCCTCGAAACAGCTCTAGTAAGACCAAGAAACAAGTCAACAATGCTGGAAGGAGCTTTGTAAAAGTGCGAACGAGATAAGGATTCCTAAAGGTGATTTGAGAAAGTGCGAATCAAATAAGGATTGCTGAGAGGTGATTCAAAAAAGTGCGAATCAAATAAGGATGCTCAAACAGGACTTGAAAAAGTGCGAATCAAATAAGGATTGCTGGAAAGAGGTTTGAAAAGGTGCGAATCAAATAAGGATTGGTGAAAGGAGGTTTGAAAAAGTGCGAATCAAATAAGAGTTGCTGAAACAAGACTTAAAAAAGTGCGAATCAAATAAGGATTGCTGAGAAGAGGTGTTTAAAAGTGCGAACGAGATAAGGAGCTGAAATGTGCAGTGAATAACGATGGGGCAATGGGTACAGAGACGGCAGTGGATAGAGATGCCACAGTGGATAGTAGTGGTGCAATGAATACCTCGAGTACAGGATAGGCGCCCGATGACGCGCCTAACTTACACCTCCTTCATCCGCGTCTTGATCATCTCTCGTTATACTTACTCTTTACTGTACTCATCAAGCTACTGCTCTTATACTACTACTTGCCCCATACCTATACATCCCATCGCTACTTGTCCTACCTATACCCACCACAAATTTCGCCAACCACCAACTCCTACGCGTGTACCAATGTCGCATTCCGCAGGAATCTCTTCGCCAATGCAAGGCTCGGAAAGGAGTGCAGTCTCTACCAGTACCGTACGAACTAGGAAGCGAGCACCGAGTGAAGCTGCCTACAAGCCTCTCCTCTATCATTGGTGCAGGTTCGAGGAGGAATATCATCCCTACAAGCAAGAACATGTGCAATCCCTGCTATCCATCTTTTACCGGTGTGACATTCAAACAGAAGATCATCATCACCTGACCCCTACGCAAAAGGAATATCTCATCAATCCTGGTCACGAAAGGCTTTACCCCGTCGACATCACAAAACTCAACAGAGCATTCTTGTCGAAACATCACGAACCATTCCGTCGTCTCGCCGAGGCTGTACTGTTGGCTTCTATGAAAGAATGCGGCTGGGACATGTGGGAAGCGTACGCTGCGCGTATGAAGTATGGACTGGAAGGATTTTACCGCAACAAGGAGTATCCAAGTTGGTTACAAGACGCCTCGTCAGAGGATTCTGTAGTATCCCAGGCAAGCCAGTCGCTCTAGGTCTAATGACAGGACTAACAATCAGATCCGAGTTCCCGACGATGTCCTCTACACGACTATTGCGGCACTGTTTGGTTTCTTTGGATTGGACATGCCGCCAAGCACCCCTGGAGAACGGGAAGAAGCTCGTCAACCCACCAGAAAAGCCCGAGAGGCTCGACGCGCATTTCAAATCGCAGAAGGAAGAGGGGACACTCTGTCGGGTTCAGAGTCCGACGAGGAAACATACATGGAAGTCGATACCCGAGATCCTTACTATATACCGAAACCGATCACAAGAGGAACTCGACGCGATTGTTTCGTCTACGTCAGATGTCTAGCCTATCATCATGTCTTGGACAATCTAGGCAAGAATGTGGGGAGATGGGCTGGGAGGCAAGGAGAAGCAGCGAATAAAGCCCTGGGGATAGAGAAGGGTGAGTCTGGATCAGATCTCTTCGCAGGAGCTGACTGTCGCAGAATTGAGACTAGCAGAAGGCTGCTTGAAACCCCCTCGTCGACCCCAAGATGATGGAAGCCAAGACTCGGACGCGGTGTATTCACAAGAAGAATACGACGGCAACGACCGTAATGAGCAGCTTGCCAAATTCAAGTCGAATTTACAAGAGTTCAATAAAGCTGTCATCCAATACGCCAAGGCAGACTCGATTGTCAATCCCCACATGCCGGACCCGACACAATCCTTTCTCAAACGATGCGCTGCGCTACATGAAATGTCTGGCAAATACGATCGGTATCTTCAAGTCGAGTCTCAAGGAGACCCACAGCTCCTCAAAGCTCTACAGTCTTATCGAAAGACTGAATTCTACATTCTGGATTCCGAAAGGAGGACGGCAGGAGAGCACGAGAACGATATGCAAGAAGATGCACCTATGCCAGAGGATGTGGACGATTTCATGACGTTAAGGGATTGTCAGGATGGCGATTCCCAGGAAAAGGAGACGATGCCTTTGGGCATGTTTCTCTATGGATACGATGACAGGCATACTCCGTGTATTCTAGCTGGACTAGAAGCGGACAAGTGGCCTGGTATCAACACCCACGACTCGCTTGTTGGATCCAAAAAAGGTCCAATCCCTATATCCTTACGCCAACACTGCAGCGACGGCGCGGTCGAAATTGTCGCTCGAGCCTATCAACATAAATCTCGAGCACAACACCCTACCAGGAAGATCAAGCCCAATTTGGACACCGACTACTCCAGTGGTTCCATCATCGCCGACGCGACCGGTATGGGTAAGACGGCCCAAGCAATGCAAATCATTGGACTCGTCGCCCATTTCGCCATCAAGTTCCGCTTGGCTGATGATGAAGAGGAGGCGCACAATCAATTCCCTCCCATCATGCTTGCCGACCGACAAGCTTTAAGGTCTGCCATGGAGGATGATCGCCATTCTTTAGGGAACGACTACGATCCTACCACCTCGATTCAATCCTACATGTCGAGTATTCAAAACCTAGGGCAAGGTGCATTCGGCACGTTTGCTCATACTGGTAGAACCGCTCCTCCATGCCTTCCATCTATCATCGTTGCCCCGCCCGCCGTCATCGCTCATTGGAAAGCAGAAATGTCTCGCTTCTCGGGTGATACGTTAGTGGTGGTACATATTACCGATCAACGATCAGCTTCAAAATCCCTGGAGTATGTGCAAGAAGTTCAAGCGGAATGGGAGGATGAGGTAGAGTCGTCGGATGCTTTGCCTGATGTACTGGCACCAGCACATCTCGTGGTGCTCGTGTCGACCAATCTCTTGTCTAGGATGTGGAAGACGCGGAAAGAACACGAGGACAAGGACGGAAGGAGGAAGCTGGATATATTCGACCTGGATTACTCGGTCTTGATTATCGACGAGGTCCATATGGCCAAGGCCAAAAATCAACTTCAAACCGCATGTCACAATCTTGCCAAGAAATGTAGTTTGAGAATCGGCCAATCAGCTACCCCTCTGGTCAATTCCCCTCTAGACGTGTGCATCATTGCCAACGCACTCAACCTCCCGCAGGCAGTCGATGTCGCCAACAGAAAACCCTTTATACCTTCATCGACATCCCAAAAGCCAATGATTCCAAATTTCTTTCAGAAGGCGCGATACTCCTTGGCAGCGCAGAGGGACCTGACTCGATGGTCCATGACCAAGGCGATGGAGGACTTTTACACCGTTTCCGATAACACGGACGGGTCTCGACCTACCTCGTACCTATCCGCTCCCATAAGTCAAGCCCGCGACATGAAGGAACTGGCCAATTCGGTTCCAGAGAGGCTTCTGGTGGATAAAGAATACGAGCGAGCTGCGAGCGATGTCTTTGCGCTTTTTGGGCCTTATATGATGCGTCGCAGCAAATTCGCGTTGACGAGCTCTGGGAAAAGGATGCTGCCCTTGGGCAAGTTGACTCAAAAGACGATCAATGTTGAGCTAAGGGATGACGAGGTTGAAGATGTCAATCAATACTTGGAAATACTTTGTGAGCGTCGCATAGCGAAGTTTGGCGATGATTATGCTTTCAAGTGAGTAGTATCTCTGGTCTTTAGCTGATTTCCAGAGACCGATTAGGTTACTTCGGTCCCGCTTACGCCGCCACCAAGTCTGCAACCATCGCGCCGTCCTACTTTCTTCGAGGTCTTCCCACCAGTCTTGATAAAGCTGAGCAACACAAGACATCTTCCAAATTACAGGCCCTTGTTGATTTGATAAAATTGCTTATGAAATGGGATAAGGACAACAATACTCCGCCAGAGAAACAATTCAAGTTTGTGATACACTGTGATTCGCGCGAGGTCGAGCCTGCAGTACTATACGTGGGTCATGTTCACTTTTGTTTCCGAATGGCTCTGTACTGACTATGTCAGGAGTTACACGCCAGGGGCATGAGTGCAAGAGTGTTTGATGGGACCACCTCGGAAGCCGAGAGACGCCGTATCGAGGCAGAGGTCAATTCCGATGATGACCACGACTCTACGCAGTTTGATAAAATGATACCTCCCTCAAAGACACGTATCTTATTCTGTACACCAGTTGCGGGATTGGGAATCAATCTTTGGCGTACCAACATTGTCATAAACATGGCAAGTGGACTCCTCACCATGCAGCCCCCAATTGGCTGACGTTGATAGACTATGCCGTGGTCGCTAGCGACTTATGAGCAAAGGTCAGGTCGACATCACCGTACACCACCTGATCCATCTCGAGCGCCATTGGACGTAACCGTGTACACCATCATTGCCATCAATAGCGTTGATGTAGTAATGTACACTGCAACCGCGCTGAAATCGAGACTTGATATAACTACTTTCCGCCATCCTGCAACGAGGGAATTGTACGGCTTGCTGGCTCCAGTCGAGGACATGGGGGCGAAGGTGGTGGTCAATCATCCTCATCAAGTACCCAATCTCCCGCGATACAGGCGGCCGGTCGATTTGCTCGCTATCGATTATCAGAAGAATAAAGAGTTATTAACGAACACTACCCAATTCGAGATGTACCAGCATGTTCATATCATTTCAACCCTACGACACCTACATTTGTCAAACACCAAACTCGATTCCCTGATCATCAACCTGGCGAAGACTGTAGTAGATGCTTTCGAAGAGACTACGGTCGAGGAGGAACCCATTGAAGATCTGTCTGAAGAACTTGCAAACGTTGCCAACCTGGGTTATATACCGCTGGAAATGGCCGAAAACGAGGAAACCCCAAAACCGAAAGAGGTGTTTAAAGCACACCTTACTGCAGCGGTCACATTTGGTCGAAAGTCAATTGGGTTAGTGAGGAATGATGCCGTCCTCACCAAAGAGAGACTTGACGAGGCGCCTCAGTCGCACAGGGAATGGGAGGTTAGTTTTGCGTAAGTTTATAATCCCTCTTGACTTACAAGGTAATAGGCTGACTTACGCAGGGAATCCCTCACTCGAATGAAGGAGATCCAAACCCGTCGTCTTCGAGACTACGAAGACAACGTTTGGAAGCTCATCCGCTCTATTCCTCTACCGATTCGCGACCACCTGGGGGTTTTTACATCGCAAATCGTGATGCTCAGAATCGAAGGCAACCGGATGGCACGGACATTGACTCTCATCGAAAACGTGCCCGATATTCCCGAGCCATTCGATGACTGTGTCTACTGGATTCAAAGGGCCTTGGTTAACGACTGTCTTTATCCTGATCAGGAAACGGGACCACCGTCGTCTGGTGATGTCTTGGTTCGTATCGACACTCCACCCAAGGAGACATCGGAGCGCCAGCCGTCTACGCACGCATCGCAGTCTGACGAATCTTCCACAACCGGCCGACTATCAGAGCCATCCACCGAGGTTCGCAGCCCTTCTCGAGCTACTATATACGGGAATCCTCGACCTGCGATCCTGCCTTCTTGGGCACACGGAGATCTCGACCTAGATCCCATCGATTCAAACAGAGTCAATCACTTCCGACCCTTTCTCGGCCCGTTCCAAGGCCCCGGCAAGATACAGCCCTTGTCTTCATACGCTATTTCATCAATTCGCCCGGACTTATCGGCAGAGGAGTTGAGGGGCACTCCGTGAGTCACAGCTTGCTTGATATCGCGTGTGCTGATATCAGGTCATTATCCGATGACCAGGAAAGCGACGACGATCAACCTGCTCAGTGGGATATCATCAAGTTGCCCAATCGACTTGCTAGCGCCCGTAACTTGATACTACCTCCTGGAGTGCCGCCAATCGACCCAATCAAGATGGCAAAGGACCGTATGCTCAACAAACGTCGAGAGTTCGTTAATACGCTTGTCAAACCTAATCCCAAGCGATCACGATCGCCGAGTCCCGAGCGTCCACTCAAGTATCGCAAAGGAGGCATGGTCGAAAGTAAAGATCTTGCACAATTTACCCAGGCTATCGAACAGGACCTTGAGGATGATGAGTTCGATAAGATGTTCGATAAGACATTCGGAACCGAGCTTTTGGACGATACCTCGCTGATGGACTTCGTCGATGAACCTGAGGATCAGCCAAAGAAGATGGCAAGCAGGTGAGCAGGATCTTCTAAACAAGTGACCTGCTGATGTTTAGCAGCAAGACCAATAAAGCTGCCATTCCTACCCGAGTCTTGCCTACTCCGAGCTTGGCAAGGAACGATGTGTCGAGCCGTAAACCGAACAAAGCTGCAATTCCCACCCGAGTCTTGTCAACTCCTCAGAGCTTGGTAAGGAACGATGTGTCGAGCAGTGAACCAAACAAAGCTGCCAATCCTACCCGAGTCTTGCCGACCCCCCAGAGTCTGAAATGGGACGATGAGCTGGACGAAGCTCTCGATGAGATAGGAGCGGGGGATGGTCACGTTATTGGGTGAGCCAGACCTTGTCGAGACCAGACTCGAGCTGACCTCCATAGACACAGGTCGAAGAATGTCATCGGCTTTGTACTGATGCTGGAGTACTTGGTGTATGACTCGGGGGAGACACCTGATGAAGCTAGGTGGTGAGTTCAGCCAACTTTCGCACTGCATAGACCCGACTAAGTATTGATAGGGTGGACGAGGACGAGGCCCAGTTTTATCCCGTTCAGGTTTATCTGAAATTGATAAAGGACGATCGAGAAGATCGCTTTGACAGGTTGGACTACACCTTACCTAAAGTACGACATTGTTGGAATGAGGACGGGACTAGGGTGACACGTCACTAGACAGGATGGGGTAGATGGGATTTCAAGATGATTTTCCTTGCCTATAGTCAATATACTTATAGCTGCTATGTATTGCGTGTGACATCATTGGGGGATCAGGTACATTACACACAATTAACGATCATATGCGCTTTGACCCAAGATACCTCAACTTTAAAACCCTTCATTCACCTCGCCCTTTGCTGCTAGTACTTTCCTCCCTCCTCTTCTATACCACAACCCCATATCCAGCAAAGCTAGTAAGTAGATCTTGATGTTGAGAGTCTAGTGCTAATCTATAGGTCCACTTATCAGCAGAATCTAAATTAGACTCGTTAGGTCGCACAAGTCCCAGATCAGAATCAGTAAGTAGGACCACCAATCAGCTGAAGATGCTGATGCTCCGGCAAGTTCAAACCACTCGTCATGCCAAGGGCACCAGCTACAGCTCAGAAAGACAGGACGGATGCACAATTGGCTGCCGGCAGGGGTAATGGCGACTTCGTACCATCCATCAAGTCCTGCACCATCGAAGGGTGTCCCTACACCGCCCGTCTTGGACCGTCGATGGACGAACACATCGCTACCGCCAAACACACCGCCTGCCCCCGCCAAGGCTGTAGCGGGTCGTATTCAAGCACCATGAGGACTCTACACGACTGGAAGTCCCACGGGATCAAGGGTCCGGTCGCCACAGGACGACTCGAGTGCAGGTATGCGGGCTGCGAATTCTCCACGAACGAGTTTTCGAAACGGAACAAGCACGAGGACGAGATTCACATTGAGTGTGACGTGGATGGCTGTGGGTTCAGGGGTAGTCGTGACCAGTACACGCACCACGAAAGATGGGATCACGAAGCAGACACTCCTAGAGTCAAAAGCGGTGTTTTGTGAGTTCATCAACCACATCACTGTGCTGCGCTTACTTTGTCTAGCTGGACTGCCGCGGAGGATGCTGTGCTCGACTTCTTATGGCTGAAACATCAATCATTCAATGACACCCTGGAGATCATCCTGCAACTCTTCCCCCACCGAACTAGTACCGGGACCAAAGCTCTTCAACCTCTCGAAGCCCATATTCGAAAACACAGAGAACGGTACGAGAGGATGGATATGACTTTGAAGGGAGAGGGAATCGTCAGGAGGTTGAGGGAATTAGGGCTATTGACAGATGATGGCCAGATCAAGAGGGGAGAAGCCTCAGGTTCCAAGATTGAGGAGGGGTAGTTATTCATCCCGAAATGCGGTAAATTTCAAGACAAGAGACTTTCGAGAGAAGCGACCTTCTGTATGCATCCAAGCCTGTATTCCAGAAAGAATCAGCTAAATATTGAGAATATTGAGCGCTTATACACTTGCGTATCAAAAGAACATTAGGCATGTCCGAAGCAATACACCAACAAACATTACTATCCCGGGCAGTTGCTTCGTTAGTCTGTCTAATTGCTCTTTATCTGGTTGCAGTCCACATATACATAACATATAGAACTTATATATATGTATATATATGTGTCTATATATCTTATCCATAATTGTACTACACGTCTATCTACTTTAGCTAAAATGGAAGAATCATCCATATTGCACTTAAACGGACCAATTTCCATTAATTCCCATCATGAATACGGCCTTGAAAAGCTCCCAGGCCTGAGCCAATGTTTCCTGCAGCTGCCTCTCAGACAACCTAGACTTGGACCTCCTTCCAAACAACCCGCCGTGATCCCCTCCGCTCCCATAAACATTGTAGCCGTTGTAATCTCCTAATTTAGAAGACCACATAGGATAGTGACCTAAAGGTATACCCTCAATCCCCTGCGAGATGTAATCTCTATGCTGTCGTACCTGGATGTCAGTGCAGATGGGAGCGTGACTTACGTTCTTTGGTTGATAAAAAGCATGTACAGGAATCGGATACCTCGACTTGGCGAGCCTCAATTCAGTGTACTTGCTTTGCGAGATGATCTCGCCGTCTTTCTCGAAGGTCTCTTCCCGGAACAAGTTCCCATATACCCAACTTAGGCCAACCTTTTCGTAACGGATGATTGGGATGATGATTTTCCTAGCTTCTAGTTCCGCTCGTGACATTCCTCGATCATCAGCATCATACTGAACACAGCTTGACTTACCGTCAACTCCCACCGGCACGGGTCTAAGCCCATTGCGCCAGTACTTCCCCAATTCGAAGTCATCCAGCTGATTTTGGAAGTAATCGTATAACCCTTTCCACACCTTCGCCAAAATCGCACCCTTTGCGGTGTATGTTTGCGTATTAGAAGGAGGTCGAGGTGGTGCATAGGGCGGTGAATCTACCATGTTGATTTGAATGGAGTTCGAGCTTGTCGATAGCCTGGCGGAGCCAATGAGAAGCGTCTCAATACAGTGCAATACCGGTTGAGGTATCTCACTCAAGCCAGTCTTTCCAAAAGAAGCCAAACGCCTTGATATCACGGTGTCGGCCGCTGGTCGACCAGCTAATGCTTTTCGAGTTCGAGAATTTCCTTGCTCGCCAGCTTTGCCGGCGTTGTGCTGTCTTTGTCTCTGCGCGATATCTCTGCTGATGCCAACGTAGTAGTCATACTGTATGGTTAGCAGACATCAATCAGATCACTCACCCCTGGTATTTTCCTCAAGTAAAGGCCAACTTCTTTTTTGGCGTCTCTACCTGGAATACCATCCTCGAAAGCTCCACCGAGATCCAATGTTCCGGAATCCCCTGCCTCGTATAGTCGATAGAAAGCATCTGAAAGTTCTTCAGAGCCGGCATCTAGGAGCAATGCTAGAGCTCGGTCGACCAATTGATCCCCGTCGTGATCTTCTAGGAAGACATCCCTGAATGAGCTTTTGAAGGGGAACGCCTTTCGCAGCCGTCCATCATTGTAGACGAACAATCCCCTCGACTCCTTGGCAACGATTCTTTTGACGACGTCGATGCAGATTGCTGCCTGAGATCGTCAGCTACTGGTATGCTCCACTGATTGTGGACTCACTAGCTCCTTGGACTCGGTGGTGACCTGAGCGTATTGTCGGTCCACGTGTGAGATGATCCATCTGTCAACAGCGCCCTCAACCTTCTTCATTCTCTTCTTCTCCGCCTCCGTAATAGTCTCATCTGTAGTAGCCAGCCTCTTCAACATATCCAATGTGATCTCCACATTGTCCTCCGTCAATTCAAATTCTTCGACCTCCTCATCTCCTTCTTCCTCTTTAACATCCCCATCTTCTGACTCCAGATCTTCATGCCCATCTTTCCCTTCCTCCACCTCGACATCCCCATCCTCATCGTCAGAGATGACAATCGGTTCACTGTTGGCGACCTTTGTATTGGAGCTGGTTGATGCAGCGGCTTGATTTAGAAATATAGGATAGAGAGGCAGAACAGGTTGGGGTGGGGGAGGTGGGGGTGAGGAGCTGGTCAGGTCGATGAGTTGGTTTGGGTCTTTCGGAGCTGGTCGTCCCCTGCGGACTAGGACGTCGTTGTCCGAGTCACTGTCAGGGAGACGTCCCTTGGATGGACCCGCTTTCGGGGAGGACCTAAAGTCAGCAGATGGATCAACTTGGTCACTCACTTGGCCCTCTTTGCTCTTGGAGAAGCGTTCTCCTTGTTATGATTACGCTTAAAACCGGCTGCCATTGTATGTATAAGGATAGCTAAGATCAAAGAATATGAAATAAAGAATGTAGATATGTGAGCTAGCTCAGAAGAAAAGAAATGAGTTGAAAGTAGAATTAGATGAAGGAAGAGAAGATGGTCAAGTGGGGTGCCACACTCATGTGATCGGGTGTGAAACAACGTTATCTATAGTCAATGTGCGATTGAGTGCAGCAGCGTGATTGACTGCGTCTTTAGGATTGACTGTGGGGTCATGATCCCACTGGTATCAGGAATCTACTGCACTTTCCCTATTTCAGCTTTCTTATCTCGTTCGCACTTTTTGAAACTCCTTTTTCCACCCATTCCTTATTTCATTCGCACTTTTTAAAATTCCTCTCTCCACCAATTCCTTATCTCGTTCGCACTTTTGAAAATCCCCCTCCCCACCAAATCCTTATTTCGTTCGCACTTTTTGAAACTTCTCTTTCCACCAATTCCTTATTTGATTCGCACTTTTTGAAATTCCTTCTTCAACCAAAATCCTTATCTCGTTCGCACTTTTTGGAATCACCCTTTCCACCAATTCTATATGTAGTTCGTACCTTTCGTGCCCTTCTCTCTTGCCCTTTCCCTTTCGCATCTATTGATGCCACTCACTTCCATCGGACGAGCTCCTCGTCAGACCCTGCTTCTTCGCTGTCCGTTTCCTCCTCGCTACTCTCCTCCTGGTATTCGGGGGCAGTACTCTGAGATGGACCTCTCGCCGCCAGCATCGGGGGCGCTTCATCATCACTGACATCAGCCCTTCCTCCTGGATAGGTGGTAGCTGGACTTACCTCTCGGACTCTTCGCTACTCTCTTCGCTATCGCTATTGAGGAAAGCATCCAAATCCTGAAATTTGGCTCTCCCTTGTAATGGTAGAGATCCAGCTGGAGAGCTGCCGGCTGGCGATAAATCGGGCCGTCTTGCAGCAGAGGAGAGGTGTACTGGGCGAGGCGCAGTGGACACGGGCTGTGCCGACGAGATGGCTGCTACCGGTACCGCCTGCCTCTTGAGATCATCGAGTTCGGATTCACGTAACGATGGATCGGTGGGATCGTCGGTCCACTCTGGTATACCAGTGTATCCATTGAGCTTCCGACCGATAAGTCTAGACATGGATCCGACATCATAGTCTACAGAAGCCTGAGCCGGACCGTCTTCTGCGTTGCCTCGCTGAGCGAGGAGGACCACCTTGACTTGTTCACGACGGAGGACGACACCACCAACATCCTCGTCCTCGTCATTCGTGGCCGCCTTCTCGTCCTTGATCCCACGTTGCAGAGCACCTAGGAATCGAGCGCGATCACGGATGTCGTAGTCTTGGTCATATCGAGCGAGAGTGAAAAGGTATTGCGAGAGTTGAAGCAAGAGAGGAGTCGTAGGGGAAAGTACCAGTAGCTTGGTCGCCAGTGTCAAGATTTGAAGCTTGGCGATGTTGGGCTATCTGTCAGCTATTGAACGACATTGATACGTACTTCCTGAACAAAGCCCTTGACACCCTTTCTGAGAACATCCGGCACCCATGCTGCCACTCCATCCCATCCTAGACCGTGTTTTGGGGGTACATCGCTCGCCGCAAATTGGCCGACAAGCCAGTATACGGACGCTCGGGCTCTGGCGTTCGTGATGCCGTCCAATTGCTTGGCCAAGCGGGCGACGAGATTCTGTGGTTCAGGAAGGGATGATCCAGGCGTACGTGACAAAATGACTGATTTGAGGACAATGACGGTCTGTGCGACCAGAGTATCTCTCGAGCTCCTTAGGAGTTTCATGAGGGAACTGAGTCCAGCTGCTGCAACTTCTGGCTGGTTTCGGATACATGAACCAATAGAGCGGACGGCTTCTTCAGCCACATCGTCGTCAGTGAACCGAACATAGTGCTGTTGTCAGCCAGCATCCCGTTAAATGACATACCTTGAATTCTCTGATTGACGCCGAGGCATTCTCATTCGAGACTAGGGCAGCCATCGCCTTCATCTTGGCAATCTTGACGGCGGTCGAGTCGGACTCGTGTACGTAGAAGCGGCTTTGGTGCGACGAAAATAGCCACTATCATCAGCCCAGCCAGTGCGAGGTACTCACCTTTCTCTCTTCCACCATCGACACAATGACGTCCCAGGTCAAAGCTGCAATCTCCTCGCCCCTGGCCGAGACATGCGAGGCCCCAGCGAGATGTAGTAGAGGAGCAACAAGCAGCTGCTGTCCTACAATCCCATTTGCAGGCGCAAGGTGGTAGTAGGCGTTGGCCATGCCGAGAATGACGGCGGGATTTCGAGACTGGAAGAGCGGTTTAGCGAGATGCAGAAACATGGCGAGGTCGGTATCGATGCCGTCAAACTCGTCTTCGCTCTCTTCACCAGCTGCTTTGGAATTGGGTTTGGTGATAGTGCTGGGGTCGATGTTGCCCGCGGTATCTGGCCTTTCCAACATTGTTCGAGCGTAGAGGGTCAAGACCTGTAGAGCGACAATCTGTCCCCACTCGTCGGCATCGACCAGTAGGCGGACGATATGGTGATAGTAGGGGTGCAGTAGGTCCATTCGGTCAGGACAGATCTCCATGAATGCCGTTAAGGTTGCGCCGAGGGTCAAAGGCGACGGGGAAGCCAACAGCGTCTGAATGAGAGCGATAAGCTGAGGCAGAGATGACGAGTCCATGCTAAACTCAGCTTAATCTTCACATGCAGTACTCACTCGTAGACTTTGGCAAGACCGCCTGCGACGGTCTTTCGGACCCACGGATTCCTGTCATTGACTAGCTTCTTCAGACCCAGCATGACGATACCTTGAATGACCGGTACTCGAATTGACGTCAACACTCGCAGTGACATGGACCGTATCAGCGGTGAGGGATCCGAGAGGTCTTTCTGGAACGTATTGATCGATAGTAGCAGTAGATCCGAGTTGGTAGCCGCACTATGTATGAGCTAGGCGTATAACAACAGACTCACTATCTCAGCAGGAATATATAGACCAGCTTCCTAATTTCAATACTGCCAGCAACAACATTCTTGACAACCTGAGCAAAGAATCCTTCCATATCCCTCCCCTTGGACAGCCCAGCAATGATCCGCTTCATAGCTTCCAGCCTATCCCGTTCCGACCTTGACTCGAGCAGCTTGGAAATCTCTTTAATCTTGTCATCGGAAGTGTCGAAATATGGCGTAGACGAGCCCGCACCGCCGGTCAGGAGCTGGATATCACGAGTCGACTCGATAAAGTTCTCCTTGATCCGCTGAGTGAGCCGGTTCAAGGCTGCCATGGTGTCTGTTGGGTGACGAGTGAATGGAGGCGAATGTGTAGACTCAGCGTCATATGGAACCGGTTCCGAAGTTGCGCCAAATCAGATTTCATCACTCGTTCTCTTTCACCTCTTTCTTTCTACGTACTACATTGTACAGTATACAATGGCAAAGATCGCTTTCGATATAGTGAGTCCGGACGTAATGGAGAAGCTGACAACCAGAAGCAAACGTTCCCACGTACAGACGATGTGGTGGTCTCGTACATTTCAGGTCTAGTGGAGGACGAGGATGAGGAGATGGATGATATTGTGGAAATGACTCGTGGTATGCTCCAAGCCGGTCCATCCAATTCGGACAGCAAGCCCCTCGATGACTTGTGAGCATACAGTCTCACTACATACATGTCCCAACTAACAATTAGCATCGGCCGATTAGTCACCTACCTCGAATCGCAATCCTCCAAGCGAGTGCGACGCAACATTGCCGCAACACGTCTCGAAAAGGCAGTCAAGATGAAGTCCTCAAAGATGTCGACCACACTCGCCATGACTGGTCCAGTAGAGCTCGACTCCGTCAACAAAGGACAAGCCTCTCGTGTCGATCTCGGCAAATTGGCCAAGGCTGAAGCGAAAATCAAGGCCAAGATCGAAAAGCGAGAGAGGGGTAAAAAGGGCGATTTGTACCAAGGATCAAAGCTCATCGATATGCAAAAGAAGCAGCAGAGTTACGAGGAGATGTTCATGGCGGTCAATCCATTGGATATGAGTGGGAATGCCAAGGGAAAGAGCAAGGACATCCATCTCAGCAACATCGATGTCAACTTTGGAAGCAACAGAATTTTGTAAGTCGATCATTGGGAAGATCACATCAGACTGACCTCTCAGGGCTGGTGCTACTCTTACGATGAGCACTGGACGACGATATGGTCTTATCGGTCGTAACGGTGTGGGTAAATCCACTTTGCTTCGAAATATCGCTCTGCGAGAAGTCCCTATCCCTACCCATATCTCGGTGCTCTATGTCGAGCAAGAAATTGCCGGAGACGAAACAACCGCCCTGGAGTCGGTACTCCAGGCCGATGTCTGGGCACACAAGCTCAAGACCGACGAGATCGATATCAACAAGCAGCTCGAAAAGCTCGAGAAGCTGCCCACCACCCACGAGGACGGTGCGCCCAACATCCAGCTCGAGCAGGAGAAGGACGAACTTGCGGTACGATTGGGCGAGATCCAAAAGACTTTGGTGGACATGGAGGCAGAGACTGGTCCTGCACGAGCTGGTGCCTTGTTGGCCGGTCTTGGATTCAACGAAGAGGACCAAGCCAAGACGACCAAGAGTTTCTCTGGTGGTTGGAGGATGCGACTGGCATTGGCTAGAGCCTTGTTTGTCAACCCCGATGTAAGCACTCGTCAGCCAGATACGGATCAATGCTAACGTGTAGCTTCTCATGCTTGATGAGCCGTCGAACATGTTGGATTTGAACGCCATTGCATGGCTCGAAGACTACTTGCAGACATGGCCTGGTACTATCTTGGTTGTGTATGTCTTCTTACATATAATGGACAGCAGTAGCTGATGATCAGATCGCACGACAGAGCGTTCCTTGACGCAGTCGCGACCGATATTATCCACCAACACTCTCAACGACTCGACTACTGGAAGGGTAACTTCAGTAATTTCTACCAGACCAAGCAGGAGAGGAACAAGCAGCAAAAGAAGGAATACGAGGCTCAACTTACGTACCGACAGCATTTGCAAGCCTACATCGATCGATGGCGATACAATGCCAACCGAGGTAAGTCGCTATGCCTGTGACTTGTGAGCAAGCTAACAATTAGCTCCACAGGCTCAGTCCCGTATCAAGATCCTGGAAAAGCTGCCCGAACTCGAGCCGCCCGAGGAGGACGAGTCAGAGACTTTCCGATTCCCAGAGCCCGAAAAGATCTCTCCTCCTCTGCTTCAATTGGACGAGGCTACCTTCGGTTACACCCCGGCCAAGATCATTCTCAAGAATGTCAACATCGATGTCCAGCTCGACTCACGTATCGCCGTTATCGGTCCTAACGGAGCCGGTAAATCGACCCTCATCAAGCTGCTCACTGGTGCAATTCAACCCAATTCGGGTAGTGCCAACCACAATGCTCGATGTCGTATCGCTTATTTCACTCAACACCACATCGATCAGCTGGACAGCACCATGACGCCTGTGCAGTTCTTGCAGCACAAGTTCCCGGGTCAGGTCGAACAGGACTACCGAAGCCACTTGGGTGCTTTCGGAATCACTGGTTTGACGGGTATTCAGAAGATTGGAACCCTGTCTGGAGGTCAGAAGTCGCGTGTCGCTTTCGCTGTCCTCAGTATGAGTCGACCTCATATCTTGCTACTCGATGAGGTCAGTTTACTTTCATAAACGCTACAGAACGAAACTGACGGATGTAGCCCAGTAATCACTTGGATATCGAGGGTATTGATGCCTTGATCGCCGCCGTCAGTGCATTCAAGGGAGGTGTTATCTCGTCAGTCATTTACCTCGAGTACTGGATATCAGCTGATCATGCAGTATTTCGCACGACGAGCGATTCATCACCGGGACCGCCAACCAGCTGTGGGTCTGTAATGACGGAACTGTTTCCAAGTTCTTTGGAGATGTGTCCGCGTACAAGAAGCTCATTGTCGAGGAAATTGGCGCAAAGAAGGCCCCATAGACCCGTCTCCGGGTAGCATGCATGCTGTGACTTCCGTTCCATGACTCACGGTACGAGCACCGTCTCCGAGTGTGATGACCCGCTTTATGGCTATATGATTCATTGGACGTCATGCATACGTTGTTTCTCTGTAGACTCTACCGCCCAGCCGATATCCTGTCTTGTACAGGTACCGAAAACAGCCTACATAGTCGAGGGAAGGAGTACATTAGGTAGAGGCAAAGTAACCCGACACTCAGTATATTTGGCGCGTCATCAATTACACCACCTCCACCGAGATGCACTAAGTTGACTGCCTGATACACTATTACCTTGTAGACCCTTCATATCACTCCTAGAGTAGTTGGAACATCATGAGCAGGTCAGTAGCAGCTCAGAAACCTAGAACCACAGCTGACCCCAAGAAGACAACGTCTACCCGTTCACAATTCCCCTTCCCCGGCTCCAGTCCTTCTGGCTCCAGGTCCGGGAGCAGGACCGTCCTCAGGCCGTGCATCGCCGTATCGCCCCAATTCATCTTCATCACAGTACTCGGAATCGCCATATGGAGGCGGGATGAGTAGCGGGGCCGGGGGCGGAGGGATGGGAGGATACAGCGGGACGACGCAGCAGATTGAAGGACAGAATGACGAACGTCTGAGTGGGCTGCTGGGTAAAGTCAAGTCGTTGAAGGACGTAAGTCAGAATGTTGGCAGTGTGTCCGACAAAGCTTTCTACGTTTTGGCCTGGGCGAGAGCTGATGGGCAGATTACAGTCGGGATAGGAAATGAGGTCCGAGATGGAAATTTGGAATTAGCAGGAATGGTGCGTCACAACTCGATCACTCCGAGGAATGCTCGAACAGGAAGCCTATGGCACTCAGCTAATCCATGCAGAATGACTCTTTCGCTTCGACGACGAATTTCCTCGGGGGAACATTCCGCAGAATGACAAAGATGGCATCTCGACAAGGAGGGAATTGGTGTTATTTCATGGCGTTCTTACTATTGGTACTCTTCATTTTCGTGCTCCTCTGGCTTTCAAGACGTTAGCTCTGTCGGAGTCGGGCCAGGCAGTCGCTTCTGGTCCAAAGTGCTGTATCGCATGCATAGATTATATAGGTGTCAGCCAAAGCCACGTGTTGCTCACAAAGGTGGAGGAGGGTGGAGTTGCTACAACTTTCTGCTGTCGTCTATATACTTTGTACCTTGTTCAATACATTTCATCATGCCTAAATGCACCAGAAAAGGGTGTGGTCAGGAGTTTGGTGAGGATAAAAACGAGGAAGGAAGCTGCAAATATCATCCCGGGGGACCGGTGAGTGAAATGTTCACAGTGACCGAGCCGAATAGTCAACTGACATAACAGGTATTTCATGAGGGTCTGAAGTCATGGTGTACGTCTTTCGAGACTAGTGAAGCTAATTGCTGACCTATAGCATGCTGCAGTGACACCAACAAGGTATGCAGCTGACGTACCCCTTTCATTGCCCAAGCTGACCAGCAGCCCGTCCTCGAATTCGACGCTTTCATGGCTATCCCAGTAAGTAGCTTGGTCTCTCCAATAGACTTCGCTGAATCTCTAGCCATGTACTACAGGAACCCACACAGCTGCCGCACCAGTATCAGCGGCCTCGACAACCTCGGCCAAACCATCCGAGCCAAATCACGTAACGGTAGAGAACGGTGTTGAAACCTACTCGACTGGCGCAGCAAAGGCAGGACCATCATCAGCTGCTACCGCCCCCATCAAGATGGAAGCACCTCCTGCCGAGCCGGAAAAGGAAGAGGAAGATGATTTGAGCATTCCTGTCGCCGATGGAGCTAGGTGTAAGCGTCGAGCTTGTGGGGCTACATGGGAAGGCGAGGATGTCTCGAGGGGTGATGGGGAGAAAGCCAAGTGCAGGTATCATCCTCTGGGTGTGAGTTTGCCGATTCTTTTATGATGTCTAGCTGATTTGTAGCCGGTCTTCCATGAAGGGTCGAAATACAATGCTTGCTGCCCAAAACGCAAAGTATTGGAATTCGACGAGTTCATGAAGATTGAAGGGTGCAAAGAAGGATCCCACCTCTTTGTTGGGGCCAAGAAAGAGGACAAAGAAGAGTTTGTCAATTGTCGAATGGATCACTATCAGACTCCAATGCAGATCCACGTCTCGGCCTTTGCAAAGGGAGCAGACAAGACCAAGTCGACTGTCGTCTTCACAGCTCAGGAGGTAAGCTGAATCACTCTCTGGAGCTCAGCTGACTAAGCAGATTAAACTTGACTTGTACCTGCCCGCAAACAAGCGAGTGAACAAGATTGTTACCCTCTACGGCCCCATTGATCCAGCAACCAGTACTTTCCGTATCTTGGGTACCAAGGTGAGTCGCTGCAATGAGCATCTATAATTCAGGCTAATGGTCAGATCGAGATGATCCTTCAAAAGCCCGGACCAGCTTCGTGGCCGTTACTAGAGCTTCCCGCTCCCGGAAGTGAGCTACCCCCAGGGTATGCTCTCACATTCGGTGTCAGCGGAAGGACAGGGACCGTCGGCGGAAAAGAGATCGTCCTAGCAGCAGAGGAGGTCGGTAGAAGGTAGAGTAGAATCAGTAGTAATTTGCATTGCACAGTACATTTTCAAGCGCACATGGGAACGAGTCATTGATACATCAAACAATACGACACCTATCATTCTATCTGGACGGTCCCTCCATGGCCTGAACTAGCTTTGCGAAATAACTATCCTTGTTATTCCTGAGAACATCAGGCGAATCATATTCCAGCAGCTTCCCAGCACCAAGAACAAGAATCTTGTCGTAATCCATGACTGTCGCAAGTCGATGAGCAACAGTCAAGACGGTACAATGCGATGGTAAATCCCTGATTGATTTTTGAATCAAAGCATCAGTCTCGAAATCTACCGATGCAGTTGCCTACATGTCAGCTTTGCGCAAAATGGGATAAGGGAGGCATACCTCGTCAAGGATGAGGATCTTGCTATTCCTAACAAGAGCACGAGCTAGGGCGACAAGTTGTCTCTGACCCTGGGAGAGGTTTCCTCCACCAGCTGCGATTTGGGTATCGAGACTTAATCGCATGGGCGTGGATGCCCCGCTTTCACTATGTCGTACGGCACCGAGACCCGAGGCATACATGGCGTCATTTAGCTCGATATCTTCGTGCTCCCCAAATGGGTCCTGGCCGTCAGCTTTTGCCGTAACAGTGGAGATTAGCTTACAAGATTGAATCGCAATGAACCAGAGAGCAGGATGGGGTCTTGGGGAATGATAGTGATGTTTGATCGAAGGGCTTTGAGATTGACATTCTCAGTCTTGAGTCCGTCAATAACCACACTGCCCGTCGTAGGGATCATCCTCAAAATAGCCAGTGCCTATGAGTCAGTCTTCGCCAAGCATGAAGTACTGAGGGTGCTTACCAGGGTCGACTTTCCACTTCCGGTTCGTCCAACAATTCCGACCTTCTCTCCGCTAGCAATCGTGACTTTCAAGTTATCAAGTACGGTAGGCCCGTCTGAAGCGTACTTGGCAGACAAACCGTCCAATATGATCTCTCCCGATGTGGGCCAAGCAGCAGGTGGCTGATTTCGTTCAGTCGCTACAGGCTCTTGGTCGATGATCAAGTAATCTTCCACTCTCTCGACCGAATTGCCCTGGACCTCGAGCTCATTGACGATTCGTACCCACCAAATGATCATGCCCGAGAATGAGATTGCTTGAGATAGCGCGAAACCAGAAGTGGAAGCATCGAGTCGAGGACCGTAAACGAGGAATCCAGCTAAGGAAGCAGCAAACAAACCACCGAGCATATCGATCCTGACTGTAACCCATCGGTTCAAGTTGTAGAAAGCAGTAGCAGCTCGAGTGTACTTATCGGCTCGTTTCTGCGCTTCTCGCATAAGTTTCTTTTGAGCACCGTAAGCCCTGATCGAGACGATACCAGATACAGCGGCGGAGAAGTGAGAGAACAAGGGACTCTTGGCATTTGACATTTCTCGCTTGACGCTGAGTTGACCGTGGATGTAGACTTCACCGATAAATGCTCCGAGCGCACCGATCGCGATGGCAGGTAGAGAGAATAACGGTACAAGAGCGAGAACAACGACAAACTTGATGGCGAGACTGATTGTGATTTCAGAGACATCGGCAAAAGTCTCGGTGAATGAGGAATCGATGTTTTTGATGTCTTTCGAGAATCGAGAGATGATTCGCCCAACGGGAGTGGTATCGAGGAATCGTGCGTAGGCGCCAAAGATCTTGTCGACAAGTCGCTGGTGAATGACTCGAGAAGCCTTGATGGCTCCGATGTAGTATAAGATCCAAGCTCCAGCCATCATGATCAGACCAACCAGGACGAACACGATGTACAGAGACAACCAGTAGACGGCAGAGACGTGTCGGCCATGGGCCTCATCGTATGCTCGTGCCCATCGACCAAGCCAGTACGTTTGGAAAGCAGAGACCATCTGAGCGCCAAAGAGTAGACCGAAATAAGTGAGCCAGAAGATGGGTCCACCAAAGTTCCTACCCATCAGTCATTTGTAACGAGTAGAGCGAGGGGACTTACTTGAAAAAGCTAAACATGGCTCGCTTCGAAATACGTCCTTCACTCTTCTCTTCATCCTTGACAAGCGAATTTCCAGGTTTGGTCTCTTCCACCTTGTCTTCTCCCGTCGAGATCTGCTCTTTGGTCTCTTGGATATCCTCCTTGACTGCCTTTTCAAGCTCGGGGTTGGCCTCAAGCTCGTCTTCGATAGGACCAGCACTTCGGAGTGATCCGTCGCTGTTGAGTGCAATCATGTAGTCGGACATTGGGGCGGCAAGGCCGACGTGGTGTGTCTAGAATGAGCACAGTCTACCGTGGAGTTGACATGACTCACGATCAAAAGGACGGTTCGGCCACGCATCAATTCGCCATTGAATAGATTATCGATAATGAATCTTGAAGTAAGAGCATCAAGGGCAGAAAATATATCTATCGTTAGCTCTTCCACGACGGTGAGACTCACCATCAAGTAGGACAATAGCAGTTTCCGAGTATACGGCTCTAGCAAGGGTGATCCTTGCCTTCTGACCTCCACTCAACGTGATTCCCTTTTCTCCAATCTCGGTCTGGTCGCCATGTTCAAACAAGGTCAAATCAGTTTCGAGTCCACAAGACCTTATGACATTCTTGTACCGAGCGAAATCGTACGGTTCACCGAAAATGATGTTGTCCTTGATACTTTCCGACATACACCAACTTTCTTGAGCTGCGTAACTGACTCCACCCTCTCGTGGCAGATGAAAGAATGCTCCTGGTCGCTTCTCAAAGTGGAGTTCACCGGTAAGAGCCTGTCATCAGCGCCTGACAGTGGGTGTGGACTTGCCTTGAGGAGTGTACTCTTTCCACTACCAGTCGCACCAGTGATGAGATTGATCTTGCCCTTGACAAATGTCAGGTCTGGGATGCGTAGACCGAATCGAGGCGAGCTGGAACCATTTTCAGTACCCCAGTAGAAGTTGGCGTCGTGTAATCGGATGAGCCCCTGCTCCTCCGCTTCAAGCTGAGCTCGAGGCTTGATGTCGGCAGTCTGACCTTCGGTGAACTCGTCAATCATTTCAGACTGATGTCAGCAAACTTTCCAGTGGTGATGACTTACTTCATTCAAAAACTTGTTGATTCGTGTGAGCGAGACCCAAGCAGTGACACAACTGTTGATGAGGTAGAAGCACTACTATCAGCTCTGCGCAGGTAGTGACTACTTACCATGCCCATTTGACCCTTCACGACCTCGAATACGGTCATACTGGTGAAGACTGGTATCAGCACCAGTCGTACGTAGATGCTCACCTTTTGATGCAGTCAACTCCCTCTTCTGGACAAGAGTGTAGAATGCGAATGTGATCGACATGGTCAAGACGGGGAGAATCATGTTTAGGAGAGTGGTACCACTGCCGTCAGCTTGATGTATAAAGCAACCGAGCTTACAGATTGACAAGTCGTCTTTTCCAGATCAGATCAAGCTCATCCTCTCGCTTGACGGCGATTCGTTCCTTGATTCTATCTTCCCAACCAAACATCTTGATCATACGCAGAGCTCCAATAGCTGCTGTCAGCCAACAAATATTCGTATCACGTACCTTCGGTGACACTGTCCACCCTAGCGTCGGTAGCGACCATCTTCTTGCCTTGGTATTCGGCACTCTTTTTGGTCAATAGACCAGGTAAAGGCAAGGTGCAAACGGTGGTGAGCATCCCGATAATCGAACTCCAGCTGAGGATTTGGTAGAGCAAAATCATACAAAGAGCGAACTGTACCGGCGAGAATACGAGGATCAATGGCCAATCTCGACCCTCTGCCTGTCAGCATTATTCGATCGCGATCACATACCTAAGATAGACTCGACGTCCGAAGAAATGAGGACATTGATCTTTCCAGCTAAACCCTGTCCGCTGCTTTTGGCAGCTTCCTCTTCCGCTTTGGCAGCATTGTCCTTTTTGGCTTTACTGGAGCCGGACGAGCTACCGACTTCAGTGTCGGAAGCCTCGTCTACGTCCTCTACGTTGATCGCCGGGACGTCCTTCTTGTCGCTTTCGCCCTGGTCATCCGTCGAATCCTTCATTCTGAGTCGTAGGGCGTGATCGAACAGAAGCTGGGTAAGGACAGATTCACTTCGGACCAAAAGTCGAGTGTTGAGGTAAACGTATCCCTGGATGGCGAGTGATCCAATAGTCGGACCGACGAATAGCATCAGAATCCATAGAATGGGCTTGAACGTAGCTCCCTCTCCGTCGTTCTCCAGGTATTCGAGGACCTTTTGAATGCCAAGACTTCCAGACAACTCGGCGGTGGCAGAGACGACACAGAGGACAAAGATCGTGAGGATAGCGGGTAGATTGGCGTACAGGATACCGAGGAATAAGTGACGGGGCTTGAGACCGGCTTGCTGACGTCTGATTGGATCTAGCTTGAGACGGTGTTGCTACATATCAGCGATGCTCATGGGATGATGGCTTACCTTATATAGGTAAATGGCTCGATCATAATCGGCAAGGGGATGTAGATCATCATATGGCAGAGCGGGTACCTTCCAGGCTCTGATTATCAGCGCAGTCTTCGTTTGCGGACTCACTTCCAGACAAGCAGATCCATAAACGAGTAAAAGACGAGGAAGATCCACGGAGTGGTCTGCTCGGGATGTATCTCTCCTGGGGCCGCTGGATGTTTTGGGTCGGCAGGCGTATACGTCCTTGGCCTAAACAAAGGGATGAAAATGGCGGCGAAACTGAGTAGACCAACTCGGACCCAGGTGTTGATAGTATCGTGATCTGTCGGTCTCAAGTCGTATGTGAACAAGGGGTACAGGTCTCTGTAGGCGTAAAGTCCCCATGCGATGAACAAGAAGATATCGAGATGGGCGATCAGTTGTCGACGGACAGGTGTGGCGGGTCTGAGTGAGAGAAGTAGGAATGACAGGAGAAGGGAGTATGCCTGAAGTCAGCTTATATCACGCGACATGACTCACGTAAAAAGTCGTAGATCCAAACTCTCCAAGCTCCAAGGGAGTATACTCTCCAAGGATCAATTTGTTGTGCTTGTGCTTATGCTTCCTGTGCTTCTTGAAGGTATGATATCGATCCGACGACTCTGGAGGTTCGGCTTGAATAGCAGCGTGAATGCTGAGACCGAGTAGCGCAGCGATAGCCAATGTTCTCAGAATCTCCATGAAGAATAAGAACGATCCGTACTCCTTGAGCGACCGGACGTGGAGCTTGAAATCGGCCAAAAGGCCACCGGAAGGCATATATGGTGCAGGCTCGGGTTCCTCATCTTCATCGACAAGTAGATCGTATTGAGCAGGCGCAATGAGGTTTCGTAATTTCCTGTAGATTGGTGGGATGACGAATGTGAGTAGTAGGATTGATAGCGAGACTACAATGAGGATTGGCAGGAGCAAAAGACCCTCGGGCTTGAAAAGCTGAGGAGGACTGATATCAGCGCGAGGCGGGTGTTAAACTTTGGGGGACTGACTGCTTTTTACTTTTTGCCAAGACATCTACAGTGTCGAGCGCGAGTTGAGACGACATACTGTAGTATACAGTAAGCTGTCTTTACCCGTTACACCAAAGATGGAGATGTAGATAATGAAATGTGAAAGGAGTCAGTACTCGGATCCGTCTAGTCTCGTGACAAATCTCTACTATTCTTCTCAGGCACGGTACCACGCGATCACTCCTTAATTGAAACTATTTATACCGGCGTTTATACCGCCCAAAGATAATGGAATGCTCATCATTGGCTGCAGCGAGGGTCATGCACGATATGTTGAGACTATAGAAATCCCGTCTCTGAGTTTCAACTACGACCTACGCTCGTCCAAGCTTGCCTAACAAATAATCTGCAACCTCCTTCATGCTGACTTCCTCGCCCTTGTTGTCCTCACCAGCTTGATCCTTCCCGACTTGCTCCTTGATCCTGACTGTGCCTTTCTCAAGCTCATCAGGAGCTAAGATGGCGACGAACTGTACTCCCTCGTCACCTGCGACTTTCCACTGAGCAGGTACTTTGGGTTTCTCCTTGTACATGAACTCGGCCTACTCGGTCAGCTCGCGGACGGCACTGTAGAGCGGCTGCAAGCTTACCTTGATGCCCCTTTCTCGTAAGACTTTGGCAAGACCCATTCGCTCCTTCAGTAGCCCACCACCCATGGCCATGATGTAGACCTCAGTCTCTTTACCCCTTAATTTCTCCTCGTTTTGTTTACGCTTCGCCTCCATGATACTGTAGACACGCTCGATACCGACGGAAACTCCAACACATGGGACCTGGGTACGGCTCTGACCAGCAGCCTCGCTAAACATTCCGACAAGGTTATCGTATCGACCTCCACCGGCGATTGATCCGACTCCTACAGAGCTCTCGTCGATCTCGTCTGGGTTCTTGGATTTCTTCGGTTTGGAGGATGATGCTGAAGCGGTAGGGGAAGCGGAGGAAGTGTGGATGGCTTCATAGATGATACCGGTGTAGTAGTCGAGACCTCGGGCGAGTGACATATCGAAGCTGAGCTGTATCGTCAGTGCCGCTCGATTCCCAGTAAGCAGACGTACCTTGTCTAGAACCTCGTAGACCTCGAGGTACTCGAACAGTAATCGCATATCCTTCAGACCCGCTTTGGCAGATGCGATGGTGTTTAGCTCAGCATCGCCTTCAAGCTTCTCAAGTAGCTCAAAGCCTTGGCCTGACCATCAGCGCCATGCTCAATAGTGCGACTCACCCTTCAATCCGACATATTTCCCAATCTTGTCGGCAATCTCCTCGCTCAATCCCTTTTCAACAGTCATCTCCTTCTTGACCTCTGACCAAGGTGCTTTATCAAGCTTATCGACGGCTGATGAGATACTTCTCGTCTTGTCTGCTGGTACACCGGCCAACTCAAATATACCATCTAGGATCTTTCGGTGGTTGACTTTGACGGTGTATGCTCCAATATCAAGGGAGGTGAGGGCGTCACAGAGCATAGCAAGAATCTCGGCATCGGGGACCATGGGGTCGTAAGTTCCCGCGATATCGAAATCCTGGTCGTCAGCCTGGTTTTGTGAGCGAAAGATACACTTACACATTGGTAAAACTCCCTCATTCGTCCTTTCGACATGACGGGCTGATCTCGTCGGTAGACTTTTCCAATGTGGAAACGCTTCATGGATGTGATACCGTTCATGGCGAGGTACCTTGCGAATGGGACCTTCACATCAGCTCTGTCATATCCGTGCTCGGGTAGGCTCACTGTCAAATCGTATCGCAATGAGCAAAGCTCTCCACCCTGATCCTGCAGATCATAGATCAATTTCGAGTCCTCTCCATATTTTCCAGCCAGAATCTCCCTCAACTCGAAAACAGGGGTATCAATCGTACTTCCTCCGTATTTGACAAAGATACCTTCCAGAGTGCTGAAGATCTTTCGTCGTAGCAAAGCAGCTTCGGGCTTGTGATCCGTAGTTCCCTTGGGCGTTTTGAGCTGGAATCCTCCGGTAGCTCCTGTTTCCTTCTTCTGGTCGCCTAGTAGCGCTTTCAAAGCCTTCATCTCTTCGACTTGAGCCGAGGCATCCTGCTTGCTGACCTTGAGCTCCTTGATTTGGGCTTGTAGAGCCGCAATCCGAGCTGGAATATCGGCTGTTGTTGGCATGGGGGCGGTAGACATGGTTTCAAATCGAATGCTTGGGGATGGGAGTCTACGCAGTCGAGGTACTGTTGGTAGTATACGTCTAAGCATACAAGGGCAAGGTATCAAGACGAGTCAAAGGAAATCTCAGTCTATACGGAATTCAGGCACACTCAATGACGTGGAATTTGTTGGCAGTTGCATTGTGCTTTCTTGCCTCTCTACCCGAACTGTAGTCACAATGCAACTCAAATCCGGCTGGGCTCCCTCCTCAACGGCCATTGCTAGAATCGAATGACTTGTCTCGACATCTCTCGAAAAAAATCCGAGGTGATTTTGGGGAGAAAGTAAAATCTCGGAGTGCAAATTTGGGCCCAATTGGTGACAGTCTCAGGCGTAACGGCGTTCCTATCTCCAATAATCATCCATCAGCTTGTTCGCCTGACCTCGAACGTAGGGTATATACCTATGCTGATAGTACTCAATCGATCCAATTGGTCTTCAAACCCGACGGAAGCGAAACATCGGAGATGCTATCGGAGAGACCTGTCAGGATTAAGTGGGAGAGATGTGATATTATCAGATCCATCACTGACTTCGAAATGGCTGACTCAACCACAGCCGATAGGCGAGAAGACATCACGGCGGACAACAAGGACCTCGCATTTGTCGACAATGCGCCGGAGCGCAGTGCTAAACAAGGAGCATCCAATTCGGCCGGCATCTCTTTGAGTAAAGGAAAAGGCTAAACTTGATAGTGCTCGATGTGAGTCGCCTCCATAAGGGAGACGTTAGGTCTGTCGACGGCAACGGCAGAAAATGAGTTGTATAGCGAGGCTCCATGGCAGCAGGTCGTCGTGAACGAGATGACTGGATCAGACAGGGTAGAGTACAAGGTTCGTATCGGTGGAATGCCGGGGCATATCTTGAACCAGGGAACTTGACTGATTTCGCTCTCATTGATCTGATTTCTCTTATGTATGAGTGACGTCTACAGTACTTACTGTGAATGGGATATGTCCATGCGATCGCCTAGATGGTTAAATCTCGAGACGCTCCGTACAAGGGACCCAACATGTCGCATAATGGGAAACTATGAATACAAGGGTTTCCTCGACCATCTTTTTAGTCGATGCTGATCGCCTCGTTTCAGGATTCGAGGGCGCACACAACTAGTCAGCGTCCAGTCATCGAAAGCACCGCCTTTTGTGTGCTCGGACCTGACGGCGGAATACCAAGATAAGGAAAGGCCCTGTCTCTCGGCGGCAGAAACCTGCTTCTTCCAATGGAGCAATCTCCCAGGAGTGGGGAGAGAACTCTCACTTGTTAGTCCCAGAGGTTGGAATTCCAAGGGTCCTTCTGCTTCCATTCCAGGTCGGCCGATTACCATTCGTTGGGGACATTTCCGATGTCTATAGTCTGTGCTTTAATCAGGGTAGATAATGGTGGCGTTCGGGCACCAGAATGCAGTACGCGTAGTTATTACCGGGTAAAGGGGTAATAAGCAGGTCCCCGTAATTGTCAATATGGTGTGAATTATTATGAATTATGGAAATATCAACGTGTTTGGGTCGGACCTCCGTCTGCTATATATATAGGGTGATTGTATACTGACTGCTTCTTCTTTCCTTATATACTCTTATCTCTTTGTTCATCTCAACACCAAGCTACAACACCTTTACTACCCCGCCTTTGGCAAATAAACACTCTTAAGAGTAGTACATGTTCTCGAACTCGCTCTGCTCAGCTCACAACTCTCATCGGTATGTCTATAATCTCAAGTCGACAGCAATTCTTGGGCTAACAATCCAGCGGCGTCCAGCACACTTCTGCCGCAGACAATCGCGCCCCATACTAAATCCATACTCCCCAACAACCGTACCATCCAATCTATATTCCCAAAGATGTCACCCACTGCCTTAGACGTGCCGGGTCATCATGACTCGTTCTCTGTCCCCCGGGGAGGGGACGATGTCAAGGTGCACTCGTCTGCCAAGAGGTCGCCTGAAGGTGGATTGATCAAGGTCGAAAGTGAAGACGTCGTATATGATGAGAGTGAGATCCGAGCCAAATATACCGACCGAGGTGCACATGTTACCAGTACGTACGGGATACTTACTTTGATATTAAGCTAACCTATCAGAGGACGCCAACGGAAAGCTTAATGTCAAGAAGACTGAGAAGCACTACGAATTCTTGACCAAGTCCAAGGTTGGCACAGTCGGGTGAGTCAGCTACTACATCCACACTGTTGAAGCTGACATTTAGACTTTTACTCGTTGGTCTCGGAGGAAACAACGGTACCACTGTCCTCGCTACCCACCTCGCCAACAAGCACCACGTCTCATGGCACACAAAGGACGGAGTCCAAGAGCCCAACTACATTGGATCCCTCGTCCGAGCTTCCACCATCCGACTCGGTACCGATCCCGAAACTGGTAAAGATGTCTTTGTCCCCATTTCAGAGATGTTGCCAATGGTCCACCCTAACGACTTTGTCATTAGTGGATGGGATATTTCTGGTGTTCCAATGGATAAGGCTATGATCCGAGCCAAGGTCTTGCAGTACGACTTGCAGAGGCAATTGGCACCTATGATGCAGGAGATCACCCCCATGCCTTCGATCTACTGTGAGTTTTATGTCTCGTAGAGAGAGGTGTGGCGCTGATGATAGACCCCGACTTTATCGCTGCCAATCAGGCTGACCGGGCCGATAATCTTATCCCCGGTGAAGACAAGCAAGCTCACCTCGACCATATCCGAGCCGATATCCGAAACTTCAAGGAGAGCAACGGACTCGACAACGTCATTGTCCTATGGACCGCCAACACTGAGCGATACGCCGAGATCATTCCCGGTGTCAATGATACTGCCGAGAACCTCCTTGCTTCCGTCAAATCCTCCCACGAAGAAGTCTCGCCCTCCACCGTATTCGCCATGGCCTCCATCCTCGAAGGTTGTGCTTATATCAACGGAGCCCCTCAAAACACCTTTGTTCCAGGTGCCATCGAGCTTGCCGAGCAACACAAGACTTTTATTGGTGGAGACGATTTCAAGTCGGGTCAGACTAAAGTCAAATCCGTCTTGGCCGAATTCCTCGTTAATGCCGGTATCAAGCCTCTTTCCATTTCATCATACAATCATCTCGGTAACAATGATGGAAAGAACTTGAGCTCCCAAAGGCAATTTAGGTCCAAGGAGATCTCCAAGTCTTCCGTTGTTGATGATATGGTCGCTGCCAACTCGGTCTTGTTCAAGTCTGCCGCTCAATTGACCGAAGAGACTGGGGAAGTTCACAAGACCGGAGAACACCCTGATCATATTGTCGTCATCAAGCACGTTCCTGCTGTTGGTGATTCCAGTAAGCTAATTCTTCAATGAGATTGTCAAGCTGACATCCAGAACGAGCTATCGATGAATACTACTCCGAGCTCCTCATGGGTGGACGAAACGTTATGGTAAGTCCCCCTTCAAATGCCAGAAGTCAGCTAACAACCAGAACATCTTCAACGAATGTGAAGATTCCCTCCTCGCAACTCCCCTCATTTTCGATCTCGCAATCCTAGCCGAGCTCATGACTCGAATCACCTACCGAGAAGCATCCGAGACCGAGGGAGAATACAAGCCTCTCTACTCTGTTCTCTCGCTCTTGTCCTACATGCTCAAAGCACCCCTTGTAAAGCCCGGTACCGACGTGGTCAACTCGCTCAACAGGCAGAGGAACGGTTTGGAGATCTTCTTGAAGGCTTGTCTCGGATTGGAGAACAACGGGGATTTACTCCTTGCTTCTAGGACTTGGTAGTGGTTCAGTGATTCGGCTTCGGTTACATTTCGCTTTCCTTCTTGTTTTATTTTGACTCTTCTCGTCTTGTTAATTCTCGTCAATTGAAATAAAAAACGCTATTTTGGTAGCACCAAAAACCCCATATGCATTGCGTATGGTCACTCGGAGCGATGCAGATGAAGATGATGAAGACATTGGGGGTCAAATATAAATGGAGACGTAGGTAGGCGGAGGAAGGAGGAGGTGAGTGTGTGTGTGTGTGTGTTACTGATAAAAGGTGTAACGTTGGATCAACTTCTACTCTTTCTTCAACTTTACTCCACTTAATAATCAACACCATGACTGACTCTATATCTTTACTAACATTCCATCACACCCCATCAACGATCCTCTACAATGGATATCTTCCACAAGATCAACCCCTTTACCCGCCCATCCTCTCGACAAGCAGCATCGTCCCGAGAACGACAATCACTCGAATCCTACACTCGTCCATCATCATCCCTCGAATCCAACCTTCCCTCTTTACCCGAATCAGATGGTGAAGTAAACTCACTAGAGCTACAACGTCGATACCTCACCCCAGGTCCTCATACACCTAAACGACATGCTCGAACACCTTCTCTTTTGAGATCACTTGCTCATCATCCCTCATTATCGGCGTTGAGGTCGAAGAAGAGTGAGAAAAAGAAGAAGGGCAAGAAGGGGTTTGAGGAGCTGGCTGATCAACCTGGTCCTGAACATAGTAGGTATGATGACTTGAGGGGCTTGAAGGGTAGTAAGAGTGTACCTAGGGATTTGAGGGGTGAAGACGGTATGTCCATCTCTTGAACCTGAGTCATAGCTTACATCCAGATTTTAACCAAGATGTACCCCCCGTTCCCACCATGTCGCCACCAATCGATTTCTCACAATATCAACGCCAACGACCGAGGAAAGGAAGTTACCTCAACCACCCAGCGGGGGATAACGATCAACACCCATCCATCTCTTCTCGTCGACCCACCCTGGACCGAGCCAACTCTGCAACCCCCTCTATCACTGTTCAGCATCATGATATGGGTACTCCCGATAGTGTCAAGATTAGGAGGATGAAGTCTGAGATTGAGATTGAATCCCCTAGTAGTAGGCAGAGGCGAGCCAGGAGCGCTTCGACGTCTGTTGGGGATTCTCCTTCTAAGCTGTCTTCTGGAAAGACTAGTCGACGTGAGTATCTCTCGACTGTTCATGAGGAACAGACACTAACGTGCAGGACATCTATCTTCCCCTGCTCCTCCTCGGCGACGAGTCTCCTCCTCACCTTCTCTGGTCAACTCGCTTGGGGTTCCCATGCCTATGCCAACTACCCAACATCCTCACCCGGTCCCGCTCGACTTGACTCGATCTCCAAGTCCCGGATCTATCAACTCGTACTACCTAGGTCACCACGACCACACTCGAGACGACTTCATCCCGCTTAGCGATTCTGGTCGATGGTTGGAAGAGGGGCACGATGATCACCTTGACGATGGTCTTGATTTGCTTGTTCCTGAGGAAGAGTATCCTGTAGGAACACCAGGTGGTAAAAAGGCAGATCTGAGGATCGGTGCTTTTGTAGATGGTGCAAAGAGGGAGAAGAATGGTTAGTCCCCGATATAATGAGAATGATGATGCTGATCGATAGCAATCCGATTCTTCTCGAGAGACATGTATTCTCAGGCTCACACTTCCACACCGCTGGCCATGCATCCGAGCACTTCTCGACAAGCTTCATCATCGACGTTCTCTACCTCCATGAGCGACGATCAACCTGAACGCAAAAGGCCAACCCTTGGGCATTCTCGCCGCTCGTCTTCCCCGTTCGAGGTCAAGCTTAGTGCTACCGTTTCAAAGCGGGTATCACTTGATGCATTTGGTGGGGCGACTCCAGTCCTTATGGATAGCACCGCCCAAGAAGAGCTACTCGATGATATTATTATCGAGGATGAGGAGGCGGAGGAGGAGGAGGAGTACGAAGAAGAACATTCTCACGAGGAAGAGCCCGATAGATTCCATTTGGCCATCGACTTTGGCCAAGCTACTTCCCAGTACAGCCAGACTGCCCTCGATCTCGCCACATTCCAAGGAACCACTTTATCCACGATCGATGAAGTCTCGAGTCGAAACATCATCAACGTGACTGCCGACCACGTTGTCCCGCAACCCCAAGGAACCCAATACTACACACCGCCAGGATCACCTCGTAATGCAGATCTGTCAAACTCCCCATTTGTACCTCCCCGTAAACATCTCTCGGCCCCACCTCTACGAGAAGCCGTCACCAAGACTCAAGAAGCCCATGTTAAGGCTCTTAAGGATCAAGTGGAGGCTTCCAATCGACTTATCACTGAGCTTCAGGCTGAGGCTCGTAAGTTGCGAGATGAGCTTGATGGGGAGGCGGACGAGAAGCGCCAGGCCTTTTTGGATGTTGGATCTGTTCAAAAGGAACTGATTGATCTCGAGGCAGAGTGTCGAGAGAAGGATGCTGGTAAGTCACTCCATCTCTTCATATGTTTGCAGCTGACAAGCAGTGGTTGGTCAACTCCGGACTGCTATTCGCGATAACGAGAAATGGTTCGACGAGCTTCATCTCAAGTATGAAGAAGCTCTACAAAGGGTCGCAGACTTGGAGCACGATATTGTCGGTGCGGATGGAGACCGCGCTTTGGTCAAGAATGAACTTCGACGCTGCCAGCATGGAATGGACGACATGGTATGTGAACGCGACCAGGCCCAGAGTGCGATACACGAACTCCAGACTTCCCTGGCGGAAGTGGAAGCTCAATTAGCGGCTACTGTTGACGACTACACAACCCTACTCGGCAGCCATGAAGCCGATCTCGCCTCACTCAAGCTAGCCCTCTTTGAGCGGGACTCCCAGGCCCTGTTACAGACCGAGCAAATTCGGCTTGAAGCGGACCGAGTCGCCAAGCTCGAAAGCGAGCTCAAGACTACCCACCTCATTCTCTCTTCTCAGGAAGGAGAAGTCGCTACGCTCAAAGACAAGATTGGCACCATGAGGTTTGAGGCGAATGAAAAGATGTTTGAGGCTAGGGCGCAGATCGATGGTCTGAAGAGGGATGTTGAAGCCAAGGACCTGGAGGTCGAGGAGATTAGTGAAGAAATGAGGGCCATGAAGGAGGAGCAGGAGAGGGGTGATCGAGAGCGAGGCGAGGTGAGTCACATGCTGGGTGTTTAGAGTAAAGCTGACGATGTAGCTACGATCGATCATTCAACGCCTACGACTGGACGAAGGCAATGCCGCCAATCTACAGGACACTGTACATGATCTGGAGCAGCAACTGTCGACTAAGTCTCATCGGATCCGAGAGCTCGAGGGCGAATTGGGAGATCGATCCCACCTTCTCGACTCTCGCTCGTTACTCTCAATGTCTCAGGGAGGCGAAATCGCCAACCTGCGAGGTCAGCTTGCTTCCACCGAGGAAGCCCTTTATGAAGCTCAACAGGATCTCAAACGGCAGAGTAAATCACTTGATAAACTCCAAGGACAACTGGAAGCCCGAACTTCCGATGAACGGCAAGAGGATCTCCGAGCTGCCTACGAACAAGCTCTAGTCCAGGTCGAATTGGAAAAGAGCAAAGCGGAAGACGCCAAGTCCCGCCTGAACGCTTATGGAGCCGAGATGGACCGAGTCGCGTTATCCGAAACGCGACTGAGAGATGAGATTGCCAGTCTCCGTCATCAGTCCGCTTCGGATGAGATGGCCAAGATGGAATTGGAAAAGAAAGTTCAGAGGCTCGAGGATGACAAGGAGTTGCTCAATGTTGCTCTCGAGTCGAAACAGACGGAACTTGCTCTGGTAGCCTCTGCCCGAGTACGACCCCCAAGTACACCCTGTACCTCTTCCTCGCGAACCATGTTTTCTTCGACCTCCCGTACGTCGCATGCCGATATCACCCCGAGGGCACTCGCTAGCTCGACCACTTCTACTACCTCGAAAGCGAACCGACGGGAATCATCCATCATCAATCCTTCCCCTACCAAGAGACTCGTCCCTCTAGGGTCATCTACCAAACACAACAAGACTCCGGAGAAGCAGAAGTCTTCGTCTATGGCAACTAAGATTGTTACTTCTACTTCGAAACCTAAACCTAAATCGCAAATCCCAATCAGTGAACCTATAGTTACTCGTCGATCGAGTCTACCAGTCCTAAGGCGACCTGTTAGTGTGACTGTAGAAAAGAAGAGGGTGTCAGATCTAAGGGAAGAGGATGAAGGTATATTCTAGATTGATTAGTATTCTGGGTCTTTGGAGCTTGTATCATCGGGACAATGTATTGGTGCATATGAATATCGAGGTGCAAGATCTATTTCGTAGGGGATCCTGAGCGTGGTGTAGCGCTTGTTCCAGGGGTATTTGCTCCTGATGGACCGAAAGAGTTGGGGGGTCCGACATCGCCTTGAGATCCTTCTGGTGCGAAGGAGGATATGTATGCGCTGTTGATTAGCTGACTTCTTTATACCGACAATAGCTTACTTGAAGAAATGCCTCCATGATGCTTTGGAAGGTGTAAAGTGGCCTTGTTATCAGCTCCGATCTACCTGACACAATTGTAACAAGAGATGAAGAAAGACTCACCTCCATCATGATATTCAACTCTACTATTCTCACATTTCTCCCATAACGTCCGACTTTTCTCTTCCGTAACGACAATATCATTCCTACCGACTATATGTAAAGTAGGTAAACTCGCAGGAAGGGGGAAGAGGTGGGAGAGTGAAGGTTCTTTGGGTACGGGTAGGAAACCTCCTACGGAGATTAAGAATTTTGGCGCGATTAGAGATGGGTGTGGGGGGAATGAGGGGTGGGCGTTTTGGTTTATTAGCTGGATGTCAGCCACTGCTTATTCCGAAGAGGAGAAAATGAAGGGTGGGGAAGAAGGCAAGAAGAGACGGAAAGGAGCGAGAAGAAGGAGGGCGAGGGAAGAAAGGGCACATACGAGAGAAGAGAGGATGGCGGCCATGCATGCTCCTTGTGAGAAACCCATTATTCCCTATCTCATCAGCTTCTTCCCCTCTACTGCGTGCTACTAAGCTGACACACATCAAATGGAGGGTTGTTGATCATGTAATCATGAATATAAGCTACTGCCTCATCAAACCCTACCATCAGCTTCCCATTTAATTTATAGAAAGAGGGGGGACATACTCCTAT
Organism: Vishniacozyma victoriae; assembly: GCA_017654735.1. Lineage (NCBI taxonomy): Eukaryota > Fungi > Basidiomycota > Tremellomycetes > Tremellales > Bulleribasidiaceae > Vishniacozyma > Vishniacozyma victoriae. Next base: position 882,925 of record JADPYG010000001.1, read on the forward strand.
AAACAGTCCGCTCTTTAGCAGTCAACCACCAGGCTCTGGGAGTAGTTTCTGGAGTCTGTTCCTCCGATTCTGTCGTTGCTGTAGAATCGAATTCGGAGAGAGATTGATTCCATGGCATATCTGCTTGTTCGACTATGATGGGTGGTTCTAGGAATACTACCCGTCAGTATCCTTGCAACGATGGTCCGTGGGGCGGACTTACCGAATTCGACATTTTTACATGTTTTGCGGATTGCTCCTAGCTATCTTATCAGCTTGAAGCACGAGGGAATGCAAGCTGAATTACCTGTCTACTGTAAATGTGTGAGTTTTGAGTGAATCCACATAGTGCTAGTACTCGGAGTGTCATTATGTATAGTTGAGAGTCAACTCCCTATCACTTTTCCATGATCTTATCTCATGTCTCTACTGGGAAATAATTGAACAGTTTAAGCGTAAAGTTGACGCGATCGGATATTGACATGACATGACGTCGAGAATACAATAATAATGATCAAAATCAAAACTCACTTCTCTTCCTCCTTGTATACTCAACATTAAGAAGAGAAACAATGTCAGCTGATCCAGGAGCTGAGGTGAAGCTAGAAGGAAAGGAGGGGAAGGAGGAAGTCAAGTCATATCCTTACCTATCCTCACTCAATCCAGCTCAGCTTAAAGGTAAATCCCAAGAAATCAAGTAAACAACTAATGCCCCAGCTGTCATTCACCCCCCGGACACTCCACTTCAGATCCTCGCTGGACCTGGATCTGGGAAAACTAGAGTTCTCACTTCACGTGTTGCCCACCTTGTTCGAAAGCATGGATATCGACCTATGGAGATTACTGCTGTTACGTTCACCAATAAAGCTGCTAATGAGATGAAGAAGCGATTGGGGGTTTTGCTGGGACAGAAGGATGCTGATGCTTTGATACTTGGTACATCCATCTCTTTTATTCATGTGGAAAGTGAAAAGAAAGCTGATGATAGGCACATTTCATGCGACTTGTGCAAAGTATCTAAGGCGGTATGGTCAACTCATTGACCTACCCAACAATTTCTCAATTACAGACGCGGATGACTGGTAAGCTAGCTTACGATGATCAAGCTGATGATCAGTAAGAAGATGATGTCGGCTTTGATTAAAGCGAAATCAAATATCCTCGAGACCGCCCATATCCAACTTAAAGATACCGCTGTCCTTTCCGAGATATCAAAAGCGAAAGCGAGGGAGGAGACTCCAGATGGAATGGCTATGAGGGCCGCTACGGATCCGAGCTCCTCGACTAACACTCTTAGTTTTATCGCAGAGGTCAGCTGCCGTATCCCTTTCTTCTGGTCTAAGCTGATGATCAGTTATACGGCGAATACGAAGCCGCTTTACGAGAAGCGAATTCTCTCGACTTTGATGATTTATTGGTCTTCGGATTGAGGCTGTTTAGGACAGCTCCGAGGGTCATCGGCCATTGTCGACATATCCTGGTTGACGAGTTCCAGGTAAGCTCGCTTTGTTTTGGTCGAGATTGAGCTGAACAGCAGGACACAAACACGACTCAATACGAATTAATGAGATGCTTTGCCGAGGCAAATGGGGGATTGACGGTAGTTGGTGATCCCGATCAATCGATCTACGGATGGCGTTCTGCAGAAGTGGAGAATCTGAATAAGATGGTTAAAGGTAAGCTTCCAAATCTGACCATATATCAAAGCTGATCTAGAGATTTCAAGGGCACAGAAGCAATCTACCTGGAAGAGAATTATCGATCGACAGGGTCCATCCTAGCCGCAGCTCATTCGGTCGTCTCACAAGGTCAGCTGTGCAAACCATCTTGTTGGTCGGAGCTGATGAGCAGATCGAGAACGAATCCAAAAGAGCTTATTCACTTCTCATCCGAAAAGTACCGCTGTGACACTCAAGACCTTCTCAACACCTCTAATCGAGTCGAGCTTCATAGCGACAGAGATAAAACGGATGATCGCCTATTCGGGCGGAGTACTTGGCTATGATGATTTCGCAATTCTACGTGAGCTGAATGATACCCGCCCCGCAAGTAAAGCTGATATCCAGTGAGATATAATGCTCTCTCGCGAACGATTGAATCAACGCTACAGAAAGATAGTATACCCAATAAGATTGTTGGAGGGCACAAATTCTTTGAGAGGCTGGAAGTCAAGGATCTCTTGGCGTATCTACAATTGGCAGAGAACCCGGGCTTTAATGTAAGCTCATCAACCACTGCGTCCAATTGATAGAGCTGATCATAGCCGGCATTCATACGAGCAGTGAACGTCCCCCGACGAGCTATTGGTGATAAAGTCAGCTACTTGACCCTTGCAGAGAACAAGCTGATATATAGTCGGTTTCCGATATCTTGGCAGCTGCAAGGAAAGAGAAGATCCCGCCGATGGAGCTGTGCGAGAGAATCACAGACGGTGATCAACTCCCCTTAGGCCTGAAACCAGCGGTCAAGAAGAATCTCGCCAGTTTTGTTGGGGTGATTAGAAAATTGAGGAGGGCCGCTCAGAGTGTAAGCTCCTCTAGTCTGGAACGATAGTAAGCTGACGAAAAGGGCACATCTGTAGCTGATTTATTGAGGATGATCATTGAACAGACGGGGTATGAGGAACATCTACGAAAGACCCAATCAGATTTCGATTCAAGATGGGAGAATGTCCAGGAGTTGGTAAATCCCAATTCTCTTTCCACCGTCAACTGAATACTGATGATAGATATCCTACAGTGTCATAGTCTCTGAAGAACAGAATCGAGAAACGAATCATGAAATATCTGAAGAATCCTTCATCCCAGCATCAGCAGCTATGGAAGCTATCGCCAACCAAACTCTGAAACAAGAAGATAGAAAGAAATTACATCCGATGTTTAGGCGAACTAGTACTTCTACATCCACCTCGACAAATGGACTGGATGAAGAGAAACCTAGAAAGAAGAGGAAAGTGGGTGGGATCAAGGAGGAACCTATTGAATTGGTGGATAGTGATGATGACCTTGATGGGATCGTTGAAATCAAGCCGGCGGGCAATGGTGGGGTGGGAAGTCGTTCGCCCGAGGTTGTCGAGGAAGTCAAGGGAAACAGTCTGGCTACGGATGCTGCGACGTAAGCTTGCCGCTACGCTATAATCATCAAGCTAATCAGAAGTTTGAATCCGCTTAGCTACTTCCTGCAAACCTCAATGTTGTCAACCGACACAGAATCCCAAGAGGATGAAGGCAAACAACCCGTAAGCTGTGCTTCATCCGCAGAGAGTCATCAGCTGAATCCCCAGAAAGTAACGATAACAACGGTACACAGTGCCAAAGGCCTAGAATGGCCTGTGGTATTTATACCAGCAGTTGAACAGGGTACATACCCCTCATACAGATGTGTTGAGGCTCATGAAGTCGCCGAGGAGCGACGATTGCTTTATGTTGCCATGACCAGGGCTCAAGTTTTTTTGGTATGTCCCCTTCCTCCTCCATCAGTCGTGCGAGTCACAAGAAGTCGCATGAGTGGAAAGAGCAGAGGGGCTGATGAAAAGAGTATCACACATTGTAATATGAGGATGTTGGGTGGTGAAGACTCTCAGAAGGATTTGAGCGAGTTTGTGTCAAAGTCGCGAAAACAGGATCCAGTAAGTTGCACGATTTGAGTGGACGAGTGACTGACAGTATAGACAATGTTTTCGTCCGACTTACCCGACATTGACCAGAATGTGAGGGCTAGTATTGCTGGGATGTTGGGTCGACCATTACCCGATGAGGTAGCCACTAAAGATGCGATCTTCAAACAGTATGCTCCCCTCTTCTTTCCCAATGAACAGAGCTGATATGCAGTGTCCGAGCAGCCCCACCTCTAAGTATGTGGGATGCACCCGAACCCCAAGACCGAAATTTCAACCGTTTCGCCCGTCGCGAAATAACCAAAGCGACTCGAGCAGCAGAATATTGGGCTTCGGATCACGACGAATACGCCTTACCGGGAACTTCTATCCCAACATCCATCAACTCTGGTTTCCAATCCGCTCGAATGGGTATACCACGTCCACACCACCGTGATCGAGATCGTGACCGTGAGAGAGACAGGGATAGGGACGAACCGGTATCACCAGCCAAACCACCGCCTAAACCCATCAAATCGAGACATGTCGATATTCCCGCTCCACTCCCTTTTACGTTCGGGAAACCTGATGCTGAAAAGAGTGCAGCTGGATTAGGGAGTTTTACAAATGCAAATAACAATTTCTTATCGAATCTCGATTCATTAGGTGTGGGACCGTTGGGGGATGATGGGGATTCCCCTTTTACTTCACCTAATCTTGGGAGTGGAGGGTTGACGGCGCCTGCCTTGCCCGCCAGAGTGGAGTTGGCTAAAGGGAAGAAGAGATTGGGGATGGGTAGACCGGCGCCATGGGGTGCGAAGCGATAGCGAGGGAAGAAGCAGTGTGGGAGAAGAGGCGACGCAGGTGAAAGAAAGAAAGTATTGTTGTATTCATCAGACTGTTGACATTAAATCACATTCGTCGTCATTATCATTATGCATCGTATCATCGTCGTCAATGACAGACGTCAAAGATGCCGCCTGACTAAGTCTAGTCTGACCGACGTAACGTAGCCCTGACCAGGCGATGATCACTCCACCTCCCTTTCCAATGATCAATCCCACCTTCTATCCAATTATCAATAACTCCAAATTTCGATACTTCCCATCCTCCCTTCCCCTTCTTCCCCTCAGCGGCAAGCATGATGAAATCAATTCTGGTAGCTAAATGATCTCCTGGTTTCTTGAATCCTGAATATGTCTCTGTCCACCCATAAGGTTGTGATTCGCCCGAGTGCCGCGAAGAGCGTGTAGAGAGGTGGGTATAAGCGTCCATAAAGTGTTGAGAGGGTTTGCCGTCAGATTGGGGAGTGGAGGATGTCATTACTTTGTATCCTTGTTCTTCGGGTGGTGAGTCTAAAGTTCAGAGCGTTACGTGGAGAAAGAAGGGTGGGGACATACTGAAATCACCAAGAAGGATGACCGGAGCGGAAGGATCTTCCCAGTGATTCTTGTATACTTTCTGGGTATATTCATGAGCGTACCTCCTGATCAACCAGCTCGATTCCGCACGTGCAACGATCCCAGCATCATCATAATGAGTGTTGATGACGTGAAACATCTCTTTGGATTGTTTATTGCGTAGTGTGAGGAAAGTAGCTATGCGAGGTAGGTGCTATCATTAGTATCACCTATATTATAGAAAGATTGACTCACCGCATCCCATCCTTTTGAAGCTACTACATGGGGAGTGGGGGATAACCAAATAGTATCCCAATCAACCTCTTCGAATTTATCAGAATCGTAGAATATAGGTGAATGTTCCCCCTTTGAGATCCCATCGTCCCGTCCAACCCCTACGTGAGCATATGATGGGCCTAGGAGTGTTGACAAGTCGTCCAATTGGGTCTTTAGGACTTCCTGGAGTCATTAGTACTATCTCTCTGTAGACATGAACGACTTACCTGGAAGCCAATAATGTCGGTATCTCCAGTCGCTAGTATCGTGTCTACCAGACGCGACCGCCTTTCTGCCCAGGGCAATTCTCCATATTGATGCCAGTGGCTACCGGAAGGTGGAATAGCGCCAGTCTTGGGGATAGCAACAGGATGTTCTGCTTGACCGTCATATCGTCTATACTCTCAGCTTGCACAGGGCCAGGAAGCGAGAACTTACACATTGACAGTCGCAACGTGTAATAGCTGTACTAATGGAGTGAATGGAAGCCTCATGGTTGAGGAGCTTGAATCAGATTGAGTAGTACACTCGACTAAGTGTGAAGTAGTGAAAGGAGTAGTGGACACCATTGTATGTTCCTTTATTCTATCCTCCTTCCTTTGAAACGTTCCCGAATAAAGGGGCCGGATTTTGAGGCGTCGATAATCCACAAATACCAAATACACAGTACACAGGATAGGTAGAGTGTACGAACGTGCGGGGGGTGGGTAAGGATAGCAATTAGGTTAAGGGGTGGGGAGGCAGTAAATGGCCAGAATGGGCTAATTGTAAATAGGATGGAGACTCCATTCAAGGTACCAGGGGTTAGGCTGGTTCAACCGGAGATTAGAAGGATCTCCGTTACACGACTTTCCATCTACCAGCTAGTCTATCTATCTGACCGAAGTGTAGTACAGTGTATACCAGGATCAGAGAGTATATCACATGGACGGAGACACTACAGAAGAAGATATCAGTCTAACTTCTTCCACTGCCTCAAGCTTGACGGGAAACATGAGTGGTCTAGCAAGTGATGATGTCTTGGTTGTTCCAGGAGAGACGGAAAAGTTAGTCTATCAGTCTATATCACAACGGGCATGCGGGATCATGACTGACAGACACAGGGCTCAAGGGAAATCAATGGCAAAAGACCAAGACTACTATTTCAACTTCTACTCCTCCCTCCAGAACCAGTATGTTCCCATCCAACACAGATGATCAACAGCTGAAGTGTAGAGCAAATATGATAGGTGATATCTCACGTACGGGGACATATAGGAAAGCTATCCTCGGTAATTCAGCTGTTGCATTCAACAACAAAAACGTCTTGGATCTTGGAGCTGGTATGTCATTCTTGGTGGGTACCGCTGATTCTAGGATCTGGTATTTTGAGTTTCATCTCGGCCCAAGCGGGGGCTAAGCAGGTCATAGCGCTCGAAGCATCTTCAATGGCGGATAAGATGGCTGTGGTCAGTTTCGTCTCAACTATAGTGCGGGATACGCTGATATGTAGCTTGTGAAAGAGGCAAATACGAGCCACAAGAACCCACATATGAAGAACAAGATTAGGATCGTCAAGGGAATGGTGGAAGATGAGAATGTTCAGAAGGAAGTTTTGAGAACAGGAAAAGTCGATACGATAATCTCGGAGCCAATAGGAGTCATGTTGTTCCACGAACGAATGGTATGTCTCTTTCGAGGATGTTCTGAACATGGACTGATGGAACAGGTAGAATCGTTCTTGCTGGCGAGGGATCTATTCTTGAAGCCGGATGGCCATCTTTTGCCTAATGCCGGTACTCTCTTCTTCTGTCCTTTTACCGACGTTGGATTATACGCCGAGACGGAAGCCAAGGTACACTAGTCGATCGGATAACGCTGATGATAGGCCCAATTCTTCAATTCTCAGTTATTCGGCACTGATTTCTCGGGGCTATACACCGCAGCAAGAGAAGAGGTCTTTGGTAAGCTCATCAAAGTCGTGAAGACACATAAAGCTTATTGTGTAGCCCAACCCGTGGTCGGAATGTTCAAGCCTTCTTCACTCATTTCCACCCCCTGTACACCCACCACCTTTGATTTCTTATCAGTAAAGCGAGAAGAAATTATGGAATTCACAATACCAATCGAATTCATCGCCTACCAGACCGCTTTATGTCATGGCGTAAGTCATTCTCCACTCATCTACCATCAGGCTAATGGAGTAGTTGGCATCATGGTTCGACCTAGATTTCCAACCTAGAGGAGGAGCAAAGAAAGATGAACAAACTGCAGCATGGGATTACTCTGTAAATGGTCAACCGGCAGAATGGCCTTGGCAGAGTATCTCGAATCCATTAAATCCGGAACCTACACCACCAGCACCGAAGGGTGGTGTTCAGGTGACGCTATCGACCGGTCCTGATGGTATGTCCCCTACACATCTTCCGGTTTGATCGTGACTGATGGTCAGCTATGCGTACACATTGGCAGTACGTCTCAAGCCCAATAGATGATCAGGTGCTAATGACCAGACAAGCAAGGCTACTATTACCAGAACCATTAGCAGTAAACAAAGGAGAACGAGTAGTCGGTTCAATACACTTCAAAGTATGTCACCTATACAGTACGATCTCAGGTGCTGATGATACAGGCAAACGAATCGAGGTCATATGATATCACAATTGACCTGGGCGTTGATCGTCCAGGTACACAGGTTCAACCGAATCCGTTATTGAGAAAGGGGGAGTACAACCTCTCTCAGCAGTGTTTCAAGTGAGTTGAAATCAGTCCTCTTGTGGCTACAACTGACGTTTAGCTATTCCTACAACCCTGATGCTCCTTTCCAATGAAAGAAATATCTTGAGATAAGATGCCGAGATGACGATCTCGAAACATAGATTAATATAGTTTATCCTATCTTTCATGTCCATATCTCACGCAGACCTCTCCGCCTCCGTTGGGTAGAACAATGAAGATGTATCTCATTCACATGATGTTGCATACATCAACTTTCAACGACATATCCGAAGACCTCATAAACCTAATCCGAGTCCTCAGTCAAATCAATAGGCTGACCGCCTACAATCTTCTCTTTCCTGGCACTTTCAACTTTGACCGACGCTTCCCTTTCAACCTTGGCCCTTTTCTTCCCCTTCCCTTTATCCTTGATAGCTCGCTGTATTCGCTCAATCTCTTTCTGTCGGCCGTCAGCAGGTAACGCAGACAGACTGATAGACTTGCCTGATGCATCTCGATCTTCGACCACATGTCCCTATCTTCCTCGTCCGAGTCTTCGCTATGAGTAGGAAGCGGTACAACCCTTGAGCTCGGCCCTGCGACCGCGTTGAGTTCGGGCTTGGCGTCTTCGGTGTTGTCTGCTTGACTCTGGTGAGGTTTGGCGAATTCTGGGTCTACGCTGAGCCGAGCCAGAGCTTGGTCGACTGTCGCCGGATATTGAGCAGCGGGAGCTGGTCCGGTGTCGGTACTGACTTCAGCACCGGACTGGACATCGGATCGTAGAGGTCGAGAAACATTGACGGCTCCAGCATTGACGCTAAGCGTAACAGTAGATGTGATATCAGGTTTTCGGTCTTGAGTATCATCGTCGACTTCACTAGTCGCGTTCGGTCCAGACAACCGTCGGATAATGCCTTGATGGTCTTGATCGATTTCGACTACGGCCGCACCAGCACCTGCTTCGCCGACTCGCTGAATGATGGGTTTCCTGTCTTCATTCAACTCGACCTCCCTGGCCCGCTTGCGCCTTGTAGTATTTGTTGGCGATGGGGCTGCTATGGATTTCAGCCAGCGAGGTGACATTGGACTTACCGATCAGACCCATGGTTCCCAGGGTGGCTCGATGCCGATACTGCTCATTAGCTTGTGGTCATCGACATCGACCTGGATTGTCACCTTGAAAATGAATATCTGCCATGCATCCGGAAAGTCGGGGAAAGCTTGGTATTCGAGGGTTGTGCTTGGCGCCGTTCGCTCGTTGGTCCATCTACCGTCAATCACGTCTTCTCTCAGACAATGGACGCTCACTTCGTGACCATGGCCAGTCTGACTTCATGAGTCAAGTGGTGCTTCCTGATGTGGCAGGCTCACTCACTTAGCGACACTTTCGGGCAGGCTGCCAATGGGCGCCATGGACTCTCTTGGGACCATTCCGATTTCTTTGTACTTGACAGGCTGTAAATCGATCACAATCGACCCTACTTGCTGCATGGCTTCAGGTTCGATGGTAGCTAGCTCCTGCCGGAGAGTGGTGTCCTTTGTTTCAGCCTTCATTTCCGCTTACAATGCGTACAGCCGGAGCGAACGTCAAGTCTCCTTCAAAATACTCATTTCGGTCGGATTTCCGGACAATGTACCGCTTAATGAAAGTGTTCGCCTGATGAAACCAAACGTTGCCTCCTAGAATCCGGCCATCGATGAGACACGTTGCTTGCCACGAAGACGAAATGAACCGCGTCATCTCTGTTGGTGTTCTTTCGATTTCAATTTCGAAAACCTGCCCTCGTCAGCTCCTGGCACCGGGCATGATCATTGGCTGACGGCGTCGTCCTCGCACTCAAGCCAGCATCTCGTGATCGCCCTTCCCTTCTCGTCCTTGTAGTGTTTGACCCCATACTCATCTGAGGCCTGTCAGTCCTTGACCCAAGGATTTGATAGACATACTGAACTTGCTACCATCAGGTCTGATGAATGTCGCCTGGCATTGGTCAGGAAGCCCACGAATGATGAGCGGATAGGACTCACCTCGAATCCAGCTTGTTCCCCAGTCGACAACATGCTGCTGAAATGGCTGGTCCCTATAGAAGGATCTGGATTAGTAAGGGTGAAGAGTAAGAGAAAGAAGAGAGAAGAGAAATGAAGAACACCAGAATTAGAGGAACACAGTCCGTGCACACACACACCTATACACAGCTTCTCGGAGGGGTATTTCAAGAGTTATACTCTACCCATATCAAGTTCGACTTTCATTTGACATTGAGGACCGCCGCCGGAGTCATTCGTCAGCCCTTCGCTGGTCTTGATGTATGCAAACTGTACCCAACATAGCGCTTGACAAGGATCATTCAAGGCTGCATGTCGGTTTACGGGAATACCCGGACAGTCGATCCCATTTCCGGAATGATGACACTACGGTCAGGTCCGATAAAATCCGGGAATGACGCGAAATGGGGGATGGGGCATGGGGCATGGAAACAACATCGTATGACTACTGTATATCATCGACAACAGCAACAACAATGTCAATAACAACAAGGCTATAGCCCATCGGATAGACTACTCAACATATCCAGTGTAATGGACTCATCATCGATCTCATCATCTTCATGCCGGAAACCACCATTAATACATCTCCGCTTTCTCCATCCGCGGAAATCGCCCCTTCAAACCTCTCATCTCCATCAAGTATCTCGCAGACACCTAGAGAATCAACATTGGATGACGGGTCTGTAACGACTCGGTCCCGTATACCCGAGACATCGCCAGGTCACCTGTCCCAGGCAAACAACGACGCGAGCAACCACGAAATTGCAGGTACTTTCGACAGAGTCAAGGAAATCATGTCTGATAATCAATTGGTGATTAACACATTCATAGCTGGCGGTCTAGCTGGCGCGACCAGTCGGACCGTCGTCAGCCCATTAGAGAGACTCAAGATCATTCTGTGAGTTTCCTTTGCTAGACGCGTTGGGATGTAGACGGCTGACGAGATAGACAAGTACAAGCTAGCTCGAAGGGCGGAGGCGGGGGCGAGGCATATGGGGGAGTATGGAAGGGTCTAGGTCGAATGTGGAAGCAGGAGGGTTTCCAGGGATTCATGAAAGGAAATGGAATCAATGTGATCAGGGTGAGTCCGTCACTTGGCCTGGTTGTGCTTAAGCTCACTCCGTCCAGATCCTTCCCTACTCCGCTCTGCAGTTTACAGTAAGCTCATTCGTCCTGAGCATTGGCTGGTGGAAGCTGACTTGCAGTCATACGGGACGTTCAAATCGTTACTCTCGACCTGGTCTGGCGAACAATCGTTATCCGCCCCACTACGACTATTGGCAGGCGCTGGTGCAGGTATCGTCGCTGTCTGTAAGCTTGTTCTGACTTTGCAAAGACCATAGCTGATATTTAGCTGCGACGTATCCACTCGACTTGGTCAGGGCTCGTCTATCCATCGCTACCGCCGGCTTGACCGGACAAGCGAAGGGGCACAATTTCTCCGTCCAAGATGCCAAGCTTGGTATCGTCGGCATGACCAAGAAGGTCTACCGGACCGAGGGTGGGATCCGGGGTCTCTAGTAAGCTAATCGTCCCTCATGGTCGCAGCAGCTGATAAGTCAGTCGAGGATGCTGGGCCACTGCAGTGGGCGTAGCTCCATATGTCTCCCTCAACTTCTACATCTACGAGAGCTGTGAGTCAATCTATGATCCGGCTATCAATGGTAAGCTGACAAACAGTGAAAGCACACATCTTACCACCATCCAATACTTTCGATGGAGCAGAATTGGCTCTTCGACAACTCGCATGCGGAGGTATAGCGGGCGCTACTTCTCTTCTATTCACCCACCCATTCGATGTCATTCGTCGAAAACTCCAGATCGTCGGTATGGGCGGTGCCAATCCCGAGTTCAATGGTGCTATCGATGCTATCAGGAAGATCTGCAAAGCCGAAGGATTCTGGAAGGGCATGTAGTACGTGATAAATTCTCAATCACAATCCCGACCTGAACTAACAGATCAGTCGAGGTTTGACACCCAACATAATCAAGGTGGCTCCTTCAATCGCTGTATCATTCTACACTTTCGAGACGGTCCGCGATACCCTCGCTCAGTGGGAACATATCGAAGAACCAGTCGAAATATAAGCCAAAAGGGCATAGCAGCTGTACAATTACTGTAACTCAAGACTATCTATCCATTGTAGGACTACCATTCTATCTCAAACACGATTCCATCTGGGCCTTGCATGCATTACACCTATCCACTATTACTTCTTGCATAGTGTCGGCATATACACACTAGCATTAACAGACAGCCGGAAGCAAAAACTGCACGGTCCATCCTCGGGAAACGAGTATGAGTAAGGAGGAGATGGAGTAAGAGGTGGTGACTCACTCTATACATACTGCATACTATCCATCTGTCTCTTTTAGCTTTGCATACACCTGTTCTGTATATACTGTAATCAACTACTATCTCCCTGGCATCGTCGCAGCCCTTTTCCCGTCTTCGAAAGACATCATTACTTCGTCGACTCAGTAACCGACCAGTCGGCCAATCCCGAAACTATAATTACCTATTCGCACTGGCATCTCTACAACTCGACATACACCTCGAAATCACCATCCAAACGCTTACAGTAAGCATACAAGGAGTACGGACAGCGGATGTGGAACCTGCGGACAGGAAAGGAGGTTTGAGACCTAAGATACGACACGTCGGTTAGGACCTACGACTACCTACCCGCTACGATACTCAAACTCTATATTACACGCCAGACCGTGTGGTGTATCACAAACACACGTTTCGCTCTATCTCGTACCTCAATCTCGCCACGGTGATAAGAAGTAACGAATTTTACAGGATTCTTTTTGTCATCATACCTCATTGTCAAAAAGGAACGAGAACGACTTTAATTAGTGACCTCACTTCACGCTGTCCTTTGGTGTCGCGTATCAGTACACACACGAACCAACATAATGGAGTTCCAGCAATACACGACTTTCTCGCCGGCGTCGCCATTCTCGCAATTATCCACCGACCAATCGTCACCTGAAGGAAATCAGTCGGCTGGCGAAACAAAGCCTTATATCAATCAGTTCTCAGGCAACATGATGCAGACTGTCCCGGGCAACTTTTATGGCATCACATCTAATCCGTACGTACATCTAATCAGTAAGGGCGTGACTGATGTGCAGGGAGACCAAGCCATTTCCCAATGGTGCTCCAATGAATGGACAACCTCGCTCTGCTCCCCCGCCCTCTACATTCCCTCGAGTCCATGACCAGCCAGGTCCATCCTTATCTCAAGCCAGCTCACTCGGGGCACGAACCGACAAACTACCTCGGCAACTCGCTTTGGATCAATTACCTATCCTCTCGCCCCCTGTCAATGATCTGTACCGCCCAGATGGACCTTCAAACGGGATGGTCAAATTACAAGGAGATCCTCAAGTCATCGAGAAACAACGAGTGGAAACCGCTATTCGGGCCATTATCGACTTTACACACTTTGTCTCTACTGGAATCATCCCACCGCCCTCGGATCCAAATATCCTTGCTATCCTACCTCGCGGTCCTGATGGCTCGCTCCTCACCCATTTGGCAAGAACGGGGACATTCAAGACTTTGAGACTTCAAGCTGGGACGACTACCAAGCAGATCTCGAAGAAGCAGGAACAACTGAAGGAGCAAGCTAGAAAAGGACTAAAGGATCCCACTCAGCTGGATACTAGTACCGTCTATCTCGAGACGGCAGTGTACAAGTCGGATGGACATACTCGAGTATACGCATGCTCAAAATGCCGAGGAAGAGAAGCAAAACGACGGCATAGTAAGGAGACTAGCAGGAAGAACCCCTCGGCAGAGCAGAAAGTGAAAGTCGAACCATCAACCAATGGAGGTGGAGATGAGGATGGAGCATCGTATGATCCCTTGAGAGGAGGTCGTGTGGTGGCGGAACCTCCTTGGAATCCTACAACGGCAGATTGGAGACATGAGATCATCATTTTCAATCACAGTCCCGAGGTATCGATCAAGGATGGTGCGGTGGAATCTCTACCATTTAGGGTGATTTGTTATGGCAAATGCCATGCGGAAAAGACTGGGTTCAGGTGAGTTGCCCTTTGGCTAACTCAGAGTTTAGCTGATGAGTAGGATCAAGTTCACTATTCGTACATACGATGGTCGGATATACGGAACAGACATGACTGGCCCGATTCGGATCACAGATGATCACAAGACGGATAAAGCCAGACCCGGGGTACCTATCTCCAGATCCGCTCCACGGTCTCGTAAAGGCACAAGCGTCATGTCGAGCCAGCGCACTTCACCTACTCATTCAGACGAGAGTCAGGCTGTATCCGAGATAGGCGCCATTACGAACAAGCAAATCCCACCGACCCGCGGTAAACCATACGACAGGCCCGGCGTTCATCGACACAACTCATCTTCTTCTATCCACTCTGTCGCCTCTTTATCAGCAATGTCAGGCAATGGACTTCCTGATATACCACCCGGATCGGCGGAATGGCCGAATATCTCGAATTTCCAAGCACATCCCATGTTGTCGAATGTCAATCTTCGACGGCCATTCCCAGGGGCAATGACTGCAATGAACGGGCACGACTCGATGAGCTATACTTCGTCGAATCCACCCTCGATCCATTCCTCCGCTATTCAGTCACCAATGAGCTTAGGACTGGCATTGGGAGACGATCTACCTGCAAATGAACTTGCGATGCGACTGTCCGACTTCCCCGGATTCTCCCAGCATGATCAAGGTCAACATTCGTACCCTAATAACTCTACTTCGCCGATGTTATTCGACGGTATGGCCGGTCTGGATCACAGCAACTTTGGTACGACCGACGCGTTCTCGAACTACAACCTTAATAATCTACAACAGCAATTTTCACAGCATACTGGATCGTACACGGATTCCCATCTTTCGGGTCGATCTGAATTGGGGTTATACGAGAGTTCAGTGTATAGCGATAATGGCCCTGGCCAAAGTTCAGTGGACGAACAGAGTGATCACGATATGATGTCGTATCTGATTACCGATGATGATCCCAATTCTACCGATGCCATTATTCAACCTTTTTCTAGTCCCGCTGCGCCTTTACCTAAAGTCGATCAACCTCCAATCGCCGTCGCTCCCACTCAACCAGCTCCGACGATCTTGCAAGTAATCCCTTCGACAGGAGCTTTGTCGGGCGGCATCAGTATCGCTATTCTCGGTATGAATATCCCAAATGGCGCTTCGGTGATGTTTGGCGGACGACTAGCGACGACGACAGCATGCCAATCGAGTTACATCAGTTGTCTGCTTCCACCTGGTACTGCTCCTGGTCAAGTCGAGGTCGTCATTCAAGGTTATGGAAGTTCCAACCCGCCCGCTACGTTCGTCTATGAGGCGCCATCGAAAGAAGCTATTAAGCTCGCCCTTCAGGTTCAGAGCCAACAACCTGCTGCTCCGAATGGTCCCGAAATGAATTTCCACAACAATCAGAATGGCAACTCCACCAACAATCAGGGAAATAATAATACCTGGACGGTACCTACCGATACCATGTCGACAAACACTCCGATCGAATCCAACGACCTTCAAGCGACCTTGACCGAATTCCTCGCCGCCCTCAACGAGCACTCTCCCGGGTCTCTACGGCATTCGGACGCCATCAACGCTCAAAACGAAGCCAAACAGACGCTCACTCACCTCGCTACCATCCTCGGGTATGATAAACTTCTTCGGCGGCTGGTCATTTACGGTGCCCAACTCGACGTTCAGGATATCAATGGCTTCACACCTCTCGCGTTCGCAGCTTACTGCGGCAAGATCGATTGTGCTCGTGTCTTGATTGAAGCTGGGGCGACATACGACCTTCCCACCAACCTCGGCGAATTCCCGCTAGATCTCGCTAAAGCTGGCGGTAATGACAAGATTGAGAAACTGCTCTTATCAGCCGTTTGGTCAACGAGGTCACCAGCTGGGAGTCAAGGTCGAAACAAGCACATCTTTTTACCTGAAGAAAGTGAGACGGATACTACCGAATCTCACCGAGCTGTAGAGTCGGACATCGAGTTGGACGACGATAACCCAAGCGATGGATCGGAAGACGAGGTTGATTTCTATGTTGATCGAGCACCACCTAGGCGAAGAAGGTCCAAACCCAGGGGTAAGAAACCCAGTCTCAATCTCGATGATATCTCGTCATGGCAAAGAAACACTCAAACCTCTCGTCGAACTCCACACTCTACTGCTCCAGTTACCGCTGCCAATTCTGATACGGAAGCTCGACATCGATTACCCTCCCCTATCGTGCCTCCATCCCCATCCGCGATCGATACACCCCCACCATACTCGCCTGCATCGTGGCTTGATCGATTCCCACTATCCACAGACCACTGGCGACTCAATGGAAGATGGGGTTTGGCAGAAGATTGGAAGATCCCATCCGAAATGGTCCCGCAACCGATCGTATCCATGTTTCACCCTCGCAACACCATTTCCGATCCATCAGGCTCTGGAGCATGGGTCACCATGCCTGTGCCCTCACCCTCCTGGGAGACTTTACAGAAGATCACCAATCCCGATGATCTCAAGGCATTCACTCAGGCTATGGCTGCTGCTGCCTTCAACGCGGTCGTTCAGACTGGAGCTACGACCTCGACCGGGGAGGTATCGACGCACGGAATGAGGTCAAGGTTCCCGGGTCATCGATCGAGTGGAAGCGGGAGTGGAAGTAATACGTCATTGAAAGGCCATGGGCAGAATGGTCAAGTCAAGCCTGTTAAGAGTAAGCCAGTCTCCTCTCCATCGTGCTGGATATAGCTAACGATCAACAGAGGATCGAATGTTCTACTTGTTCTGGTTACCTCTCCTGCTTTTTGTAGGATTCTGGACGCTAGTGACGCTATTACCTATCTTTACGGGTTTCGGATTACTATACGCTAGGACGATTACGCGGTATATCAAGCAGAAAGTTTAATTCGCAAATGAGGCTGGTGTGTCACGATTGTTATCATTGTATCGCTTCGTACCTATAATATGCAATATCGTGTCCGCTATGAATGGTCAGCGCGGCATTGGAGCTCATGCAACATGCTCGGACAACTGCAACATCACTTCTCCCTTTTTTTGCTTGCCACTTTCAATTCGTCAGTAGGCTACATGGGCCTCGTGTTATGATGGTCACTAGGGGTATCAAGACCTTAGCTGCTAGACTGTCGAACAAGTAGCACAAGCATTGTAGCGATCGATCGCGTGAGTAAGGGGCAACTGGAGAGATGTCGCAATCGCTGCAAGGGGACGACACAATCCATCCCTGACTTGGCCTCGATCGCCCGAGGTCGACAGGGGTGATTGAATGGATGCGACAACGGGATCAATGGATCGAGTCGGATGACCTCGGTCATCAGTGTTCTTCCTCAGATGCGAAATTGAGGAGAGACGACTGACGGGATTTGAAACAAAGAGCAGTCCAACATAAATAAAAGGTCGAATCTTCCGCTTGATATCTCATCGCCTGAAAGCATTGTCGACTACTAATAGACGAGCAAGAACAACATCATCATCAATCAAACTACAATGAATCAAACTACAATGAGAGCAGCCACCCTCATCTGGTGTATCGCACTACCAGCTACCTTCGCCAAACTTTTGGGTGTGGATATTGTGGCCGGCACTTCAAACTATGGAGTCATGGCTCGGGTGAAGGTAGAGTCGGCAGACCGAGAGCCAACAATACTGGAAGCCGACGAGCAAGACAATGATAATATGACCCCCGAGCACTTGTGCTTAAGAGGCAACAGGTGGACCAAATTTTGCAAGGACTTGAACGTGGTTCAAGTTTTGGGACATATCATTTTCACTAAACCTACCGAGGAGTCTCGAATTGTCAACATGTCCACTCCTGATCGTGATCGGGCTACGTCTTGGACTGCCTCTGTAAGCTATAGCTCATCCGCAATACTTTTGCGTGTAGACTAATGTTGCAGTGTGACATTACCGTCACTGGAAAACATCACTCTCATCAACGAAGAACGCATTGAGAATGTGGTTTGGGACATGAAAAAGCTGGAAGGAGGACTTTTGGACTAAGATTTGAAGGAGGGATTCAAGACTAAGGTCATTGAGTTTAAATGCGGAGAGGGCTGGGTGAACCCCGGGTACAAGGGGCAATCGTTCGCTGAGGCATTCCCTTGAGGAATCAGATCAGCTACTAGGACGAGACAGGCTCAGGGAGGGAGAGTGGACCAGGTTTGCTGCACGAGGTAATGCATAAGCTGAGCGGGTCGGAGAGTATCATGGAATAAGTCTGATATGTTGTCTCTTAGAGTCGCCACCCATTTCAGTTTCACTCATACTGTACTGCCCAATAGTCTTGAAAACGTCTGCTCCAGAGGGGGATATTAAGACTCCCTATCCTTGGTGAACAAAGGTGACTCGGTAATGTGGCTCATATATCGTTGGCGGTGGCGACTACCGTCACCTTGAAAACATCCCTCCCTTATTGTGATGATGTCTGAGACCTGGTTCGCCATCACGCTCGTCACTTGAGCTATTAATCGGATAACCCAGCGGGTGCGAGATCCATCAAGCAAATAGTCCTTTGCCTGATCTTTGTTATGTCGCGACTCTGACAACCAGAGCGAGGAATGCTACACTGGGGGTGTTGGCTGATCAGATGATGAAGTAGGACTTACGACGGGGTTTTTGCGCGAATGAGGGTGTCTGGCAATCGTCAACACGTTTATGGAAGCAGCAGTCATTAGTATATGGCGAAAGGCAGATAGATATACATATTCAGCAAGCATGTTTTATATTTGATATAATTTGATTCAGATCTTGTCAACTACTGTACAGTAGCATTATTACTCGGTCTCGACGACTGATTTTGGTTTCTCCCCTTTGTCAAACACCCAAACAAACTTATTCCTCTCCGCTCGATCCTGATTCAGACCCCTGCTTCCTCACACGTGTAGCCTTGACGACGACGGGAATCATCTCGCCGGTAGCAAGTGGGTAGGGTTGGTGGTTGAGTACAGCGAGGAGGTTCCTGAAGAATTGGGAATGGGAAGTGATGGAGATGTCTATCTCGTCAGCTATA
This sequence comes from Vishniacozyma victoriae, assembly GCA_017654735.1. Taxonomy (NCBI): domain Eukaryota; kingdom Fungi; phylum Basidiomycota; class Tremellomycetes; order Tremellales; family Bulleribasidiaceae; genus Vishniacozyma; species Vishniacozyma victoriae. The sequence continues at coordinate 901,975 of JADPYG010000001.1, forward strand.
TCGAAAGAAAAATGAGCGGAGGACGTACAAGTCTCACTAGCTCCATTCTCACCGAACACCCTATCGAGAGCTCGCCTTCCTCGGGTTTGCATCCTAACTTCGGATTCTCGATCATCGTCTTTCCAGAGTTCATCATTTTCGACGAAATCTTTTTCGATAATGAACTCGGGGAATCGTTCCATGATCTCGGTCTATCTCATCGACTACTGCCTTTCTATTTGGTAAAAGGAACGTACCTTGGTAGACCTCTTATCACAAGTATGACTTCCATATATCTCCCTCCAATCCTCCCAGATCTCGGGCGCGACCCCCGGTCGACCCTCTACGCCAGGTAAAAACCTCCCAAAACTCCCCACCATAGTTTGACAAGCTCGAAACATGGGCGAGACATACCACTTCATCTCATGTGGGTTGATGGGGGCGCCATATTGATACTCCCTTAACCAACCTTGATGGACTGCTGATGCTTGGGACTCTCCAAGTCGAGTGAGGGGTGGATCGGGTCCCCATGTGAGGACTCCGTCGGTATTTTCAAAAGTCCAGTATGCGTCCCATGCCTATTATCAGCTTGGTCCCGATGGAGATGGAGGGACTTACTTCAGCTCCATATTGATTGGAAGCGTAGTTGTGCCATCCTTGACCGTGACGTCCTGTATATCAGTAATGAAAGTTAGAGACAGTGGGAGACATACCGAGGAAGAGAACCTTGTAGAAGACACCATCGGGAGCGTTCATCTGCATCTGCTTGATCGATGCCTTCAGGTTGGTCCACCTATCAACGCTCTGATCAACGAGGCCAAAGTTGTTGTCGAGCTGTATGTTAGCTCGCCCCTGCCTCGAAGGTGGATGACTCACGATATCATGGGCCGCAAGGAACTTTGGCCTGGGTCCAGTCTGGACAAAGAAACCTTGTACCGGCTATATCATTAGCATCCTCAACCTATAGTGAAGGCAAGGGACTTACTTCATAGTCGAACTCGACTGGATCAGTCAAATTTCCGGGGTCCATTGGGGGTCCACCATCATCGATAGCGGCCACACGGGGGTGATCTTCCAATTCCGGATGAAGGTGCTGGATACCACCATGGCTATTGAGCATTGAAGAGCAGTTTGGCGACATGACGAGAGCCATCTAATTATTTATATGATATGGTAGATAAAGTGAAAGACGAAGATGGCTTATGAAAAGATGGCTGATGATTAAGAGTGATGGGTGAATTACGAGCGATCGAGCTGGATTATATAGTGCTCTGTTGGAGCCAAGGAATCGAGTTGGGCAGGGGCGTGTAGTTTACCAGTTTGCCGAAATGATGGAGCCCATATGATTTGCAGACCGTTAATTACGTCTGCTCCTGAAAAAACAGGCGCCATGTCCTCGTACCTCGAGGAGGTGAAACGCGATAACAAGTATCCTTGTATCCTTGGACCTGCCAAAGGATGAGGAAATGGTATAAAGGATGAGGAAAGAGGATGAGGATCAGTTTGAGGGACGACAGATCATTAATTGATTTAGCCTAAATTCCGCCCCTTGACCCCGTCTATATCCACTATATCCCGGTACTTCGGGTCGGGTGCATATTACGAACGTGCAGAGGCTAGAGGCTGTGCAGCAATATGATCTGCAACATGATGCATAGATAGAGTGGAGCATCGACAATCTCGCTAATCCCCCTAATTACAGTGTACCTGAAACCCACTTAATATAGGGCGGAAATGATGGTACCCAAACCCGAATTCCGACCCGACAATTGATTACCTGTTTTCACATTATTGACTAGTTCCATCGACCAGTAGCAGGGGACAGTGCGTCCAAGAAACCACCATAGTGCCCAGCCGTTTCGTTACAAGGACTAGCGGCCCGGATTTGTTGCGCCTAGAAAAGGAACATCAGCACTGACCTCCTTTAACATCAAGCCACCGCCCCGGGTCCAAGCTTAACTTACCTCGGGTAACCATTTATTTAATTGCTAATAATGTCAGATCTAGTTCCTTTCCGATTACACCCGATAAGGGGGGGACTTGGCTTACCTGTATGCGTTTGGCATTCGCCGGGTGTGTAGACATGAAATCGACATTGATCCCTTTACCTCCGCCTTCGGATTCGGACATTCGTTGCCACATTTTCGTCGATTCCGACGGATCAAAACACGCCCTTCTGAAACACATTAGCTGATTGCGCCATCGCCATTTACAGATCATTCATTACTCACGACATGAGGCGTAGACCGACGAAATCGGCTTCCGACTCGGATTTACGTGAATTGGGTAGTCTGATTGATGAGCGACCATTGTGGTGGCTTTGGTGAGATTGGCTTACTGGAGCAGGAATGTCAGGAGGAGTCGGGAAAAGCCGACATCGAGCCCGAGTGTCTCGAGCACGAGGCCCAGTGCGAACAGCACTTTCATGGAGCTCATCCTTTCAGCTCCATGACGTAGGACTGACATCAGCTGAGCCGAGTGTTTGATGTAGGACGTACCTTGATGAGCGACCTCGTGACCGAGCACAGTGGCGAGACCATCGTCATTTCCAGACACAGGTAGGATACCGGTGAAAACAAAGATTTTTCCTCCAGGGGTGACGAAAGCGTTCTTGGTGTTCTTGTCATCGATCACATAGACCTGACAGCTCAGCTTGGCCACAGCTCCCGAATCTCGAAGCTTACCTCCCACTCAACATCCTTGCCCTCCTTGTGATCCTGCCCACTCTCAGCCATCAAGATCTCACCGACATCGGCACCTCCGCCCCACCTCGGTACTTCCTGCTCAACTGTACTGATCTCCCCACCTGACTTCATTCGGCCCAGACCAGACGACTCGATAATCCGCTGTGCTACTCTTCGAACTCGTTTCGAGATGGCGTGGTTTGGCGATAGTATACGAGTCTGGTATTCTGACATTGTTTGCAGCTGTGTTTGACTTCCGAGCTGACCATCAGTCTGTGGACATCATTGAAGGGAGGTAGACTCACTTCACGCTCCTGGGCCTCGTTCACATCCATGAATCGTAATCGACCTGTCTCTGGCGTCCTCTCCAAGCTGAAAGTCAGTACGACGTCTCTTCAACAGATGCGGACATACTGCGTCACATAGTATATCCCACCGCCACCAATCCCTATCCCATAAACATAGATAGCCCTATCCCCACCAAATCTCCTTCTCAAGTATTCCTTGATATTGGGTCCACCTCCACCTCCCGGTCTACCACCACCCCCATTAGGGCCTGCACGCCATTGAGGTTCGGGATCGAAACGTTCATATCGGGCTCCAGGGACACGTGAGGTCTGTAGAGCTCTTCGTGGAGCTGTAAAAGCTGGTCGAGCTACTCGGCTGGAGGAGGCGATGGGTAATGTCGCACGCGCTGCCATAGCTCGCATAGTCGATGTGACGAACATTTTGATGTTAGGTTGAATGTATATCCGCTCCTTAGTTATTCGTCCTGTGTCTAGGTGTCGTCTATCGAGATTCTACTGCCTTGTCTAGTCGATAGTGTAGTGCACACTTTCATCCACATTTACTCATTTACTGGCCACTTAACGATGACGCAGTATATGGTCTTGGTCGCGCCTAACCAAGGAGAATAGGCGTACCCCGGACCGGGGCTGCTCTCTCCTTTGAGGCAACCTACCATGTACCTCTTGCTTCATATACCATTCTCTATATATCAACATGCCATCCGATCTATCTTACTGGATCATATCCGCACCTTTAAACGATGAGGATCCAGGACTTATGCTCAAGGATGTAAGGAACGCTTTGGGGGATTCTGTAGAGGTTGGACAATGGGAGTTGCCTGAATTGAAGGTAGGTGTCATACTCGCGTTTCGCGTCCCACTATCTGCACCCTATCGCTGTAGTGATTTGCTGGTGATGAGTTGAATTGCTGAGGATGATGCTCACATCCAGACCGGTACACTATCATCACTCCTCTCGCTCTCGGACGCTCTTCCCAAGCTAGATTCCCAATTCACACAAACCGTCTCCAAGACTATCGATACCCTCCGTTCGCTCACGGACGATGGAAAGCTCAGTCAACACGCTCGGATCAACGACCGTCCAGTAGAGGAAGCATTGATGCAATGGAAATGGGATCGTGGAAGGTGGGGAGATGGAGGAAAGGTCGGAGATGTCGTGGAAGCTTTGACCAAGGTTTGTCACTTTACAAGGTCGCAATGAAGGGAGCTGATACGTGTAGGAGATGAACTCGATTGATTCGGTTCAGAAGCAAAAGACGCTGTCTTACAACCTTGTCAAGGGTAACTTGACGAATCTGCAACGTAAACGAGGGTGAGTCCCCTCATCTCGACTCGCAGGAAGCGGATCTGACTGTTTAGGGGTAATTTGTCGCAGCGGTCCCTGCTTGAGGTAGTCAAGAAGGAGGATCTCGTCGAGGATAGCGAGTTCATGGAGACTTTGGTAGTCGCTGTGCCCAAGTAAGTTTCGCACGTTCCCCGCTGGAATCGACTGACGCAACAGGAATCTTGCCAAGGACTGGGAGAACAAGTATGAGCGTTTGACAAGTATGGTCGTACCTAGATCATCACAGTGCGCTCTAGCCTCGGTGTTCAGCTCATTGTGCTGATGAGACAGGCAAGTCGCGGTCGATGACGATTACTCGCTGAGGACCGTTACTGTATTCAAGAAGGTCAGGGATGAGTTCACACACAGGTGCCGAGAGAACAAGTAAGCTATCTCGAGCTCCGGTCGGCACAAGCTGATGAGCAGATTCATCGTGCGAGATTTCACTTTCGAGGACTCGGCACTGGAGAAGCAGAGAAAGGAGTTGTCGGAGCTAGAGGCTGAGGAGAAGGAACTTTGGGTGAGCTGAGCAACGCCCATGCATGACACCAGAGCTGACTATCCAGTCCGAGCTGCTCAAATTGACGAGAATAAACTTCTCGGAAGCATACCAGATCCTGGCCCACCTCAAGACTGTTCGACTGTTTATCGAGAGTGCACTTCGATATGGTCTCCCCGCAGAATACGCCGGTGTCATCATCAAGGTAAGTCACCCCTACGGGCTTGACAGAGCATCTCTGACAATCTAGCCCGAGACAAAGACTGCTGTGTCCACCCTCAAAACCCTGTCCTCTCACTACTCCTACCTCTCAGCCGCATCGCAGGGACCATCATCAAAGAAGAACAAGAAGTCCGGAGGATCAACCGCCAACAGCGAGGAAGTCGGTGGAGAATGGCAAAGTGTGATGGAAGCAGAGTTCTATGACTTTGTGCTATTCGAGATCCCCAAGGTTGATTTCTAGTTGTAGATAGATGGACAGAGAGAGATGTATCTTAACGTATAACGAGCGAGAGTCCGAGCCGAGATATCAAGCCGGCAATAACCGCCGGTTCGGGCCGGAATGTCATTGTCCCTTGATGATGTGGTGACTTCGTTTCTGTTGACCTGTGTTCTGCTATTGTACACATACTCGAGCAAGATGTCGCATTATCACCAGCTTACAACGGAGCAACCAGAATCGGTCAAGAAGCTCAGTCTACCGGGAAATACTTCGGTGGTCTTGCTCAAGAAGCAGACTATTGAAGTCCGGGATGAGCCCCTTCCCATTCTACAACCAGATGGTGTTCTCGTCAAGGTCATCTCTACAGATAAGTCCCCACCATTCTTCTAGGGTAATAATTGACGGTAGCACGTATCTGTGGAAGTGATATGCACGGGTACCTATCAGGCGGAGTTGGTGGTAGACCGGTAGTAGAGCCGCTGGTGATGGGTCACGAGAGCGCTGGAGAGGTGATCGCAGTAGGGGAGTATGTCAAGACTCACAAAATCGGAGATAGAGTTGCTGGTACGTCCCAAAACTCCCTATGACAAGAATACAGGCTGATGAGTAGTGGAACCTGGATTACCTTGCCGAAGGTGTATAAACTGTAAAGAAGGTCGAAGCAATATCTGCAAAGGTGAGTCCTATCATTTACTCTGGATAAGACTGACAATTAGATGTGCGATACTGCGGTGCTCCTGGATCTGTTGGCTCTCTTGCCAAGTCAGTCTTCGATGTGTCAAGGGGACAAGAGCTGATGCTAGGTACCACGCCCTACCGGCTGATATGGCACCTCATTTGCCTGATCATTTATCTTGGGAAGAGGCTGGATCTATTCAGCCCTTAGCCGTGAGTCTCCTCCTTGATTTGAACCCGATGCTGATTGGTAGATTGGCGTTCAGATTGGTAAAAGGGCATGTCTAGCTGCTCATCAGACTCTGGCTATCTTGTGAGCTATCACCTCCTTGAAGAGGATACGAGCTCATAAGACAGCGGATGCGGTCCTATCGGTCTCATCACCGCTGCCGTCGCCCATGCCTACTCTGTAAGGAAGATCATCGGTATCGACAACTCCCCCTTCCGAGTAGAATTCGCCAAGAAATATATCTCCCCTCTTACCGGTAAACCAATCTTCGATGCCGTCTACCTCAATACCGACTTACCCACGGAATCTGTCAAACACCCACCTAAGGAGAATGCGAACGTGGGTACAGATGGTGAAGTAGGAGATGCAACTGCTGAGAATGATGATGATCATGAGACTGTTGGGGATATCAAGTGGGAACATGCTAAATTGAGGGTTCAGGGGTGGGTCAAGGAATTGGGTCTGGAAGAAGAGGAAGGAGTTGATAGGGTAGTAGAAGCTAGTGGGGCTGAGGATTGTATGCTCCTCGGTGTTGCTTTCGCCAAGCAGGGTGGGACATGTAGGTCACCTCCCTCATTGATAGGGGATGAGCTGATAAGTAGTCCTCCAGGTCGGACTGAACCATGTCCAGACCTCCGTGTTCCCCAATATCGCAGTCACAAACAAGGAGCTCGATGTTAAGGGTCAGTCCTCTTTTTGAATCAGACGATAGAGGCTAATGGTAGGTATCACGCGATATACCGCATCGTGCTTCCCATCAGCTATCGATATGTTGAACAGAGGAGTTGTGGATTTGAAGCCCCTTATTACCGTTACATATCCCATGACAAAAGCCAAGGAGGCACTAGAAGCTGTAAAGAGTGGGAAACAGATCAAGGTCATCATCAAGAATCAAGAGTAGGCGCAGGACGCGGTCAAGCGAGAATGCGCTTATCTTTGAAGTCGTCAGTAGAGTACAGTATGCAAGTTGGTGTTCATCATATCCTTTGAGCTGATCTGCACTAACAAAGGATACTGCTGATCTCCCCGGCTCAGCTCGATCAGTCATTCGGATGGAAAACCTTTATCGCATCAATCCCACATAATGAGTAGACTTGAACAATACGAAGCAGGTGCCCTGTCCGCCTGGACCCCAGCCGCCCAAGCAGCCTTAAACGCCCAACGACACGATAAGCAACAATTAGCAGATTCCGACCCAGCATTCGAAGCTCTTCGCGAACAAGAACGACAAGCTCGAAAAGATGCTAAAACAGCTTACGCACTAGCTGAACGAAGTAGGGATGAAAATGAGATCAAGAAATGTAAAGAGGAATTAGTCAAGCTTGATGAAGTATGGGGTCCGGAGGTGGTCGCTCCAAAGGGAAGCAATGAAGTGATGATGGAGGATAAATGGGGTAAAGCGGTTGGTGGATGGGCTGATCAGATGACTGCGGAGGGGAGATTGAAGGGGAGGGATAATGCAAAGAAGGAAGTTAGAGCGGGGAAATATGAAGCTGCCGAAGTGATTAGTGCGGGAGAGGTTATTGATAATCTCGTATGTCCAATTTCCCCCTCCCTCTAGATGAACAGGCTGACGAGTAGATATCATCGTGGAATCCATTTCTACACGACTTCCTAAATGTCTGGGGTCCACCACACATAGTAATCATCCCATACGTCGCTGCCCACTTGTACTTCTGGTATGTCCAACACCTTTGACGAAACTGAGATCAGGTTCAAAGCACCCTGGTACCTCCGCTTCCTAATTTACCAGCCTACAATTTACTACATCCCCCTCTGGTCGGCACTTACCAATCTAAAGAATAAGAAAGTTAGACTTCTTTGGTATGTCTCCCTCCTCATCCCTTGTCTTGGTGTTGATCGAGTAGGGTCGTATACTTTATGAACCTGGCGATTATCGAATACATCGAATTACTCTTCTATAGGGATCGAGCAAGATCGTCAATCATGTTCCCGAAGGTCAGCGTCAAGATTACCTGGTTTATACTGATCGTCAGCTGAAAGCGATGTTTTGCTTACTCAGTTACACAGTAGTCGTACCAGGAAGAGAACCTTTATATGTCAGTTCAATCCCCAAGTCAATATTGTTACGCTGAACTGATGTATCAAGGGAGCAATCAAACTGATCAATGTCATCTTCCCACCTCCCGAAGTCGTCCTCACAAAGCAAGAGAAGGAAGAAGCCAAGGAAGCTAGATCTATTAGAAAGAAGAAGGAAGCTGCCGATGCGCTCAGAAAAGTGAGTGAGGCAGAAGAAAAGGAACGGCAGGAGAGGAGGGAAAGGCGAGCCAAGCAGGCCGAGTACATCGATGCGCATTAATAGGCGACAGGTGAAGACGCGTAGTGGGTAGGCAGTACTGTATATATGCGTATGTGTGAGATCAAGTGATCAAGCAGGCGAAGTCGATATGGTTGAGGAAGGTTTGCGTAGCGTATCGGGTTTAGCCGGCTTGACAGGCGCGGCTTTCTTGGTGGGTGATGTCGCAAGAGGAGTCTTTGTCGGTGACTTGGACCCGGACGATGAAGGTTTGACGGCCGACTGAGATCCAATTTGTTCCCACTGCTTCAATCGATCCGCTACACTTCCCGTCTTCCTGCCTTCGCCAGTGGCACCGATGATAATCGGCTTCGTAGCTATCGCAGGGGTCGGCAAGTCTGCCACTGAAGTGGTAGGAACCGGTTTCCGGATCGGTAGTGGTGGCTGAGACTTCTGCGTGGGTAGGACAGGCGTCACCAACCCATCGGGAGGTGGACCATCCATATCCATCGATACCTTAGGCTGAGGGCGAGGAGGTAATGCACTAGGCTTGACGGGAGAAGAGGTCGAAGCAAGCGATCTTTGCTGCTGGATTTTATCGATGATAGACGTACTAGGTACGAAAGATGGTTGGGGGGTTTGTTCTATTGGTACCTCACTAGCTGGCTTGGTAGGACGAGGAGGCGGATCGCGTCGGACTTTGGGCAAGACCGAATTTGGGTCACTGGAATTAGGCGAAGTCGACAATCTAGCGGGTGCTGGAGAAGAGCGGCTAGGTAGGGGTGGAGCTTGAGATCTGACGGAATCACTTCTTGACCTATACCCGTCTGCCTCGAGCAGGCTTGTACTACTCTCCGGGCGCGATGGGATTGGTGGAGGCTGTACCCGGGAAACAGGAGTCTGTGATCTAGGTGTAAAAGAAGGCGTAATAGTGGCTGTCATCAGCATCTTTTTTTTTGGTTTTCCTCTCAGTAGCCTCACTATGAGTCATTTCCTTGATCAGACCGCCTACACCACCTCTCAGTCCACGCTCAACCCTCTCATCGATGATACCGTCTTTCGGGCCTGATTTCCGGATCTCTTGAATGATCGACTTGGTGATTTTTGCTTTTTTGACCTCATCGATTTCTCGAACTGTGGCTGTAAAGACAGAGTAGACTGGTCGATGATCGGATGTTCGGAGTTCTGCTCGATGGTATGCTTTTTGGCGGAGCTACAGGTCAGCCACGCGAGATATGTCGAGAATTGATGAACTTACTTGATCACCACGGAAGAGAATTCGGTCTGGACGTCAGCGGCATACCAATTGCAAAAAGCAAGTACTTACCAGTCCAGGCTGGAATCCTCTGCTTCTCACCAGAATCATATACATCGGTCCCGTTATCGCTGTTCGTCAGCTCATACCCTCATAAGTCCTCCTCTAGTGACTGACTATTTATATGTCGGCCTAGAGAGTCAGCATTTCCCTTGTGGACGTGAAAGGAGACTTACCTGAATGTGATTGGACCTTCCTCATATCCCTCGAAAGCTTCTCCTTGGGCCATCGCATTCATGAGCTGAACGGTCAGCGTTGCCTGCCCCAGATTCAGAATTGCCTACCTGGTCCGCTTCGAGGAGCTCGTCGAGTTGATCCGATTCAGCCAAGTGGCGGGTCTCATCGTTACTCAATGAGATCCGGTAATTCTACCATCAGCTTGGTGCGGACTATGCCGGACATCTAGCTTACGAAGTCACCACCATAGATCACTATGCTGTTTCATAAGCTTTTGATTACCTCATGTGAATGGTCAACTTACTCATGGTCATGTATCATCTTGCCTTTCAAGAACTTCAACCCCTGCGAGATCGTCCTGTAATCGGCATTTCGCTCCGCTACGTTCCCGAGCCCCGCGGCTAGATGGGCGGTCATGAGGCAGACCGAGGTATCGTATAAGTTCATCCTGATTCCCACTCCACCTTTGTTTCCGCTCAGTCCTGACAAACCAGTCTACCTGTCAGCTGGCGTTCCTGAGACGTCCAGAGAGAAAGCACGGACCTTCTTGGTAGTAGCCTCCACTGCCCTGATTGAAGCCGTTATCTCCTCCTTGACAACCACTACCAGAGCTGCACCGACTAGCTGTTCACTCCTCAAGAGGATATATGATCCGTCCCGCTTCTCAAAGTGCTCCATAATGAATGCTTCCCATTGACGGCTGTTGTTTCAGCTTGGTTCCAGATTGAACAGAGGTAACTTACCGCTTAGCAGGATCAGTCTGTAGAATCTGCTGAGCATTGAGCTGGACAATCTCCTGGAACGCTATAGAGTAGATATCGGCGTCTTCCGTACCGGGCGGGAAGAGCCAGGAATCAAGCGGTTCATCTGGTCTCTACAAATCAGCTCAGTTGCCGGGATGTACTTACCTTCCCATTCAGATTCCAAGTCCCGCTAAAGATCGAGACTGTCTTGGCTTTGGAATATTCATTCAGACTTTATATCAGCTTTGCTATTCTCACAGAGATCAATGAACATACCGGGAATGAAGGGCGCTCTGGACAGAATCGCTGATAGGGTCAAATAGTATGATAGGTCTCTGACCAGCCATCATACCCTAGCCCATCAGCTATTGCCAGTCAAGTAATGAAGCAACATACCAAGAGCATATCAATAGCATCCTGTTTCCCTTTATCCTGGAAATTGTTGATATAAGCTCTCCCAACACTTTTTGTTGCATCGCTCAGTAGACCCGCGAATGTCTTTTTCCCAGTCCTAGTAGCTGAGGTGTTTAGAGCGCCGGTACCAGCGTAGATCTTTGAGAGCCTATCTCCATTATCTGCCCACAATGATCGATGGGCTGTCCAGAAGGTTGGGTTTGAAGCTAGGAGCGAGTCTATCGAGTAGAGGAATTTGGAGATTGCGATTGAGGAAATGACATCTTGAACGTAATTTGTCCGATCGAGACTGACAATCAGCCAAAAATCTAGAAGAGTGACTTACCAGTCCAAGCAATTTGTCCTGAATGCTCCATTCTGCTGTTCAATCATTTGACCAGTAGACAGATCGATAGAGGTCCACCCAAATTCATCGCTCGACTTGACAACCTCGCGGATCCCAGTGGAGAAATCGTACTTTACCGCATCATGCCCACTTTCCCTTACCACTGTATGGAAATCGTATGGCGTCAGGTTGAGCGTTCCTCTGGATAAAGCTCCTGCTTTCTCCTTCTCGCTTGTAGGAGTGTGTTCGAGAGTGTCTTTGAGTTGAGCCAGGTGGTCGGAGTAGGCGGCGGACAGCATTGCTTCAGCATCGCGTTGTCCTAGGAGATTGACAGCGTGAATCGAGTGGTAGTGCTCTAGCAACTCGATGAAGTGTTTATCGAATGCCGGCTGGGTAGCTTGAGGAGGCTATCGTTAGATCTTGATCAACTCCCTAGGACTTACCCTTGTGAACTCGACTTTTTGCTGTAGAGTCTGAATACCCTGAGATGGCTGTTGCCAGAACAATGGTACGGATCCTCTGACCTGGACATAACTGAGACAAACACTTCCAAGTGCAAGTATCACTTCTGTTTCGACGAAATTGGCAACTTGTCCATCATCATCTATTCCTCTTGTCCTGAATCTCGCCCCTGCTCGTTTCCAGCTCAACCTCGATATAATCGCAAGGGAGGCTGCATCGGGCTTCCCTCCAGGTGTCCAAGATCCACTGGCGGCAGTTGATGATCCGCAGAAACCTTGGATGACCGGGATGAGGAGACTCTGCTCGTCGAGAGTTCGCCTTGTTTCTTCTGGTAGGGCCGATCGGAAAGATAGGAATGGCGCGAGGAGACTAGCATTCCACACAAATCGTTCATCGTACGTCTCGAGTGGATTTTGAGCATGTCCTTTCTCCGCTTGAATCCAGTTGGTCTCTCCCATACGAGAACTGATATCCCATTTCCCACCTTCTGCGAAAAAGAAGCCCCCAGCCTCCAAGTATTTCCGCATACCATTACATGGGTTTTCGACTCCTTGTAATGCTGCTTGTGATTGCGTGGATGATTGAGGGGTATATCCAGCTTGGGCATACGGGTCGTCTGGGTCGTATTCATTGAGTGTATTTCCAGCTATCGCAAATTCGGGTGGGTCCCAGAATGAGGATGAGAGAGAATGGAACTCGACCGATAGGACTCTCGATGGTCGTAGGCTTGATGATGGGACAAGGGGAGAGAGGGGTGTAGCTGCAGTCAAGAGTATGAGGAATATCTCTGGTACAGGGGATCGTTCTGTCCATCAGCTAGTCGTTCAGGAGCGTATCTCGGACACTGACCGGTCGGAACACTCGTTACTCCCAAAACACCATCCACTGTCCTCGTCCGACTGGCTCGCACGAGGCCCCTGACATCGACCTCCTCAATAGGGAGGAACTCGGCAACGACAACAGTCCTAGAAGCTTTCGTCTCCGTCGCATCGGGTTGTCGGAATATAAGAGCATGTGTAGTGGTAAGTAGGAAGAAAGCCCGAGGTTGAGGTCGGAGGTAGAGTGTAGCCGGCATCTTCGGCTGTTGTATGTATGTGGAGATTGCTCCGACTGGATTGAAAGTGCCTTTGGTCGGTCCTTCTTATTTACCGGAGGTTGTTGGCCTTCATTATTGGTGTGTGAGGGATGTGAGAGGACAAGAAGTAATTGTATCAACAGTGATTAGACACTCGACGTCATGGTGGCAGATGGGTTGTTGGTCAGGGACAAAGTGTTGATCATCGTTCCATTCCTTCTTATTAGAGAATCATATGCATGCATCTATGTAATTCGGGTCCTGGCTACAGTCCCTCTTGGGCGTTCATGAGTGTACGCAGCCCAGAACAAGAACAATGCAATCTTTCCAGTCCAAGCTTAGACCAAGAGGGACACACAGCCACAAAGCCACTTGAGGTTACCAGGGAAGGCGACTAACTCAACTGCACGTTCACATCCTCACTATTCAACCTTTCATTACCTTACTTCTCAAACAACACCCCCTCTTATCCTCCTTTGTCACTCTCATTCACCTTTCTCTACTTTTACCCTGTGCACATCTTTGTCTGCTTTACGTATCTTCGTGAGAATCGATAAATTGCTCGTGCCATCACTCGCTCCCGGTCCTCATTACACCTTCGACTCAACTTATCAACGACCCACGAACTACACCGCCAAGGGATATTCACATGGTCTCTTCATATCTTTGAATCCACAGTACACCCTCAATTGCCATGTCGGACCCCCCTTCGCCCGCTATCAACACCCGACGCGAGCGACAACCATCTACAGCTTCACGTCCACTGTCACAGATATCGGGCACCAACACTCCCTTCTCACCACCGAACCGCGAATCAACATCAAACTGGGGCGGTAAACCAAACTCTCGCCCAAGCAGCGTGGCAAACGATAATATAGATGGTAGAGCAGCCAAGCGGGCATCAATGACGCTGGATATCAAAGATGAGAAACCGGTTCAAACCATATCGCTCAATCTAAATGAGTATGCTTCAACTTCCGCCAAGCAGTCACAGAACCAACCTCCCAAGCTGGATGAGCCTCTGGTCTCGACACCTATACGGACGAGTAGCTTGGCTAGTCCTGTATCAGAATTGCGGATAGCTACGGGAGAGCCTGAGAATGGCCAGGAGGAGGTTTCAGCTTCGAGCAGCAAGGCAACGGAGCAGAGCGAAGCTAGTCAAACTACAGATGAGTACGTCAACTATACCCCTCTATCTCTTAGGCGACAATTGACCACCAGTACCAACGAAGGGGAATCAACACTAAAGAATGCCCGCGACTCGCTACGTCCAACGGCACGCAAAACATCCTACGCCGAAGTCGCCAAAGCTTTACCCAATTCGCCAGTCACATCTCCCGTCCGTACTGTCTATCAACGACCATTCGACGTCGTTGCACCTCCACCCAGCGAATCATCCTCCTCTCGACCTCAAGCAAAATCCAAGCCCAGCTGGCTGCGGCGAACTGCCGAGTTACCGAGCATGTCGATGCTACGCTCGAAATCGAGGTCACCGCTGAGCGACAATGTCACACTACCTCCTACTCTACCTCCTCGCAATACCAACAACTCAAACTCTCGGGATATGTTACCACCACCTCCACCTAGCAAGAGCTCTTATGCCGACGTCACGGCTGGACCGAGTCGGGATAGCTCGTTCGATACAATGGGATCAACAGGAATGCCACCTCGTCTACCATCTCGCAACAAGATTGGAGACCGTATAGCGGCATTCTCCAGATCTGCCTCATCCGCTTCTCTCGCCAGTCAAGCCTCCTTACCGTCAAGCGTTTCGCATCAACGCTTACCAAATTCCGCCCAGCGTGTTCTCGGAAACGCCGGATCAGCAGTACAGAAAGGATGGGCAGGAATAAGGGCACGTGGAGTAGGAGGAAGTCTATCGTCAATCAGTCAGCTTGGCCAGTCATCACGCAGAGGACCGATGGATGGAGCACCTAGATCATCGAGGGAACGTCATCAAACTGCTCAGGCGTCGCTTGGCACTTTGACGGAGGGACCGGACTTTGTGCAAGCCAAAACCTGGCGGCACGGTAAAGGTGGCCCGGGAACTGTCTTTGGTCGACCGCTGGTTGAAGCTGGGCAGGAGGCGCATGTCCAAGATGATATGGAAGGAGATGAGATGGAGAGAAGACGCAGACGCAGCCTACCCGCTATTGTAGTACGGTGTGTCGAGTACCGTAAGCTACCTTGGCCCCATGGCGAATTAGCTGACAAACCAGTTGAGATATGGGGACCCAAGGAGGAAGGTATCTTCCGAATCAGTGGAAGAAGCAGCCACATCTCCAAACTGAAGCAAGAATTCGATACGGGCACAGATATGGATATGCGTGATTGCCATCCTGGTGATCTCGATCCACATGCCGTTGCAGGACTATTCAAATCGTACCTCCGCGAACTACCCAGTCCGATCTTGACACCCGAATTGACGCCAATGTTTGATGCCTACGCCAAGCGGAAACAGGGATCTGCACCTCCTTCAATCCTCAGCCTTGCAGATCTGGATAATCACGAGGAACATCAGCCTGATGAGTTGGATGAGTTGCTGGCTCAGCTACCTGATGCGAATTGGTTCTTGTTGTCGGATCTTGGTGAGTTGCCCGTGTCTCATTGAACTGCGCTAACATCCCTAGTCAAGCTGCTGGACCTCATTCCTCGACATGTCGGTACGAATCGGATGACCTTGCACGCTCTCATGGTCTCCCTTGGACCTTCTCTGAAAGTCGGCAATGGGGTATTGAGCGAGCTTCTCAAGCACCGACTTCAGCTCTTTGCCAAACCTCCACCTCGAGGAAACGCAGTGACGGATCTGATCGACTTTGGAACCGTTTCGATCGAACCACCATCACTCGGCCCTGTCGCCACCGTCTCGCTCAAGGATGCTCCACATGCAGAAACAAATATTTCCGACGACGATGGTTCCAGACGCAAAAAACCTCCTAGGTTGAATAGTAAACCGAGTCTCAACAGGCTGTTTAGTTCCTCGTCGAGGAACCTCGCCCAATTCCCCGATGTCCGACCTTCGACTCCCCTCGTCAATGTCGAGCCACCTCGTGTTGACCTTACACTCGCTCAAACCTCGCCACTACCAACATTCGGAGCGATGCCCAGTCCTCCCATGGTCGACCCGAGTTCATCTTCTCCTCTTCCCCCTGCCGACACTACCTCAACGCCCGCCGCGGTCACCGAGAAAGAAGAAGCGGGAGATATACATTATCCAACGGGGACGGTCCAAGAACGTACCCGAGCCCTGTCATCCGCTACGCCCATTGCCGACTTGTTTCAGCGCAAGACTCCACCAGCACCACTTCGAGAGAACCGAGATTCAGCCACTTCGTCCCTCAAAACCAGTACTTCTGTCGATGATGGACTTGCTCGTCCAATATCCGGAAACGGATTCCGAAGGGGTCAGAATACACATTCAGTATTCTTCGGCAGTTCAGGATCAGGATCAGGTATCAGTTCAACTACAATAGGGGATAAGAGGAATAGTCATCGATCAGCACCCAATACACCTGCTGATAAACGGTCATTGTCGAGCGCTGCGGGTAGTGTAAAGGACATGATTAAAGATATGGAGAAGCGGGATGTTTGATGGAATTCGGGAATAGTTGCTTACTTAATACTTGTGTATTGTATATTGCTTGTAATTATATATCTTGTGCATCGTCACTTTTGTTTGATTTCTTCTATGATTGTGAGTCAAGGTACTTCTCCTGTACTGCCGTCCATGTACTTGGTCCGGTGCACACTACTTCACTGGGTGAGATGAAGGTTGAATCGGCTTAGTATTTAAGCGGACAAGGTGGAGGTAGTCCAGCATGTCCAGTTGACGCGACCCTTTAGTCTGGCGTTTCAGCTTACCTTCAATTCTCAATCCAACCTTCATATATCACTCAGTATCACTCAAAGCATTTGTAGTAGTCAGTATATGACTATTGATGTCTCAGTGATAGTGAGAAAGTTGTACTATCGACAACGACAAACAGGCCTCACTCGTAAAACCAGCATCAACAGTCAGGAAGGCTAGTTTCGGACTTCATTCAATTTACTTCAAAGAGTGGGATTGAGGTCATGATTTGCGCAGAGGATAGATCAGGGTTTGAGGTATGTCCGCATCAACATCTGCTATGTCCTTGCTTACCAATATAGGTCTCTGTCCGTCGTGTGGAAGGCGAGGCGTTCAGTGAGTGTTCATACGGGTTCATGTGCAATGAACGTCTGACATTGTAGATGAGTACGGCGTCCAACATGTGGAAGCGGAGGGGACTAAGCATTCGGTCAGTAGCTGCTGGCTTGAAAGTGAGGCGGAGGCTGTAAGTCGGGATAAAGCGGTAGGTAGAGATAAGCTCAGACAATTAGACATTCGAAATCAAGATCACCGTCGGACCAGCCGCTCATCGCCACAATCGAGGGAACGACTTGGTCGCTGTCATATATGTTGATGGTCGAGTGGTCGAACGCACCTGCTTTCATAGAAGGTCGACTGAAGATAAGTGCACCATCTCCAAGATGAAGTTCATGGAGGGCGGTATCGTGTATCAAGGTCAATTGAAGTTTGCGACATTGGTGAGCTTCCTGTTGAGTGATATGGTACATTACGTTGAAGACATAGAAAACGACAGACAACGATGAGGAGATCACAATGAGCGGTACCCAATTGCACTCTTTGGGCAAGATACGAGTCGACTTCCTACGCGGTACACTCGGCGATGTCACCAATCTCCCGGTAAACTATACGATGGATCCTGACGTCGGAGTAGCTTCAGAGAAGGGCAAGAAGTCCGTCCAGGTCATATCCCAATGAGTTTCAGAGCTGACAGATACAGGATGGGCGCAGGGATCGGGTTTGGCCACACCACTTTGGAAAAGGTATCAATTGAGAGCTTATCATATGTAGATACACCGAAAAGGAAGTTGCTGTACCTAACTCAAGATCGACTCGGTGGACACCGAAAGATACCGAGGCACTACCATATCACCGACTAGACTTCAACGTAAGTAGAACATAGATGACATAGACTAATCGACAGTACAGGACCAGACCCGTCTTACAGCTCCTCGGCATCGTCGAACAGGACCCGCCGCAGCCCAGGGTAGCGACTCCACCTGAGCCGGAGCAACCTGTGGCACAAGCAGGTCCAAGGAGGAAAAGGAAAGTGGAAGTCATTGATATCGATGCAGATGAAGAAGAAGCGGATGTGAAGCCGGACAACAAGAAGCGATTGGCTACGCGATCAAGCTGGCTCGAGGTACTTTTTCTCTATATCGTCCTTCGGCAAAGAGCTAATCTTTCAGCGACAATTACAAAACGCCCGGAAGGTCATTAAACGACAAAATATCAAGGTGCCGGCGGATATAGTGGATTTGACTGGGGATGACTGAGGGATAGTCAGAGGGCTATGGTTTCATTCCGGGTTGATGTAGTATGATGATCAATAATGACATATTCGCATAATGGCTATAATGGAGAATCAGGTTTACGGTAGGTCAAAGCTCAAATATGCTCACTCTCTCTTCCTTCTCTCACTTCAATTTCTCTTCCTCATGGTCCTTCCAACTCATATGTTTTATCACCAACCACTTCACTGCTACAGTCCTTTGTCACGTCCCGATACCCCCATCTCTTCCTCTTGGTCTATCGACATGTTCTCGGAAGGCGTTAAGAGGGGTCTTGAGGTGATTTTGCCCCCTTTCCATTTCGATCGAGTCCTGATTTGCAGGCATACATCACGAGCGATGACGGTACTCGATTCCGCAAGTCTCATCCTTGAGCGCACCTGGAGTCTATGATGACCATACAGTCGAGCATCGGATTCAGCATACCGAAGGATCAATAACCAAACCGTCCATGACCACCTGTTTTCTAGAAAGCGAGGAGGGTAGCGTAGGTCAGATAGCATCGCCATAAGCTCAATCGATAGCCATTCACCATCGTCGTCAACGTCGGAAGAGCTTTGGAAATGGGCCCACAGTCTGCGTGGAGAGCCACTGTCCAAGTTGACGGTCGCGTCGTTGATAGGAGCGTCAAGGGGAATAAACGGTCTGCTCCAAAGAAAGTGTCAACGATGGTATCAGAAGAGAACGGCAAGCTGTTCAAGGGAAGATTGACCTTCGCCAAGCTGGTGAGTTGAGCTTACCCGTCAGGCCGACTTCGGCTGAAGTGGCAGCGAACCACAGACGAAGAATTAGCCGTCACACTACAAGTTGCCCAGCGTCGCTCGATTGGGCAAATATCTGTCACTTTTGAGCGCGGGTTCCGCGTAAAAACCAAGGGGGCCTATGATGCTTTGATCACCGAATCGGATGTGGGGGTGGCCCGCGAGCAGGGGAAACAGTGAGTTCTAAGTGCATAGACTGTAAACAACGTTGACCGCTGTCAGACTAGGTGGAGCGGTTGGGTAGAACTTAACAAAGTGCTTCTGTACTATTGTGTGGCTGACCAGTAGCTCCACTCATCAGGTCCCATGTGACCCGACCTTTAAATTTGTACACTTTTATCCCATCGACATTCTCACGCCTTTCCATCTCGTCACATTCGACGTAAGCCAAGAAGAGATCCGGCTGCTCACCCCGTAGCATCGAACCAGACCCGTCCTGGAACTCATGCGCATCATCGAAGCCCCGGAACTGCAAGCTCCAATTGTCCAGCCGAAGTCTGAGAAGAAGAGGAAGATGAGCGAATCCGACGTCAAACAAGAAGACCTCGGTTCTGAGGATGTCAAGCCAAGCCGAAAAGCATTGCTCGCTGCCAGGTTGAAGGTTCTGGAGGTAAGCAACTCTAAGTGCATGCGCGTACTGAAGGTATGGCGACAGCTGCAGATGGCCATTGCGCTTCCTAGGGCTGAAGGCCTGGCAGAATTAATCGATTTGACGGGAGAAGATTCGGACAAAGAATAAAAGTAGGGATAAACCTTGACCAGTCATATGGATCAGCAGCGATGTGGCCCTTTGGATCTGTATTGGTAGTTTTGGCGGCGCGATCACATCGTGGAGACTCTACTTCCACGATGATTGTGTTGGGGTGAAAGGGGAATCAGGGTCAGGATACAGTAGGTTGAGCCAACTAATGCACACACACACAAAACACAGTCACCTTCCCTTCCTTCTTCTTACCGTTTCTACTTTCTCTTCTCTCCTTTCACTTATCACTTTGACATTCACAGACCTAATCGTTTACCATAATTCATTCACCTTCTCTTCTCGGAGCAGCACAACAAAACATGTTATCGGAAGGGGTCCAACAGGGCCTTGAGGCAAGTCACCTTGCTGTTGCCAAGCGTGTTAGCTAATCATTAGGCCTACATCATCCGCGAGGATGGCACTTGGTTTCGTAGGTGTCCCCAGCTATCGCCTGAACAGCATGTCCATATAGCTGAACATCGAATCGTGCATACGAATGGGAACGACAATGAATCGTCTACGACTAGCTGCTTCCTCGAGAGTACAGAGGGCAGTGTAGGTGTAATAGGCGGAATAGAAGGCTAATCATACAGGTATTCACCGTCGTTGCAAGGGTCCAAGGAGCGGTCATGCATCATCCGATGTGGGATTGGAGGATTGCCGTGTCTGTTGATGGTCGCCAAATCAATAGATCCGTAAGCCGAAGGAAGGATGCAAGGGACGTACGAGCGTCTACATTGGTTTCTGCGGAGAATGGCAACCTTGTCGAGGGCAAATTGATCTATGCAAGATTGATAAGTTTCGAACGAGGAGCAGGAGTTGAGGCTGACGTGCAGCCCACCACTGATGATGATGCCAAGGTCACTCTGGAAGGCCCGCAGCTTCGCTTGGTCGGACAGATCTCAGTATCTTTTGAGCGAGGAATTGTGGGCAAATCGACGGGAGAGCCAAATCGACCCGAGGTGGTGCAGACTGATGTGGAAATAGCGAGCGAGAGAGGAAAAAAGTGAGTGACATCAAATCGACTACCGTCAGGCGATGCTGATATCGACAGACTAGGTGGTGCCGTGAGGTGAATGAGTTCTGGCAACATTAAGTAAAGTTTGGGGTAATCAGGTGGACAGGACTCGAACCTGCAGAATCTCCGACCCAAACGAAGCGCCATACCAAATAGGCTTCCACCTGTATATACATTGTGTTCACGTGAACACTATACCATA